>OZ007599.1:102668304-103111304 GCA_963931845.1 Maratus michaelseni | reverse complement strand
GGTTTGGCGCGGACTGGGAAATCACGCCAATAAAAAAGTCACCAAACATCAGTGCGTAAGTGTAACACATCTGTTCCATTACTTTTTGTGAGGTGTAAGTTACTAGAATAGAGAGAGAGTCCCATTACTGGAACAGAGGGTGTCCATTACTGGAATTCATGATGTTTTGATTTATTTCTAGTATCTACAATTACATTTTGATCCACATTTTGAAATGTGACTATGAGCATGATTAAATATTTTTGATAGATTAATATAATATTAAAAAAGTGGAATATAATAATTATAACTATTAATTAAAAAATATTTTTTAAAGAAATTCCTCATGGGTGCCCATTACTGGCACGTCTATCCTATATACTGCAATATAATTTGAAAAAAATAAATGCATTCTATGCACATAGTAGTAATTGGGTATTTTAAAATTACTGCAAAAACGACATTAATACAGACAAATGTTGCATTTAAACAGTAATAAGAAAATACATTATAAATAAATATCATACCTTTAAAAAAAGTTACCTTCAAACAAAATGTTGTTTAAAATGTGAAGACTAGGCATAAGTCAAATAGCAACTTTCTTTTAATTATTAATATTTCTCTGCAATGTTTGGAAACAAAAGAGAAATATAAAAAAGAAATCTGACATGAAAATATTACATTAACAGTGAAAATAGCAAAAATATGCGATGTAACACGCAGATGGAAAATTATATAACAAGTTAAGTAATGCCATTTTCCGAATAAAGTAAAGATAGATGCCAGTATATAAAATAATATTGATATAAGTTTGAATAATGGTTTTTCATGCTGCCATCTATCTTCCGTCGTAAGAACATTTTAGCAAATGTGTTTTGTGTGTTGTTTTGAGACAGATTAATTACAGAAAAAGGTTGACTTTTTCCTCTTACAAAAGCCGAGCAGTCTCTCAAAGAATTTTATCAAAAACCGGTCATTTTAAAGGTTAATATAATTAGATAAGTTACAATTTTTAAGAGATTTGGAAATATTGAAATTACCTTGGAGCTTAGCACATAGAGGAAACAGCCAAACTCTATGAAAAGTATCCATTAAAGATAAAGTATACTTTTGATAAAAAAATTTGAATCCATCTAAGTTTTATTATAAAATAAAAATTAATAAAACATGAGAACAAAAAAATGTCCAAGATAAATAAATTGTATATGATTTATTAATTCTTTTACAATTTTGAACATTTGAAATAGCTTTTGCTGCATACTTATCTTAGAAGTTTCTTTATAACTGTAAGGATCAAATTTCCAAAAAAGTTATTTTATAAAAAAAATAAATTAAATGTTATGTAAAAAATTCAGTAAAAATTACTATTAACCTAACTTTTGTCTTTTTTTTTAAATAAACCATTTATATTACTGAAAATACATTCCTTGTTTTTGTCCAAAAATTTTTAAGATTACAATTCTGAATCCTTCGAGAGATAATAAATAGAGTAAAAAGCCTTTTTCAGATATTTTTAACTATCTGAATGGCACTTCGTGAGAATATACTACTGATGTCTAAATTCATTTTAAGCAAAAATTTGGAAAATTCATATTTCTCTCATTTTTAGGTGCGTTCATAATTATATAAATACGTAGCACCTATTGTCGTCGCTTGGTCCGTCCGTCTGTCTGTCCATCCGCATATAACAACGCAAAACTACCCAACCGAATGGTTTGCAATTTAAAATATATTATCTTTGCAGAATTTTGTCGAGACAGTTCAAATTTTATTAAAATCGAATCAAAACTTTAGGAGATATTAATAAAAATATTTATTAAGAAATTTGATTTTTTTTTTTTTTTTTTTTTTTTTTTTTAAATCGGTGCTTTTCTGTTATAGGAGCTTCCGAAGTTTAATCGTCAAGCAACCGAGATACTTATTTTATTACAGAAATTGATCTGCAGACGATATAATTCATTTCACAGAATTAAAAATCAGAAAAGATCTGAATATTTATATAACTAGCTAAAGTACGAACGCACCTCTTTTGTAACGTTTGACGTACAATTTCCAACTTGTTTTTTTTTTTTTTTGCAAAATTAAGTATACCAAAACTGCTTAATAATTACTCATATTTTAAATTTCAGCTGTGCATTTCTTTTTCAACATTTGGTTCCTAGAAAAGAAATTACTTCCATTTTTAATTATTTATTTTTCTTTTTATGAAATCTTTTATACTTTTTACTTTGTTTTGGTAATCTGCAAAGAGTTAATTTTTTATCAAATATGCCTGGAGAAGGGAAGTGTCATAGAAATGTTGACTTAAATTATTAATTATGTTTACTGGACCCCACGACATTCATGTATTGTATATAAAACCAGCCTCTGATTACATATATATCTTGAACTAATATTAAGAGGTTTTATACAGTCGATGCTTTACTTTTCAAATTATAATTTTAAAAAATCTTAACTGTCAACATTTTAAAGAGCTACCTATGACACCATAAAACTTTCCTTAATAGGTCGTTTATAAAAATAGCAATAATTCTTGATCTAACTATAATAGTTGCACTGTTACTGAAACTGAAATGCAAAATAATTTCACTAACCTGGAATTAATTTGAATTACTTTGGATTGGCAATTTTTTGGCACAGTGCTTGATGCTCAAAGTAACCAAGATATATTCAAAATAAATTTTGGATCATTTAATGGGTACTTTAAAAGAATATAAAATTAAACCAATTTTTTAGTCGTCCATTTGTTTAATATACTCAGTAACATTTGAGCTTTTCTTTTGTTTGAGTATTTTACAATAACTTATTGACATATTATTAAGTGTTTTTATGATGAAAGATGATTTGATCAATGAAAAAGGCAATTTTTGTCATAAAATTTGAAAAATTTAACTAAAATATTTAAAGAAAAATTTAAAATCACACTTCTTTTACAATTTTGAACATTTGAAATAGCCTTTGTTGCATACTTATCTTAGAAGTTTCCTTTATAACTGTAAGGATCAAATTTCCAAAAAAGTTATTTTATAAAAAAAATAAATTAAATGTTATGTAAAAAATACAGTAAAAATGACTATTAACCCAACGTTTGTATTTTTTTAAAAATAAACCATTTATATTACTGAAAATACAATACTTGTTTTTGTCCAAAAATTTTTAACATTGCAATTCTGAATCATTCGAGATAATAAATAGAGTAAAAAGCCTTTTTCAGATATTTTTAAATATCTGAATGGCACTTTGTGAGAATAAACTACTGATGTCTAAATTCATTTTAAGCAAAAATTTAGAAAATTCATATTTCTCTCTTTTTTTTTTTTTTGCAACATTAAGTATACCAAGTCTGCTTAATACCGTAATTTCCGGCGTATAATCCGCAGCTCAAAGAGTCGTTTTTCGACCCAGAAATTTTATTCAATAATTGTAGTTAAATATTTACAGCGATCTTTTAAGTTACATTTTATAAAATAATATTTCTGGGTCGAAAAACGACTCTTTGAGCTGCGGATTATACGCCGGAAATTACGGTAATTACTCATATTTTTAATTTCAGCTGTGCATTTCTTTTTCAACATTTGGTTCCTGGAAAAAAAAAATTACTTTCATTTTTTAATTATTTATTTTTCTTTTTATGAAATCTTTTATAGTTTTTACTTTGTTTTGTTTCGGTAATCTGCAAAGAGTTAATTTTTTATCAAATATGTCTGGAGAAGGGAACTGTCTTAGAAATGTTGACTTAAATTATTAATTATGATTCTGGACCCCACGACATTCATGTATTGTATATAAAATCATCCTCTGATTACATATATATCTTGAACTAATATTAGAGGTTTTATATGGTCGACGCTCGTTATAATGACCTCTTGCGTGCCAAAGAAAAGGGTCGTTATAATGGGAGGTCGCTATAACAATAGTAAACGGAAAAAACTAATCAGGTTTAGTAAAATTAAGGTTTCAAAGGATATTCTATAATACATTCTTATTACAAATTTTTGTTTACTTTTGTATCAAATAAACGTTGACAATAAAAAATTATAAAAAACCCATTTAAGGGAATAATTACATATTTCTAAAATAAAATTTTAAATTAATGTTAAATCACAAAAAAATAGTTACTTACGTATTAACATTAAAATTACTGCAAAATGACATTAATACAGACAAATGTGGCATTTAAACAATAATAAGAAAATACATTATAAATAGATAAATATCATACCTTTAAAAAAGTTACCTTCAAACAAATTGTTGATTAAAGGGTGAAGGATTAGGCCTAACTCCACTAGCAAATTTCTTTTAATTATTAATATTTCTCTGCAACGTTTGGAAACGAAAGAGTAGTATAAAAAAAAAATCACACACGAAAATATTACTCTAATAGTGAAAATAGCAAAAATATGCGATGTAACACGCAGATGGAAAATTATATAACAAGTTAAGTAATGCCATTTTCCGAATAAAGTAAAGATAGATGCCAGGATATAAAAGAATATCCATATAAATTTGCATAATAGTTTTTCATGCTGCCATCTATCTTCCGTCGTAAAAACATTTTAGCAAATGTGTTTTTTTTTTTTTTTTTTTTTTTTAGACAGATTAATGACAGAAAAGGGTTAACTTTTTCCTCTTACAAAAGCCGACCAGTCTCTCAATGAATTTTATCAAAAACCGGTCATTTTAAAGGTTAATATAATTAGATAAGTCACAATTTTTAATAGATTTGGAAATATTGAAATTACCTTGGAGCTTAGCACATAGAGGAAACAGCCAAACTCTATGAAAAGTATCCATTAAAGATAAAGTATACTTTTGATAATAAATTTTGAATTCATCTAAGTTTTATTATAAAATAAAAATTAATAAAACATGAGAACAAAAAAATGTCCAACATAAATAAATTGTATATGATTTATTAATTATTTTACAATTTTGAACATTTGAAATAGCTTTTGCTGCATACTTATCTTAGAAGTTTCCTTTATAACTGTAATTATCAAATTTCCAAAAAAGTTGTTTTATAAAAAAAATAAATTAAATGTTATGTAAAAAATACAGTAAAAATTACTATTAACCTAACGTTTGTATTTTTTTAAAAAATAAACCATTTGTATTACTGAAAAATACATTACTTGTTTTTGTCCAAAAATTTTTAAGATTGCAATTCTGAATCATTCGAGAGATAATAAATAGAGTAAAAAGCCTTTTACAAATATTTTTAAATATCTGAATGGCACTTCGTGAAAATATACTACTCATGTCTAAATTAATTTTAAGCAAAAATTTGGAAAATTCATATTTCTCTCATTTTTTTTTTTCTGCAAAATTAAGTATACCAAGACTGCTTAATAATTACTCATATTTTAAATTTCAGCTGTGCATTTCCATTTAAACATTTGGTTCCTGGAAAAGAAATTACTTCCATTTTTTAATTATTTATTTTTCTTTTAATGGAATCTTTTATAGTTTTTACTTTGGTTTGGTTTGGTAATCTGCAAAGAGTTAATTTTTTATCAAATATGTCTGGAGAAGGGAAGTGTCATAGAAATGTTGACTTAAATTAATTATGTTTACTGGACCCCACGACATTCATGTATTGTATATAAAACCAGCCTCTGATTACATATATATCTTGAACTAATATTAAGAGGTTTCATACAATCGGCGCTTTACTTTTCAAATTATAGTTTTAAAAAATCTTAACTGTCAATGTTTTAAAGAGCTACCTATGACACCATAAAACTTTCCTTAATAGGTCGTTTATAAAAATAGCAATAATTCTTGATCTAACTATAATAGTTGCACTGTTACTGAAACTGAAATGCAAAATAATTTCACTAACCTGGAATTAATTTGAATTACTTTGGATTGGCAAATTTTTGGCACAGTGCTTGATGCTCAAAGTAACCAAGATATATTCAAAATAAATTTTGGATCATTTAATGGGTACTTTAAAAGAATATAAAATTAAACCAATTTTTTAGTCGTCCATTTGTTTAATACACTCAGTAACATTTGAGCTTTTCTTTTGTTTGAGTATTTTACAATATCTTATTGACATATTATTAAGTGTTTTTATGATGAAAGATGATTTGATCAATGAAAAAGGCAATTTTTTTCATAAAATTTAACTAAAATATTTAAAGAAAAATTTAAAATCACACTTCTTTTACAATTTTGAACATTTGAAATAGCCTTTGTTGCATACTTATCTTAGCAGTTTCCTTTATAACTGTAAGGATCAAATTTCCAAAAAAGTTATTTTATAAAAAAAATAAATTAATTGTTATGTAAAAAATACAGTAAAAATGACTATTAACCTAACGTTTGTATTTTTTTTAAAAATAAACCATTTATATTACTGAAAATACAATCCTTGTTTTTGTCCAAAAATTTTTAACATTGCAATTCTGAATCATTCGAGATAATAAATAGAGTAGAAAGCCTTTTTCAGATATTTTTAAATATCTGAATTGCACTGCCTGAAAATAAACTACTGATGTCTAAATTCATTTTAAGCAAAAATTTAGAAAATTCATATTTCTCTCTTTTTTTTTTTTTTGCAACATCAAGTATACCAAGTCTGCTTAATAATTACTCATATTTTAAATTTCAGCTGTGCATTTCTTTTTCAACATTTGGTTCCTGGAAAAAAAAAAAAATTACTTTCATTTTTTAATTATTTATTTTTCTTTTTATGAAATCTTTTATAGTTTTTACTTTGTTTTGTTTTGGTAATCTGCAAAGAGTTAATTTTTTATCAAATATGTCTGGAGAAGGGAACTGTCATAGAAATGTTGACTTAAATTATTAATTATGTTTCTGGACCCCACGACATTCATGCATTGTATATAAAACCATCCCTGATTACATATATATCTTGAACTAATATTAGAGGTTTTATATGGTCGACGCTCGTTATAATGACCTCTTGCGTGCCAAAGAAAAGGGTCGTTATAATGGGAGGTCGCTATAACAATAGTGAACGGAAAAAACTAATCAGGTTTAGTAAAATTAAGGTTTCAAAGGATATTCTATAATACAATCTTATTACTAAGTTTTGTTTATTTTTGTATCAAATAAACGTTGACAATAAAAAATTATAAAAAAACCAATTTAAGGGAATAATTACATATTTCTAAAATAAAATTTTAAATTAATGTTAAATCACAAAAAAATAGTTACTTACGTATTAACATTAAAATTACTGCAAAATAACATTAATACAGACAAATGTGGCATTTATACAATAATAAGAAAATACATTATAAATAGATAAATATCATACCTTTAAAAAAGTTACCTTCAAACAAATTGTTGATTAAAGGGTGAAGGATTAGGCTTAACTCCACTAGCAAATTTCTTTTAATTGTTAATATTTCTCTTCAACGTTGGGAAACAAAAGAGTAATATAAAAAAAAAAATCAGACACGAAAATATTACTCTAATAGTGAAAATAGCAAAAATATGCGATGTAACACTCAGATGGAAAATTATATAACAAGTTAAGTAATGCCATTTTCCGAATAAAGTAAAGATAGATGCCAGGATATAAAAGAATATCGATATAAGTTTGAATAATAGTTTTTCATGCTGCCATCTATCTTCCGTCGTAAGAACATTTTGGCAAATGTGTTTTGTGTGTTGTTTTCAGACAGATTAATTACAGAAAAAGGTTAACTTTTTCCTCTTACAAAAGCCGACCAGTCTCTCAATGAATTTTATCAAAAACCGGTCATTTTAAAGGTTAATATAATTAGATAAGTTACAATTTTTAATAGATTTGGAAATATTGAAATTACCTTGGATGGGTTGGGTTGATTATTGACGGCCAATTATCTACACTAGGAGGAGTGCCCTTCGTGGGGGTCTTTCTAAGGGAACCTAATCCGTATTTACGCATGGATAAATCCACGGCTCGAAGAAAACCACGAAAACTCCGAACGATTAGGCCGACGGGCGCGATTGGGATCGAACCCAGCACCTCCGGTCTACCAGCTTCGAGAGCACAACCTCTCAGCCACTAAAATTACCTTGGAGCTTAGCACATAGAGGAAACAGCCAAACTCTATGAAAAGTATAAAAGCAGAAAGAGTAAAACTATACTTCTAATATTCTAAAAATTACAAAAACATATAGTGTCAATTTTCGAACTTCACTTGTTCCTACTGTCCATCAATGTGTTAAAAAGATTGCTTAGATTATGAGATTTGCAATAAATAATTTGCTTTATTAATATGCTTATGACATACTAAACATGTCTAATAAAAATAATCCATCATAACTTAATATATTTAAAAGAAAGAATTATTGTGTAGAAGTATTATTCAAAATGAAACAAATTAAAATTGCAATCAAATACTTAAAACTTAAAAAAAAAAAAAAAAAAAAAAAAAGAAAGAAAAAGATGAAAAATGGGTGAAGAGGGGGGGGGGGGGAGATTAGCAATCAAATTTCGTATAACAAACCCTACATAAGGTTAAAAAATATGTAATATTTTTTTCCTTATTTAATTTCTTATTATATTCTTTACTATCTATAATCTATTTTTTCCAAGTTTTAAATAAAAATTATAAAATTATTATTCATATTTTTTGATAGATGCAGTTGCTCCGGTTTTCTATTTATAGAATGTATGATTTTAGAAAATTAGCTGGAACAAAAAGATTAAAGTGAAATCAACCTATTAAATTTGTATTTCATAAGAATGAAATCAAGTAAGTCACATCAAATTAATAAATGTTCATTGTATTCTCAACATTATAATTGATGTATTAAGTGAAGATAAAATTGCCAGGTTGTTAATAGATTTTTGAAATGTTGCATAAAACTGACATATACATAATGCAGTATTTAATATATACCTTTAGAATTAATTATTTTATTTAACTGAAAGGTTTAATTAACTATTGTACTTTCTTTTTTTTTTTTTTCAATCAAGGAAGCATGAAATACAAAAATTGCCATAAATGTATACAGTAGAAGATCTTTATAACGCAATTCTCCATATAACGCACAACTCCTCAGATATAAACAATGAATTTTCAGTTAAGAAACACCTGAATTCTTACATTATAAATAGTTGCTATTCTCTAGAGGACTAAATCTGATACATTAATTTAACTTTATCTCCTTAATTCAGAGCTAATTACTGAAAAAATTGCTATGATTTGATACAGCTATGTTTGGACAATCTTTATAAAGTAAAAATAACAATGTGTGGAATGATCTATATATGCAAAAAATTATAATATATAACTCCTGGTAATAAAGAATGCAATATAAAGATACTCTAATGTATTTTGGTATGTTTCACACATATTTGGCCATGTTTTACAAGCTAAATTTAATGATGTGTGAAATGTGATCTATATAGCGCAAAATTCTGTACAACGCACAACCTCATGTTTTTAGGTTTGTGTTATAAAGATCTTCTACTGTATAACATTTTAAACATACAGTAATTTTTTTTTTTTTTTTTTGTAATATTTAAAATTTCGCAAGCTTTCCATGTATTCACAGAAAAGTTCAAGAGAAACAAAATTTATTATGTAATTAAATAATTAGCTAGCTGTACAAATTATTACACAATTGCCTTCCATTAAAAAAAAATGTATGCAAGCAATAACAGTGTAGTATGCAAGGTATACCTACAAGCAGTTTTCGAAATTATTTGACTACCTTATTACATGACTTTGAACATTTCAACTAAATAGTTAACAATAAAACTTTTCCGTGTAATGTAGCGTCATCTGCTAGCAAAATGTTTCATTAAATTAAATGGCATTAGAACATTTTTAAATCAAAATGAAGAGCAGTAATAATGTATTTTGGGGAGCGGCAGCACAGACAATCACCTCATCGAGTTCATGGCTGAAATTCCAGAATTAGTTATAACTCGATTCGCATATTACAACGCAATCGGTCTGCCAAATCATATCTTGGTGGAACACATGTGAAAACCCGATTTCAGTGGTTGACTCGTAGGTTTACCATTGTGTTTTCCTGCACCTAAAAGTATGAAAAAATGGAGAATTGGGTGCAGGAAAACACAATCGTAAACCTACGAGTCAACCGCTAAAATCGGGTTTTCACATGTTCTCCACCAAGATATGACTTGGCAGACCGATTGTGTTTTAATATGCAAATCGATTTTTAACTAATTCTGGAATTTCAGCGGTGAACTTGATGAGGTGACTGTCAGTGCTGCCGCCTCCCGGTCTAATATAGTTGGAATGTAGTAAAGGCTAATAATACCCCCCCCCCCCCCCCCCCCCCCCGACACACACACAAAAAAAAAAAAACATAGTAAATTGCCTTTCAAATTCAGATAAACTGATAAGTATTTAATGTCTAATGATAAAATTGTTAATATGGTTTTAAACCCATGCATAATATTATAATTTAGATATAACAATCTTATAAAGCTGCAATTCAATGAAAAACAAACTTGGGGGATTAGTGCAGAGTGAGTCATAATCTAAAAAAATTTAAACTACCGAACTATTGAAGTGAACGTGATTTAATTATTACATAGAATGAAAGAAAAAAATATATATATGGTTTTCAAAGAAACAACTCATCATTTAACAGGTCTTTGCAATTAAAAAAATCTTTAGAAGTATTACATATATGTATGATACATTCTTTCTTTTTTTCGAATTCTAATTTGTAATACTGCAATGAAATGATGCTATCACATGCTTTGTTTATTGTTGTTGTAATTATTCATTTTCCAATCACTGTTAATCTAACTGATCTCTCTTTATTGACTCAACATCCAGGAGTGAGAATCTTATAAACTTGGTACATTTCCTCTCTTTTGAAAATGTCATCCAAATCCCTCTTCAAGTTTTTCCTTAGTTTCCCATATTTATTTTATGATACAGAAAATATTATTTTACATTACTGTAGCAAATATAGGCTTATTGCTATGTCACATATTGGATTAAACTTTTCAGATATTTTTTAAATCAAAAAGCAGACATTTAATTTACATTTTTCAAATATAATTTATTTGAAAGTACATTTTTTCTTTATCTGATTAATTCAAAATTTGGATCATCTAATATTTAAAAGTTAAGATGCATACAATCATAGTGCAAGAAGATGTTGTGAGATTTAATTTAACATTTTAGCTTAGTGTTACTGATGAACAATCACTACCAGGAATAAAACAGTTTTCAATTTTTCGGTTTCTTCTTTCTTTGGGGGAGGGGGTACAATTCTTGTAAGTTTTCATTATTTCAATATTAAAATATATTTCATTAAAATATGCACACAAATACAAAATAATAATAATAAAACTAGGTTAGCTATCTTGACACTATACAGAAATCTTAGGAAGTATGAAAAATTCTTAACTCAGAAATCTATGTAGCAAAGCAATTAAAAGTAAACATTTTGTCAAATAATAATTAAAAATAAACTGTCCTCATACATATATAGGCCTCTGAAACAGTCTTAAAAGAAAAGTTACAGGGGCTGGAGTAAAATAATTTTATAAACCAGCAAAATAGTTTTATTCACCTGCAAAAAATCCACCTTTCTGGAGGACAGAAACACAAAAATCAACATATAAGTGTAAAAAAAAGGACAAACAAATACACTTGATCCATGGTATTGCTTCATTTATGTTTATAAGTTATACAGGGTGGTCCTAAAATATATGTCAAAAATGTAAAAGTAGGTAGAGGGGACCTAACTAAGCATATTTCGGATAGGAATGTGGGTACGGAAATGCAGCGTTGGGGCAGTAGAGGGTGCTGTTGAGTTTGTTGGATGAAAATGTATCTCTCGCTTGAATCGTCATTCCCTGCATGGATTTCGAGCATTGTGCATCGTTACACCAATGCGGAGCTTGCCGACATGCATTTCATGTATGGGGCTGCACAAGGAAATGGAGCGGCTGCTCAAAGGATGCACACGTTCAACGGCTCTCGAACTTGTTGAAAAACTGTCCTCTTACTGTGTGTAATACTTCTTTCTCTACTGCTGGAATTCTGCGATATCTTCTGGTGCCTGTATCACGCCTGGAATCATAAAACAATTCAAATCGTGTACAGCTCTTGATGAAGACGCTCAAATGTTCAGCGATCCGGAAGATTCCTACACAGGAATCGTTCCGTGGACATCCTTTGAGCAGCCGCTCCATTTCCTTGCGCAGCCTCATACATGAAATGCATGTCGACAAGTTCCACATTGATTTAACGATGCATGTTGCTCGAAATTCATGCGGAGAATGACGTTTCAAGTCAGCGAAATGCTTTCTTCTGCCGAATTCAACAGCGCCCTCTACTGCCTCAATGCTGCATTTCCGCACCCACATTCCTATACAAAATCTGCTTATTTAGGTCCTCTCTACCTACCTTTACATATTTTATATATATATTTTAGGACCACCTGTATAGATAAAGTCTATGGTAATCTAGGGAAAATATTCATGTGTAAATTATTAGCTTAATTTTGATTTACAATCTTATTTCTCTTTTTGACCATTTATTTATATCTTTTTAAAATAAGAGTCCAGCCTTTTAACTGCACTTGTTGGTTTTAAAACTAAAATTCTGATTTTTACCCTTGAAATAACTACCTTATTTTATCATTTACTATTAGCATTCCTGGTTTGTGCCTTTTTAGTAGTATTGAATTCAGACATTTTTCTCTGGGAGGGATTTCTGTAGATCTGGACATTATAGAAATTCGGAGGTGGGAGGATTGCACTTTCTGACCATTAAAAGCATAAATTCCCAAATATTCCAAGGAGGACATTTTAATGCTTCAAGGAGGAAATGCCCTCCTTGGACCATCCCCTGAATTCAACACTGCTTTCTACTCCTGGATATAGAGCTAACAGTTCCACCACACATTAAAACATCATTTGCTCAAGAACGTTAGCATAGTCTTACATATGTACACAAAATATATTTATCTGAATTGATTACATATAGTAAAAATGCATGAAATGCAGTATATGTAAAAAAGGAAAATGTTATATATTATAATTGGAGTTATAAAAATACTCGCAATTTTGATACGAGACAGTTAGATGCATTAAAATAAACAGGTAGAGATTGCAAAAATTGCTCATATTTATTGAAATTCTGGTTTATCATTAGCCAGGGATTCAGAAAACTGTGGTAAAATGAGGGTTCATTTTAGAGGTGTTATCCATAAAGTGAGTTTCTATTTTATAAAGTATTAAGTAAACAATTGTATAAAGTAATTAAACAGAGCTGCAAAATGTTCAAGACAGTTTGAGGATTTTTTTTAAAAAAAAAGATCAACAGATGAAAGAAGATTGTAAATCAAAGTTGCCTTACACACACATGACAAAGATAATAAGCTACAGCCATATACTAGAAGAATTTTTTTTTGGAATATAACTGCCTTGTTCTATTCTTTTCTTTTTAATAGAAACTCTATAGAGGATTGCAAGTTTTCAGAAACAGTGTGTTAAAACAGAAATATTCAGCGTGAAGATTAAAAAATGTAATTGATTAAAAAGAAAAAAAAGCAGCTAAAAGCTGATTAAAATGTAATTTTAAAATAAAAATTTACTCAAAATTTATTTTGAATATTTCTGGTGTGTAAATTTCTGCATTTTGACAAAAATGCAATGATTACTTAGATTGGTGATAACAAAATATATGTACAATGTGCTCCAGTGTATAACTCACACCTAAGACCTAAACTCTCAGACTTCATTTTTCTATTTTTAGATTTATTCAGTGCATAACGTGCATCTCCTTCTTTGCAAAGAAACCTTCATCAGATACTAAATACCAAAAAATAAAACAAAGATTTTGTAAAATATAATAACAATTAATTTCCATGGAATCTGATAGCAAAACTTTTTTTTTTGTCAATAAATAGCACGTTCATTAAATTAGAAACCTAAGTTTCCTAAGTTCTTTAAGGTTCTAAGCTCATCCTTTTTTTTTTTGTTTTTTTTTGTTTCATCTTTATGACCGGCAAATAAATGCAAACCTGTAATTTTCGTGTAATTGTCTTGTATTAAAATTACGAATTATCTGCCGGAATATATAGTATGCACTATATATATATATTAGGGAATATATGTAATGTTATAGGCGGCTGTTTAATATCTTAGCTTATAAGAGAAAATATAGGGATTATAATTTTTTGACAGAAGAGATAAATTGAACAAAATTTTGTTTTTTGTACATTGCAATTTGTTTTAATAATTTTAGCTTGGTAACTAAATTTACAGGAAGTCACAACCTGAGGCTAAAGGACGATAAAAGCCAAATATGTATTTAAAAATAAAGAATATTAAAAATGTTTATTTCTTAAAAATCTCCTACTCATTTATACTGAATGAAGGAATAATATTAGCTTTTGTGTGATTTCATTTACTTTCAGACTATTTTAAATTGTAATTTAAATAATTACTAATTATTTTGAGTAGAGTTCTATGTTCTATGCAGAAACAGGTGTAACATAGTTTAATTTGCGTAACACCTGCAATAACATAAAATGTGAAAAAAAAACTTGTGTTTAAAACACTGTTGTGAAAATAGATGGAAGCATGGAGAAAAATAAATCGAACAGGGATTTTTAATCGAAGTATTTCCCAAGACTCCCTTATCATAGATCAGACTTAACAATCCGGAGAAAGTCTATGGGAGAAAATGTCCGCGGTAATTGCCAACTTATTAATTGACTTTCTCCGGAAAGTATCGCCGCCTGGTGGATACTACCGCACAGTTGCCATGTTTCGGGCTTTTTGAACACCAGTATATTTTTAGAGAAAATGTTGTCCTTTTAAATCCCAGAATTCTCCGATCAAACAAAACAAAATTGTCTCTACTAAAAAACTGGTATCCAAAAATATAATAGAAAAATCTAGCTAGTCTGCTACCGCATAGCTGCCAACTCTTACGCTTTTTTCTTACCACTAAAATTTAATAGAATTTTTTTCGTCATGTAATCACACGATCTTGTCAATTTAATAAGATAAAATTTACTATAAAATTTTAGTGGTAGGAAAACTACTAGTTCATAAGCAAATGCATAGAACAAATGGAGCTGTGAAAAAATTTCGTGTGATTTCGTGTCGTAAATACTATTACTGACGATTGATGGCGCTAGTAGCAGGACAAGTATAGCGGTCAAAGGCAACTTGCTGATTGAGAGGTCTGATACTATGATAAGGGGTTTTGGTAATTCCAAAGAAAACGATGTGATAAAAATGCGATGTAGACTACCAATCAGAGAACAGATCTCATTTCGTAGCCAAAACAAGCGATTTAAGAGTTCGCTAAGAGCGTTGTTGGCGATGACTTTACGGTTATTATTTATGTTTTGATCACATGACATTATTTACAAATTTTAAGCATCATCTGCAGTGACGTTGTGCATTGAAAATGAAATGGTTTGTTAAAATAGTATTTATAATTATATTTATAATAGTTGTATTATATAATTTTGTGTAAAATAATTGATAGTTGTAAAACTAATCAGAATCAACATTTAAATTTATAAATCCTTTCCTTACCATGTTTTGGTAACATTTAATAAAGTAAAATCTTAAACAGAATAATAATAATAAAGCTTTAGTCTGATATAAGCTATATCTGTTTATTCGGTTATCGTTTTTGACTGTTTCGTATTATCATGTATTTTATTCAAAATTGGTTATATATTATTTTATTAATGCTTTTTTGTTGTTGTTAACTTTCTTTCATGAATTAAATGAAAGTTTCACAAATATTAGTGTTTTGTAAAACTTTGTTTATGAAATTTCATTTTAATAATCTATTCGAAAATATGAATTTTTATGTCTTGTTATTCGCTTTCGAATTTTTTTCAGTGTCATGATTTTACAAAGTGGAACATGTTAAATCTTATGCATTTTATCCTTTTGTGTGTGTGTGTGTGGTTTTCCAACACATTCTATTAGTTTAACGACTTTCCTTAGTTTTCGTAAGAAATGATTGTTACATTATTAAACTAAAAAAAAAAAAAACCTTTAATGATCCCAAGTTATAGGTGTCATAATTTTACAAAGTGGAACATGTTAAATCTTATGCATTTTATCATTTTTTTGTGGTTGAAAATAATTTTTTTAGCATTAGCATATAGGCTTATTTTAGTGTTTTATGTATATCTTAAAGAACTTACTTTGCATTTTAATTGTATAATATATTTCATAAACAACAGGATGTAAGGTCATAATATAATAAGTGTCTTAATGCACAACTAAAAGAACATTTATGTTCTAATATTCTTGAAAGCAATTGAAATAGTTAAATTTCATAATTTTATAAATAAATAAAATCAATGATTAAAAATGGGCAAATGTACAACCATGGAATGAAAGGTATCAACAAGTTATATTTTGCTAAAACTTTATTAGGTTCAATATCATACACGTAAGGTGTTTTAAATTTAATGCTATATTATTATAATGTAGATATATATATATATATATATTTTTTTTTTTTGAGCTAAATAACATACAAATTAAGTTTTTCTTTAAACATTTTTAAATTGTTTTTTGTATGCTCTGATTTAAAATATGAAGATTGCATACCATCAAATTGAGAATAATGATATACTGAATAATTATTTAATAAGAATGTGCAATTAAAAAGTATTTTTAAAATGCAAAGTGTCAATCAAAAATTATTTAAAAACCCACTATGTATAAAAAACGGGTATTATATATATATATATATATATATATATATACTGTGTATATATATATACAGTACAAAGACCACTAATCTGCACAGCTTGGTTCCAAGCGTTTTGCAGATTTGAGACTTTTTGAGGATTACAGGTCATGTGTATTTAATTTTTATTTACATTTTTAAAATTTATAGTTTGGACATATTTAGATTCTTAATGCTTAAAAATAAACAAATTACACACTTAAACATATAAATAAAGTAATCATTATTTAAAACATAATTTAATTATCATTATATGTTTTAAATCTATCATCAATAATTGTTGGTATTAAAAAATCTGGTTTCTGTTTTTATATTATAACTAGGAGTATACAAATGGGCATAATTGTCTGCTGAACCATAAAATTTTGTTTTTAGAAATTTTAATATTCTTGGCAAATTAAAGAATATGTGTAAGACAAAGTAAGAAGTAAAATTAAAGTTGGAAGGGGAAAAAATGCTATTGGTAAGTTATTTTTAAGATTTAAATTTCTTTGTTTACATTCACATATGCAGTGCGGATTACAGGCATTTGCGAATTACAGATTTACAGATTAGAGGTACTCTACTGTATGTTATATATATATATATATATATATATATATATATATCAGAGTTTATCCCAGGTTTAAAAAAGGGCAGGGGGCTGCTGGTGAGAAAAGGGCACTTTTTGAGGACATTTTTCAGATTCTTAAGGGCACTTTTTTTTAATTGTTAAAGGTATTCTTTTGGTTTTTAAAGCCACTTTTTATATTTCAAAGTCAAAACACTCTTTTTAAGACAACATTAAGTCCGTTTTTACTATGAAAGCAAATTTTTAATGCAAAAAGGAAAAAGGGCACTTTTTTTACTGAGGGCAAGAAGGGTGCTAATTATTTTTATGAGGGGCAAGAAGGGTGCTATTTTGTAAACCAAAGGGCAGGCAGGGAGCAGCACCCTTCTGAAACTGTCTGGGGGAAACTCTGATATATATAAAATATTATTATTATATATGCCATTATATATATATATATATGTAGTATTCTAAAAATGATATGGTAGACAAGGTCAGTAGCCAATCAAAATCTATGTGATATTACCTTCCACTAAAAGCTCGCCACAACATATTAATTGTTGGCGACGTCTTTAGGGTTATTACATTTGATCACTTTGTTTACAAGACACAAGACAAGTTATTTAATTGTTGAGTTGTAAATGTGATATAAATTAACAACGATCAATCGTTCCAACGTATAAATTTATAAATCTTTTCCCTCTTACATTTTTATATAGTAAAATCATAAAAAAATAGTAACAATGCTTTTGTTTGATATAAGTTATATATTGTGTTTATCGTTTCTGACTGTTTTGTTGTATTGTGTATTTTATTCAAAATTGGTCTTGTATTATTTTATGAATGCTTGTTTTAACTTTCTGCATATTAAATATAAAGTTCTCAAAAATTAATTTTGCTAAAACTTTGATTATAAAAATGAATTGAAATAGTTAAATTTCATAATTTTATACTATTTTTTAATAATATTTTTAATAAATCTATTTTATTCATTTATTTATTCTAACTCATTGTCCATTAATGTACAATTCAAAATATTTTTAATAGCATTAGCACGACATCTTAAAGAACTTGTTTTGCATTTTAATTGTAATGTCTTGCATAAACAATCGAATGTGAAGTCATTAAATAAATGTCCTAATGCATAATTAAAATATTTATGTTCTATTATTCTTGGAACTCAGTAAGATTGTTAAATTACATAACTTTATAAATAAATAAAATGATTAAAATAGAATATATTGGCAAATACACTGCATTGGGGGAATTAAAAAAAAGGGGTTGCAACAAGTTATATTTGCTAAAACTTTATTAGATGCAAGATTTATTAGATTTAATGATATATATTATATATGTATACATATATATATATATATTTTCTATTTTTTTTTAAATTAAAATAATATAGAAATGAACATTTCCTTTAAAATTTTTGGATTTGTTTTTAATATACTGTACTCTGATTTAAATATTACATTACATCTGAAGTTTGCATACCATGAAATTGGAAACAATTATATAATAATAGTTTAATCATAGAATAATTATTAAATAAGAATTTGCCCTTAACAATTATTTTAAAAATGCAAAGTGTATAAATAATGGGTAAAATTGCCAAAACAATAAAAAATTATTTAAAAATATGCTGAGTATCAATAATGGGTATTAAAATTATTTAATGTAAATTAATACTACTCTAAAATTATTTAATTATTCATAATAGAGAAATATAATTTCACAAAAATATAAACTCATAAAATGTATAAAAATATAATAAATTTTATGTATTTTGTCAACAAAAAAGGTTTTCAATTATGTGCAAATTGATTTATTAAGCGTAGTTTAAGTATCCCTAATATCAACACAAGTCAAAATGGTACTGTACAGCCAGTATTTGTCTTGAAGGAGGGGTTGGAGGGAGGGGTGATATTTGTCCAGTAATTGCTGCTTGCTTATATGAACCACTAGTTAATTAAATCAATCTTTTTAATAAATGAAATCATAATCCACCGGGGAAAGTCAAAAAACATGTGTAAAGAATTAGAGAATATGTTTAAAAATGTATTTCTGTCTGGGATTTATTTTATTAATTAAAATTTCTGATTCAAAGTATATATTTTTTTAATAAGTAAAAAAAAAAGGAAGATTGGCAGATATGATAATGCTATTTTTTCTGGATAACATAAACAATAATACAACAATAAAACAATAATAAAGCAGAAATACTGGAGATAATACTACATTTAAATCAGGACACGAAATTTCTGCTCGCCATTGGCGAGCAAATATTTAAGGTTGGCGAGTAAGGTTCGTCTTTTGAAATATTGCGCTTCAAATCAAACTGTAACGCTCAGAATATCGTGCCTCAATCTAGCGACATGCGGAAGTGTTTTAAAATTAAGCGACTGCATTTATCTTCCAAAAGAAGAAAAAAGGCGGCATCACCCACTTCCATTTCTCTCCTATGGAGGAACGAACTTCTCCCATCTATATTCGTTCCCCTCTTTCGCACCGCGCGAGTGCCAATGCTGCTTTTTTCACTACCGAAGCCGAATCTGATTGCTCTTCATTCCTGCGCGAAGTGAATCAGGTTTCGCCACCTAAGCTCAGCTGCTTGAAACACAGTAAAAATTATTCGCTTTCTTCCAGATTTTTAAAATTTAAAAAATTGTTCATATTTTTTATGAATGTAAAATATTCTAGAGTTAACAGACTGCTCCTTCTAACAATGGTTAATTTCAATTAAGTTTGTCATAAATAGTTCATTTTCTGGGCAGGTGTGGTGGCCGACGTTACTGCCTGAATGAATGTAAAATAGTGGCAAGCAAAAATTTTAGTCTGGCTAGTACCTTTTCAACTGAAATTTCATGCCCTGATTTAAATAGTGTTTACTATATTACAGTTACTGTAAAATGCATCAATGGAATAACATAAAATTATATTAGATTTTATACAAAATGTTTAAAAATTGAAGAGACAAAAATAAACTTTTTAGGTCAGTATTTAAAAATTTTTTTTGGATAAATGACATACTTTACATGTATTTACATTCATTTTAAGTTTATTTTTAAGAAGGTGTATTTAATACACTGGCCTCCAAAAGTTAAGGTACAATGAGTTTTTTTATGCTCACTATTAAAAGAATGAAAATAAAGGTAAAAAATATGGTTTATATGAATGATCATAAGTAACTACAACAAAACCATATGAAACAATTATGCCCGTCTCTAATTTTTTTTAAAGAATTGAACATTTATATGGCAGTCAAGGGAAATTGAAAATATCCTACTTTAGGAATTTTTGTAAAAATTTTTTTTATGGTTGTTGATTTTGAATTGTTGGTACTAAAATAGTGTTTTCCATGTTTAGGAGATGTCGTTTACTTGATTCGTTAAGAAGGCGGAGAATCGGATGGATGGAAATGGGGTTATCACAAGCTAGTGCTGCTGGATGTCTTAATGTTTATCTTAGTGTGGTCCAAAGGCTCTGAGATCAATTTGAATTTGAAAATTCAGTATCAAGAAGACTTGTTCCAGACCGTTCATGGATTACAACCCCTGTACAAGATCGCTTTCTAGCTCTTTTGGCCTAAAGGAGGAGCATCACTACTATGGATCAGCTCATTTCAGATCATCATAAAGCAACAGGGATGACATTACCTGTTTTAATATATGTTTTTTCCTTAACTTTTAATATAATTTTACAGAATAAAAAAATTTTGAAATACATTTTATTTTATGCGATTACTTGACTTTTCCTATATTCTGTGTCGCAACCTAAACTCTAATACAGGGTTGATAAAAATCGTGATTTTTTTTATAAAAAAATCGGATTTATTTGATTTAAATTGGATTTTTTTATTTAAATCAGATTTTTTTTATTAATATTATTTGTGTTGTGTGCATTGTATTTATTTATTTTCTCTGTATAGATTTGTACATTTCTATTAATTTCATTACACTTCCTAGATAAAAATTCAATATAATTTAAATAAAAAAAAATTGTTGCAAACAAATTCAGACTTAAAACTTGAAATCATATTATTTTACTCCATTACTGTTATAGATATACCTATGTGTGTGCATAAATTTCTAGTTAATTTAAGTTATTACATTTTTCATTAATGTATTACTCCAATAATATATATAATCAGAGCTTTACAAATTTGATAAAATCTGGTAACTAGCAATAAATTCAAGTCACCAGTAAAAGATATTTGCAACACAGTACCCAGACACTTTTCTTCAAACCAAGTTAGCACCAATGTATTTTGCACTATGTGCAGTGCCATGTTAATAAAGTTGCCAAACATTATAAGGGAGGTAGAAATATTAAAGAAATACATATTATTCTTTAACTAAAATTAATTATTCTTTAAATTTTAATTAAGTTTTATAGACCTACTTATAATCACTTATTAATCTTTAATATGAATCTGATAGAGTAATCAGTTTTAATTCTGGGCACAAAAATCCGATTTGAAATGTGACCATTTTTTGACATTGTATCCAGCTTTAGATGCCACAGAGTCTGAATTGACAATATTTCTTACTGTTGTATTGAAACATACCTTCTCCCCCCCCCTCCCCCCGCATTCTAATCACGTGACGTGCTAGCTGGCTAGAGTGGAAAAGCATAGAGTTTTCTGTGCATGAGTTTGAAAATGCCTTTTAAACTTGGTTCTTCCAATAAAAGTACGAGAGAAGATTAAGATTGCTGCTTGCGGTGCATGAGTAAAGGTGGGCAGAGAAAAATGCTGTTTGGTCTCATTTCTTAGGTCAATTTTTATACGAAAATAAAAAAAACTGCAAGATTAAATAACTTAGTCACCAGATAAGAAAACTTGGTCACCAGTTCCAGTCTGGCAACCGCATTTATCAAGCCCTGTATATAATATATAACCACATTATAAATGCAGCAAAGAATGCTAAATATATATGTGTATTTCAACTGATTCAGAATCAATAATGTCATCTTTATCACATAGACTGCAAGTTTCTTTGAGTGTTTTTTTTTTTAATTATTCTTGCCACAATCTCAGCCATTTCTATACTACATGGTTTACATATTGCTTAAAGCCACATTGGATCTTTCTTTCTGTCAGCCATTTTTCTTATGTATCAATGTGTCCAAAAGCTCTCTGTACTGTACCACCTAGTATTAGTAAATGATGATGTTGTCCCAACTTGTGTTTCACACTATACTAGATTAATGATTACAAAATAGTTACAAGATATGCAAAATAATCACATAACTAAAAATACGAAGCAATCAATTGTCAGTGATATCCAGCCATCAGCCATTGACAATTTCAACAATCAATCCTGTTTACTCTACAGTAGAAATGACTGTGTAGCTTAGAAATAAGGTACATATTTTATTTTTCCATTGCAATAAGCAATGAATTCTAGGAAAGAAAAGGAATTAGTCACACAGATTAAATTATTTCCAGTTATTAAGAACAGGAAATTGGAATTCTATAACTATGTTAGACAAATAATCCAAATATTTACTATTTCTACAATTAATCCATTATATGATCATATATTATGAATTAATATATAATCAACCATCAACATATGGGATATTGTAATTGCATGTCTAAGCAACTAAACATAAAGAAAACTTATTAATCATGTAAAATCTACTTTAGAGGTAGTAACTCCTCAGTAAAAATACTATTATATTAAATACTTTTTTATTAAATAGATTTAAATTTAGCATCATCATCATTTATTTATCTTGCAAAAATGAAGTGATCATCTAGGAAAGAAAAAAAGTTTAAAAATGAGAGATCATTTATCAGTATTTATTTTGGGATGCACTATGGATAAATAATATTTTGAATGCAGTGTTCCATTTACTTTCATAAAAAGTAGTATTTTCAATTTATAAAAGTTTTATTTAACATTATTAAAAAGATAATTTTTAATCTGACATGAATGATGACATTTACTTTAACACGAATGATTAATTTGATCCTTATTCAGCTTGTAAATATCAATGTTAAAAATATTGATTTAAATCAAAGATTAAAAAAAAAATAATTTGATTTAAATCAAGCTGATTTAAATCGAACAACCCTGCTCTAATATATCAATGAATTCATTTCAATATCTATGAGTCGGGATCATTTGATACAGATACTTTTTTAAATAACAATAATTCGAAAATATTGATTTTTAACATGTGATTTTAAAGACTTTTTCCATATTATTTCATAATGCTTTATATATTTTGAAAGCATTACTACTACAAAACAAATACAGTCTAACCTCATTAATGCGAACACTCAAGGGGAAACTTTTTTTGTTTGTATTATCCAAACTTAAATACATTACATACAAATGGACAGAGCAATCGGAAACAGTTTGTGCTAAAAGTAATTCGCGTTAAGCGTGTTTGTGTTAATGAGGTTTGACTGTATATGTAGATTCACTTTATTAACCTGTAAATATAATTGCATTAAAATCTTTATATAAATTTAAGTTAATGAATTTTGTTTTATGCATTTAATAAATTTCATAACTATAGATTTTAACTTCTCTCCCAATAGAAATTAAAAATCTTGGATTAACAGTTTTAGAAGGTATTTTCAGAATTCATTTCTTTTCTTTTATATGTATATCTATCTATACATGGCCTTTTCTTGTCTGGTGTATAATTTTTATATCTGCTAAAAGATTTTAAAAAAATTAAAACACTTTCCAAACATAGTGTCGATTTCAGATATTTTTACAAATATGGGATAAACTTCACGAGCATTTTTAAAAAAAACTACAGAAATTACTTTTCCTATATTAAGAAGTATAAAAAAAATAATTTAAAGTAAGAATTTCTTTAAATTGTCCCAATCATTTGTTAAATTATTAACTAACTGTCATATTTATTTTTCATATATGAAAAATAAATCTGTTTAAAAAGTCTTGCCTTATAGACTTTTTTTTGCTTTTATAACTGATGTAGATTTAAATTATTAAATTGCTGTATGGTGTGTAACAGAATAATTCAAAGTTGATTTTCTGTGTAGTAAAATAATTTGTAAGTCACAAAATTAATATTGGGTACAGAATAATATATAAAAATAGTCTTCTACTCACTAGTATGAGTACTAAAAAATATTTTATACCTTAAAGAGTTAAATGTGGATATTTTGATAGAAATTTATGTTTTTTACTATGAACTTAAAGAGAAAAAACATAGCTTTGTCAACCAGAAGTTTTGCTTAATTTCATTCATATTTATTGATCATGTAATAAAGTGGAATTTCTGTCTTAATACTTTTTGTGTGTAAACTGAAAGAAAGTAAGTTATTTGGTGCTGCCATCTATAATCAAAAAGTGAAACCAAATGATCACGTACATTGTCAGGTCATGTAGTTGTGCACTCAGGAGCACCAGCACCACGAACCAAGTACTAATTTCTGGTCTGTCTTCTGAGCTTGTAAGCCTATCTTCACTGTTCTCCTTCTTATATTCTATCTTCATTCCGGGGACTGTGGAGTAATTGACAGACAGCAGTAATACTTGCACGTAATTAGAATCTAGCCAAAACAGTTTTATATTTACTTTTATCAACTATTTTTCTATTTTAATTTGTATTTTCTTAGTAACTAACAGCTTTCTCTCTCTAGTATAAATTTGGTTGCCTAAATGCTATAAAAAAAATTGCTGTTTAACTGTTTTATACATCTTGGGTTTGGGTGCTTAACATTGGCTATGGACATTAATATAACTGCTGCATGATTTTTGTTACATTTTTTTTTCCTGAGATATTCATTTCGATTTATTTATTTTTTGCAAAAGAAATCCCTATTCAATTAATATTTAATAAATATCCATTAAATTTTGAAATCTTCCACAATCAGAATCTAATGTAATTTTTGGTAATAATGCTTAAAAAAAAAATCTAGATAAAAAAATAAAATAAAATTGTGGATCAAATTTTTTGTACAATATACTGAAAATAATAATGATGAAATATGAAATGTCATATAAATATGTATAACAGTAAAAATTCCTTTCCTTTATAAGTATTCGCCCCACCAGTGGCTGAGAGGTTCTGCTCTCGAAGCTGGTAGACTGGAGGTGCTGGGTTCAAACCATGAACCTCTATACCAGGACTTCTAATGAAATAGCCTTTCCAAGAAGGAAATCGTTCCTCGAAAAAAGTCTCAAATAGGTGGGGCATGTGGTAAGACGGATTCTGCATTCGTCACTAGTTCGTCTGCTTCACCGTTTGACACTGACAGTGACAGCCATGGGCGCTGCTGCAGCACGGATTCTGGCCAGCTGCACAGAACCGTGCGCACAGCTGTGCAGCTGTCATTTAGTGCCAAAGTATTGACATGATGTTATCACTATTGGGTTAGAAGTCCTTCTGTAGAGGTTCATGGTTCAAACCCTTGTCGCGCTCGTCAACCTAACCGTTCGGAGTTTTTCGTGGTTTTCTTTGAACTTTGCTGTAAATACAGGTTAGGATCCCTTAGAAAGACCCCCCACGGAGGGTACTCCCCCCTTGGGCCTATATCCCTCGTGTTGATAGTTGGCCGACATAAATCAACCCAACCCAACCCTTTATAAGTACTTAATGTTTATCTTAAAAATCACACCTAATTTCAGGGCTGCAGCTCATGTTGTTTCAAAATAGTTTGATTTGGCATCCACATGGGTCCCAATTATGGAAAATTCACCTCTTTGATTTACGTTTGGGATGGATTAGTGAATAACATACATTATAACTTTTGTTCTGTTTCCCTTTTTTTTTTCTTTTTTTTTAAAGATATGGTAACAGAAAAGACAATAAAAAGCATTATTTAAACTATCTATTAAGAATTTCTAAATTGTTTTCTCAGCATATAATAATAATTTAATTAATATTAATTGATAAAAGCATATTTTTAAAAATATATATGTTCCTTTTTTTTTCTACTTTTTAGTGTTTAAACTATTTCATTGTTTCAGTTTTACTGTTAGTTGGCCTATTTTATCGAGCATGGTTTGGTACATCCTTAACTCAATTGTTGTTGTAACTTGTACAGAATTATAACCATAAAGAATATTGAGCTATTTATCACCTGCTTCCAACTAATGAAAAAGTACCTAAAATGAATTTATAATTACACACCTCTGTGTAAATTTGTATAATTCTAGCATATCAGGAAGTGAGTGAAAAATCGATTACAAAATTCCATCTTTACATATGTGAGCCAAATTAAGTTAAACTAGCAAATCTGCAGATCAATTTCAGATGTTCAAAATACATTTTCATTCTACAAAGAGGTTACTTTAGAATATATTATGTGTAGCACTTACAGTTCATTTACATGGGCATTCAAAAGAATTTGATTATAGTGGTCTATGAGGAAAAATCATTTAAAGTTTATTTTAATGACGTTACACTCTTATGAACATAGGGAAATTGATATGAATTTTTGAAGTGTCGTAAAACATGCTCTCTTTAGAGTATGGAGTGCAAAGCAATTATTCATTTACAGGGTACAAAATAATTTGGTTATATAATGGTCTACGCCAAAAAGCTGCTGGCAGAGTATTATAATTATGTTGCACTGTTTCAAACATGATGAAATTGATATACATTACTGAGGTTTACTACAAAAAGCTTGCTGTAGAATATGATGTGCATACCATTTATCATTCATTTACAGGGACACACAAAAGGTGTCAGATTATAATTACTATGAATAGTAATTCCTGGAAGTCTGCAGTAGTGTGTTTTCTGTTATGATATACATTTTTAAGTTTTACTAAATTTTGCATATTACATTGTGCATATAAATTCTACAGATCATATATACAGGGCTACACAAAAGTATTCGTAAGCATTACTGAGCATGAGCATGAATTGCTTAAATCTGTTTTTAATTGAGTTATGCATTTTCAAGCTCACTTATATTTAGTATACCAAGATATGTTTGTAGAATATAAATAAAATCATATGTAGAGCTATGCAAAGTACTGGATTCATATCCAGCTATGAATAGTAATTCCTGGAAGTGTGATTTCAGTAGCTGCGGGCATATTTTTGCCTGAATTAAATTTTAGCTTAATATGTGGTGTGTATAAAATCTGTTGGTAAGATACAGGGTTGTACAAAAGAATGTTTGCAAGTACATTTCCGTCTATTAATAGAAATTGCTGAAGATGAATTTTCAACTGTGTTATGCGTTTTCTTGCTAAACTTAATTTTATCATACTATGTAGAATATATACAAATCTATAGATCATATACATGGCTGCCCAAGAGAATCAGAGTACCTTTCAGGCTATGAACGATTATTGCTGAAATCAGGTTTTCAAATTTGTTATGCATTATCTAAAATGCCTACTTAGGTATCTTCTTTACCTTATTAAACGCCGAAGTTTAATAATGTATAGATAATCCGATCATCACTCAAAGTATTCTGGGAGTGTTGAAAAGTGCTTCATGATCTATGCTTGATGCATTATTTCTTTTTCTTGTTTATATTGTACAGATTTTCTAATGATCAAGGAAATCTAAATTATAGAACTGGAATGTTCAACATGATTTCGCATAATGAAATTCTTGACTGTAAAACTTACTTTCCTATATACTTTTTAAAATAAAAGTGCTTTTCTTCTGGGGAACTCTGCCCCCCCCCCTCCTAAACTCCCCATTATCTCGTTAATTTTAGGTTTCCTATTTAGAATATTTGTACTGTTTTTGGATTCGGCAGTTTTATTAGCGTAAGTATCACCTTGTACAAGAGATCTTAATTCTATCCTAATAATGATATTCACCTACCTTCCAACCCCCCCTTCTCTCCCCTCAAAAAAATTCTGCCACTCCCCATTTCCTCCTCCCTGGCTCAAAAACTTAAAAATCTTCAAGCCTGTTTAATTTTTAAAAAAATTCTTTCCTGTATTTATTACTTTATTGTAACAATAAATAATCATTTAAAATCCTCCACCCATCCAAAATTTCCCTTCCCTCTTTCTTACCACACAAAACTTAGTATTTAAAACTCTTTCATGGTTTTTTTTTCCTACCCAATTGATAAATAACTAAGCAATCCTCTATTCAACCTCTTTCTCTCCCCCAAAAGAATTCTGCTTCTGCTATTCCCCTCTCTCCTTCCCAACTTACAAAGTTTAAAATCTTTAAAACTTTTTGATTTTCTAAAACTCTTCTATTCTATTTGGTTTTTTTTATTGTAACAATAATTAATAACTCATCTAAATTCCTCCTCCTCCTCCCCCCCCCTAAAAAATTGCTTTTCCCCTTTTATCAACCCCTCCCCACATCACACTTTGCATTGGTAATTAAATAATCATCTTAATTCCACCTTCCAGAATTTTGGAATCCTCCTCCTCCTGCACTGCACACTAAGTTTACATTCTTTAAACTTTCCATTTTTTCTGCTGTTTCTGTTATTTTGCATTATAAGTATTAATCTTCTAAATTTCTACTGCCAAATCCCCCCCCCCCTTTAAAAGACCTTGAGTTTTATTTAAAGAAATGTGTATGAACCCTAATTTGCAAATGCTTATTTATCTTTTGTTAGAAAAAAAATTATATTTGATCTTTAAAACTATCACATTTCCTGGTTTTTTTTTGTATAAAAAAATTCCATGTTTTTGTGTTTATTTATGTGAAGACTTTTATTTCATTTGTGACATTTGAATCACCTTGTGTATTAATAAAAGAAAATACCTGTTTGTGTGTGTGTGTCGACGATGGATAAGGAAATCTATCGCACGTAGGTGTCTGCAAATTTGGTTACGGATGAATTTAACAGATGAACATAAGTCCCAATTCACCTGAAATTCATCTTTTTGATATTTTGATTCATGTTAAAGGCATTTCTTTCTAAGTTTACTGATAATTTTGAGCCAGTCATAAAAGTAATCTGAATTAAATTTTTTGCTCCAATACAATATATTTTTTCCTTTTTTCAATGAAGCTGATTCAGAATTCATACGGCGAATATTTATTTTTCAGATGTTTTTTTAAAATCACTCTTTGAGCCAAAATGAGAATTTTGATTTTTATTAAACTGTTTTTTTACCTAATTTTTCCACCCAAAGTTAAATTTTACATCGCTGAATGGAGGAAACATTTAAAAATATTCAAATATTTTTATATCCGGATTTTTAATTGGCCTACAATGTTTTCTTTAAGGTACCAGATGTTTCTGCGATAGACGTTCAGCATCGTTAGGCCTTTGTCGAATTCAATTCTTTAGCACTTTGTGGAACAGCCAGTTGCCACCACACTATATCTTCTAAATGCTGTTGGAACTATGAATAAAGCTGAATTGCCATATCCTCAGAATGGTGAAGCTTCATCTGTAATCAGTTCTGCAGTGGCCAATTACCACAGGGGAACATTTCTACCAATAAATTTGAATAGAAATTTTCTCTTTATTTAATTGCCGTATTCGAGCACTATTTCTGTCATAATTAAAGCTAAAATATCCGATTTTACTGGTGGAAGTTTGCCTTGGTCGTAGCCCGGCCTTGAGGTTCTGCCATATTGGACCACATAAACAATCCTCCTGTCAATGTCAGTGAAAGTGATTATAATGCCGCCAGTTAAAACAGATAGAAATTTTTATGTTACTTATGACAAACATTTGCCATGAATAAGGCATTTAAATAAGGTGAAAATTTCTATTCATTTGAACATTTGAAGGAGTGATGCTTTGAGGCTGTTGTCGCAAACGAACCATATATATTTTATTCACAGAAACACATACATGACTTCAACAATTACATAAATCTTAGATGAGATAGCACAAGGAAACTTACAACACGAGAGTTACAAACGGGAGCTCCACAAAGTGCTTGCAATAGAGCTAGCTGGCTGGAGTCGAACCCACCGGCCTGATTCCTATGCTCTCAAGCGATTAGCGGAATGGTGCCTTAACCACTCGGCCATTGGAATCTGGTGTAAACAAACAGCATTCTTCATCTTCTGACTACATCCCAGGGGTGATTCTGTTCCAAGAAATTAAGGAAGTCATTTCCAAAAAAAAAAAAAAATCGGTCGAAAATTCGGACATAAAATATATCATGTTTTTCGACAAATGGTCGCCGAAAAAAATCAATTTCGTCAATCGTTCGCAGATAAATCGCCAATTTCGTCAAAGGATCGCGGGAAAAACGCGAACTTCGTCAGAAGATCACAAAAAAACGCAAATTTCGTCAAAGGATCGTGAAAAAATGCGAATTTCGTCAAAGAATCACCGAAAAAAACGTAAATTTCGTCAAAGGATCGCGAAAAAACGGCAAATTTCGTCAAAACATCGCGAAAAAAACAGCAAATTTCGTCAAAAGATCGCAGAAAAACCGCATATTTCGTCAAAAGATCGCAGAAAAACCGCATATTTCGTCATAAGATCGCGGAAAAACCGCAAATATCATGAAAAAATGCGAATTTCGTCCAGGGATTACTAAAAAACGTGAATTTCGTCAAAGAATCACCGAAAAAAACGTAAATTTCGTCAAAGGATCGCGAAAAAACGGCAAATTTCGTCAAAAGATCGCGAAAAAACTGCAAATTTCTTCAAAGGATCGCCAAAAACGGCAAATTTCGTCAAAAGATCGCAGAAAAACCGCAAGATCGCAGAAAAACCGCATATTTCGTCATAAGATCGCGGAAAACCCGCAAATTTCGTCAAAATATCGCGAAAAAACGCAAATATCGTTAAAGAGGTGCGGAAATAAAACACATACAGGGTGTTCTAGAAAGGACTCCCCAACTTTGAAATGACATAACTTCGAAACAGTGAGAGATAGAAATGTGAAACAAGTTGAATGTTGGACAGATAGGTCTGGAATTTTTTATACATCAATTAAAAAAATAGTTCCAATATTGGACACGAGAGGGCGCTGCGATCACAAAGCTGTGTCTTTGAAATAGTTCCTGAAAGTGAGCTGTTGAACTGAGATAAAAATCACATTACAATGGTTTCGATATGGTTACTTTTTTCAGCAACAACATGACGCAACCTAAAGGTAACGTTCGAAATCACTTGTTGCAATACTTCTATTGAAATGGATGCACATGCCTCACAGATGAATTGTTAGAGCTGTTCCAACGTTTGGGGATTCTTAGAATAAACAGCGTCCTTCAAGTAACCCCACAAAAAGAAGTCGCATGGATTCAGATCCGGCGAATATGGTGAATACGGCATGATATTCTTGAATTTCGAATTATTCTATACAACTTTTTTACACATGTCAGCAATGAAACAGACGCACGAATGAAATTTCTGTCCTTCTGAGTACCATTTAAAGTTCCATGTGCTTGTGCTGCCACCTATTATCCAATATTGGAACTATTTTTTCACATTCGTGTATAACAAATTTCAGACCTATCTGTTTAACATTCAACTTGTTTCACATTTCTATCTCTCACTGTTTCGAAGTTGTCATTTCAAAGTTGGGGATTCCTTTCTAGAACACCCTGTAGTTAGTGCCGGCGATGGATCCCCCCTTCCCCCCTTGTAACCTTTCAGAAAATTTGTTGTGAATTTCAGAATTTTTTTTTTTTTTTTTTTAAGAATCACCCCTGCTTCATCCTCAGTTACTTCACTATAAGGAAAAAACCTGTTTATGAAAAATCACTTCATTCAACCAATCTATTACTACTACATTTTTGCAATCGTTGCAATAATTGTCATGGCGATGTGGATCAGATCGCGACCAACGAAATACACGATATATAAGATTATCCACTCCGAGGCTAACGAAAGAGAAAGGCTACCGCGGTGCTTTACGCGTATCTTTTTTTACAGACCGTCGGAGTCACGTGATGCTCGAATGCACCAATGAAGGTGTACGAAAAGAGCATCACGTCACTCTAGCGGTCTGTAAAAAAAGATAAGTGGAATGCACCGCGGTAGCCTGTCTTTTTCGTTAGCCTCGATCCACTCCGTATGACGTTTAAAACGTCACATGGAGTGGATCATTTGTGCAAAACGGTGAGCGCGCGCTGCTTTGCATCAATCGCCGTGTAAAAATGATCCACTCCATGTGACGTTTTAAATGTCATGCACCGGCTGTTACTCACGGCAGGCTCGTGACGTTTAAAACGTCACACAGGGGGGCTAGCGCGGTGCTTTATGCGTATCTTTTTTTACAGATAGCGGGAGTCACGTGATGCTCGAATGCACCAATGCAAGTGTACGAAAAGAGCATCACGTCACTCTAGCGGTCTGTAAAAAAAGATAAGTGGAATGCACCGCGGTAGCCTGTCTTTTTCGTTAACCTTGGGTGGATCATTTTTACACGGTTTGGCGATTGGTACAAAGCCTGGCGCCCATCGTTTTGTGCCAATCACCATGTAAAGATTATCCACTCTGTACGTTTTAAAAGTCCTGAACCGACCGTGTATAACGTAGGTCGCGATCAGATCGTCCGAATACTTGTGTACTGTAGGAGCGCGACTTATGTTATACACGGTCAGTTCATAACGTGTAAAACGTCACACGAAGTGGATCATCTTTAGGGTGCGGGCGATTGCTACAAAGTGTCGCGCCCATCGTTTTGTGCAAATCACCGTGTATAGCGTTAGGTCGCGGAAGGAGTCAAAAAGATATCGTGTCGCCGTGTCGGCATACAGACGTTTTAAAATATTCTCTAAGTCTGTGTCAGACTTAGGCAGACATTTTTGTCCAAGCCTACGCTACGGACAAGTTCGATTATACGAGTGGAGACATGTTAACAAGCATTAGCTTGGCGGTTAGCTTTTGTCCAAAATCGTGTAAACCAATCAAATGCTATGCCCATATGTCGTCTCTCTCACATCTAGGCTCCTTACATAAAGACGGACAAGTATTTCTTGCTTCCCCAGAGATGAACGAAAATTAAGTCTGCCGCTGTGCGTTACACGTGTATTTTTTCAGACCGCTTGAATCACGTGATTCTAGCGGTCTGATGCGGAAGGTGGCGCTACAGTCTGTCATTTTCGCTAACCCACACGGTCGCTTCCCCACAGTGACGTCAGCTACCCTTTCCTTATATGTTTCCTGCTCTTTATTCATAGCTCTATTGCTATTTAAGGATCTTTTAGAATTTATCATGACTACAGCGTCTAGAAGAGCGAAGCATCCGGCTATTCCAGTCATACCTCATTCAGTCTTGGGGATGTAAGTACTTCTTAAATCTAAGTGACTTAAATGAACGTTCTCAAACACAGTAGAAAGGCGCGACCTACGTTATACACGGCCAGTGCATGACGTTTAAAACGTCACATGCAGTGGATCCTTTTTACACAGTGATTGGTGCAAAACGGTGGGAGCGCCGCTTTGCACCAATCACTGGGTAAAAATGATCCATTCTATGTGACGTTTTAAACGTCATGCACCGGCCGTATATAACGTAGGTCGCGAGCAATGCATGGAGAAGTCAAGCCTTGTTTCGGGTCGTCCGATTCATAAACGTTAGTTAAGTCACTTAAATGGGCTAGTCTGAACGGGGTACAATGCTTCAGAAAGTTCTAACAAAATGGAATCCGATAAATATGGAACGATAAATGTTGATCGCAGCGATATCTGCTATCTCTTCACCGGCCGAAACGTTTTCTCAATTTAATCATTCAATGTTTACGTTTGAACTACCAAATGTCGCTGCGATGTATTTATTTGATTGAGAAAATACATCAGACTTGTTTTGTTTGACACAATAGCCCGCTTATAACTGAAGGATACATGCATGTATTCCACAAAGAGTATGCAACGGAGACACCGGAAGCAAGGCAACTCTAGATACCGGGCTTGCTCATTCATTCTCATAACGTCACAAATAGTGGTTGGCCGCGACCAGCGATTGGTACACAGCGACGTGCCCATCGTTTTGTGCCAATCGCTGTATTTCTTTCGTCGCGGCCAGCCACCTTTTGTAACATCATGATAATGAATGAGTAAGCCGGTATCTAGTGTAGCCCTGCTGGAAGTCGAACCCGGTGCCTCTCCTATGCTCGCAAGCGACTAGCGGGGTGGTGCCTTAACCACTCGACCACAGAGGACCCATCGACATTTCTCGGATTAAATTTTTTAGCACTTTTTGGATAGCCTATTTGTGCGCATCTTATAGGCGCTATATCATGGCTACACTTTTGCTTGTATCAGCAATTCTGAGCGCTGACGATACAATTTCAATATCGTTAGTGTTGGTGTGAACAATAGAAAAAAGGTATTGTGGCCATGGAAGCAACGACTTCATCAACATCGAAATGAATAACGACAATGTTCAAAATCTGGTGCATAGTCAAACTATTGTATTTCCTACTTACACAGAATAAGAATGATGATGCACGCAGGCAGTGCTTAAATTTCCGCCAAAGCTCGGCTCCGGCACTTCTTTGTTTGTAGTAAATATTTAAATATTAATCGGAATTCTCTGCATCTCATAAATACCGCGCTTCGGAGCCCAGCGGAACAACACTTCTGAAAAAACAAAGTCTGAATTATATTTTCCTTTCCCAGTCAACTTCAATCATTTGCGTTCTTTTTTCATCTTCATTCTAACGTCACATATGTAAGCACTTTGGTCTTACATATGTAACGTACAGTGTGGCTGAGATAAGAAAGACTCTGGAGCTGGTCTTGGCTCAGCCCTGTTGCCAAGATAATTGGTCAGTCGTCTTTATTTTAGAAAAGTCAGGCGTTTCCTTTTCTTGTCAATTTTATCCCGTTCAATCGGTCATTCCGAGAATTATCGCAGTCTTTTGTCCTTCTGCTCCTACGGATTGACAGCCAAAGTGGAGCACAATCACCGGATCACTAGGATCTGGTATAGACTCTTGTGTGCTCTACCCGGATAATCCCCAACGCGCAGGGGCTCGTCTTACGGATGAAGTTCCCTCCCTACAAGTTTTGGAACCTTCAAAAACAGGAAACCTACCCGGGTTTTCTTATCTGAGCCACACAATAGCGGGCCGACACGCAAGAGCATAACTTCTTTCTAGCGCTCGCATGTGTAGAATCAATGGTTTTCGTCTCAGTGGTTTCCGAACGGCGACGAAAAATTCCAGAATTACCGTAATTTCGCGCGTATACGCCGCACCTCAGACAATTCGATTTCCTACCAGAATTTATTTTAAATAAAATGTGACTTACTTCTGCTTAGCACATATTTGACTTCTTATTTTCAATAAAATTTCCGGTTTGAAAAAGACTTAACTAGGGTGCGGCGCATACGCGAAAAATTACGGTAGCTGCAATCGTATTTGCCGTTTTCACTCGGTGTCATGTTATGTTTATGCGCTGCTTAATTTTCGTGTTTATAAGATATTTTTACTAATCAACTTTTTAGCTCCATGTGGTGCTTAATTTTCACCGAAGCTCTCAGGAGCACAGCTCCAGTACTCTTTATTTTTAGTAACTATTTAAATATTTGTCGGAACCTCGTGGAGAGCGCCGAATTTCACGGAACAACGCTATTTGTATTTTATTAATTGATACAAAGACACCTTGGCGAGTACGATTTCTGAAAATCCCTTACTCCTGGCATTAATGTTTTTGCTCTGTTCTTTTATTAGATCTTATTATATATAAATGCATATAGATATAGTCAAAATATATTAAATTTTTTTCTTTTGCTTAAGACAAAATTGCTTTATACTTTGAAATTATGTATGAAATATAAATTTGTGGGTGGACGGGACAGAGGGGAGGGATACGCTACTGTTGATATTACTTCAGAATATTAGAGCTCCGATACTTTTTTGTTAGAAATTAAACCCTGCACACAGGGAACATACTTGGACAGTATTCAGGGAGAAGTTTTTGTCCAAGCTGCGGTAAACCCACATTGGCAACAGCCACGTCTCTGTGGGTATATACTCTTCGAAAAAGACTGTTTATTGGACAATGGGCAAGAGTATCGAAATATTCTTCCAACCTATTGTTTTTTATATCTATTTACCCACAGCTGACGTGACATGGGTAAAGTCACACTCGCCTGAACGAAGAGTAGGATGCATCTATATGGGATTAGCGACATACGGATATAAAATTTGATTGTTTAAAAGGATTTTGGATGTAAGTAGCTGGGCGAGCCTTCCATTATCACTAAGCTAATGTTTGTTAACTTGTCTTTCACTCGACTAATCTATCGTCCAGTCGATTATCGGCAAGTTCTGGAATGTAGTTTTGCCATAGTTGGCACAAAAACGCCTGTATGAGCAGGCATACTGTGTGTATAAGGAAAGGGCATTAGAAACAAACTCTTCCGTCAACCTTTATACCACTGCCTTTTTGTCGTAGCGATCATTGCAGGAATCGACATGGTGACGTAGACCAATCATATATATAATAGACATGTTAAACATATGTTTAATTTAATTGGCAATTTAATTGATCTATATAGATCAATTAAAGTTTGGAACACAGGTCAAGCTCGGCCCGGAAAATAGCTATCTCGGCCTGAAATCGGCCCAGTGTAAAAGCTAAAAGTTCGCCCGTCGCAAACGTCAGTAAAACCAGTTCTGATCCAGCCAATTTCTTTAAAATATCTTGTTTATTGAGAACATAAATCTGACTTGAGTGCTTGACATCAAGTGCCCGCTTATAAGTCATCGTCAATATACAGGGACGAAATAGCCACATGAAAATTTACAACACCAGAGAGTTACAACCGGAAGCTCCACAAAGTGTGTGCAATGGAGCTGGCGGGAGTCGAACCCGCCGACCTGACTCCTACGCTCTCAAGCGATTAGCGGAATGGTGTCTTAACCACTCGGCCACGGAGGCCCCTGTTTGTTTATTGATAACATACATCTGACTTGTGTGCTTGACATCATGTGCCCGCTTATAAGTCATCGTCAATATACAGGGACGAGATAGCCACAAGCCACAAGGAAATTTACAACACTAGAGAGTTACATCCGGGAGCTCCACAAAGTGTGTGCAATGGAGCTGGCGGGAGTCGAACCCGCCGACCTGACGCCTACGCTCTCAAGCTATTAGCGGAATGGTGTCTTAACCACTCGGCCACGGAGGCCCCTAAATAATCACATAGACAGGTTCAAATGAAGACTCAGTAAAATTTGTAATATAGTTTAGAAAGGAAGAAAACTATTATTAAAAATATCACATATTTAAAGCTCTATAAAAGGAAAAAAAATGTATTTTTTTCAAAATATTTGTTGTATATATTTATTAAATTAAACTAAAGTTCTAAAGTTTTCGTCAAAAAGTGTACAATATTATACAAAATGTACAGTATTGCGTCACAAAATGTACAATATTTATACAAAATAAACTGCCAGCCTGGCACAGCCGAAGTCTGGGCCTGAGTCTAGCGGAAGAAAAATAGCCCTAGTCCAGCTCCTAGAGACATATAAAATATACTAGACCCTTCCAAAGCGTAATCCTGGGTGCGCCAATGGTCATTGTCCACGCGACTCAGTTACAGAGGCACCCTATCACCTGCAGTTACAAACAATGGCAAAGACATGGATAAGATACCTTAAACCTCTTTGAACAATGGTCATGCAAAAAACCATTCTAATTTATAAAGGTACTCTATTTGTGACATCGCATTTGTCCGCGACCTACGTTATATACGGCCGGTGCATGACGCGAGGCTAACGGAAAAGAAAGGCTACCGCGGTGCTTTCCGCGTATCTTTTTTTACAGACCGCGGGAGTCACGTGATACTTGAATCCACCAATGCAAGTGTACGAAAAGAGCATCACGTCACTCTAGCGGTCTTTAAAAAAAGATAAGTGGAATGCACCGCGGTAGCCTGTCTTTTTCGTTAGCCTCGTGCATGACGTTTATAACGTCACATGCAGTGGATCATTTTTGCGCGGTGATTGGTGCAAAGTGGCGCGCCCCCCGTTTTGCACCAATCGCCGTATAAAAATGATCCACTTCATGTGACGTTTTAAACGTCATGCACCGGCCGTGTATAACGTAGGTCGCGATTTGTCGCAGTGGGCAATCATATATTAAAATATTTGATGTGTCCCTGTTAAAAAACTACACGTTGACTATGTTTCGCTTAAAACCTTCCGTGGTGCGCTAGAATTGTAATGTAAAAACTCGCATTCGAATCCGTTCAATGTTTTTGGAAGAATTGCGAACATACATCATGGTATAAGGAAAGGGCACCTGACGTCACTGTTGGTCAAATTACTGTTGGTTCGTAAGAAAAACCTGTTCGTTTGTTACGACTCCTACTGTACACATGAGATGGGGAGATTTAATTGGTCTATGTTAAACAGGTCCAAAACATGATTGGCCTACTTCGCCATGATGATTCCTGCAATGATAGCTTCGACAAAAATGTAGTGGTCGATGGAACTGTTTGTTTGTAAACATGCCCTTTCCTTATACATAACGACGAAGAACAGGAGCTTCGTTTTAAGGCTGTTTGTCAATGAGATCACAAATTCCCCTCGCTAATGGTAAACATGTGATACATTCATTTTTTTTATATATATCCTTAAAAACTTATATATATCCTTTTATATATATCCCAGGCGAGCCAAAACAGCCCTCTTTTTAGCGTTTTCATCGAAAATTTCTCAGATTTTATTATTTTCTTAAATACTTTCACTAGTCTCAACGTTTCGAAATTTTTGTAGGTGGTGTAAATCTAGTCTGTCGTGATGCTCTAAAAATATTGAGTTTGAAATACCACGTTTAATTACTTTTAGCATACAAAAAAGATCGTCTTTGTAAGGCGCGAAGTGACCTGCAGTCGCAATATTTTTCTAAAGGGTTAAAATTCGTATTTTTCAAAACCAATTGTATCTTCGAAGAGAAGGTAGTCTCAGCTTTAAATAGGTATTTTTGTGAATCGGTACCTGTGAAATCGAGATGTAGGGGGCATCGCCGAAACGCAGAACAAGTCAATCTCGAAAACGACCCTTTTTGAAAAATTTTTTCAAGGGTTTTTCATTACAACAATATTTTTCAAACTGATTGCGGCGTTAAAGACGTAAAAGTAGAAAATTTAAGAATATGTCTTTCTTTTTTTCCGTATCACGAACGATTCGGCCTATGCGCGTTAAAACAATCGGCCAAAAAAGAATACAGCATTTGATTCTTCATTTCTACCGCGACCAACGAAATGCACGGCCGGTTCATGACTTTTGAAACGTCACACGGAATCGATCATCTTTACACGGTTTTGGCCCAAAACACTGGGTGCGCCGCTTTGTTCGGATTCGGCCTATGCGCGTTAAAACAATCGGCCAAAAAAGAATACAGCATTTGATTCTTCATTTCTACCGCGACCAACGAAATGCACGGCCGGTTCATGACTTTTGAAACGTCACACGGAATCGATCATCTTTACACGGTTTTGGCCCAAAACACTGGGTGCGCCGCTTTGTGCTACTCACCGTGAAAAGATGATTAACTCCGTGTAACGTTTTAAACATCATGAATCCGTCGTGTATTTCGTTGGTCGTTCTTCTACGTGCTCCGGGAAGAGGAGAGTTAAGCATCCACGTGCGCACCTCCACCGATTTGCAAAAACGGATAGCTTATTTTATGAGTTTTTAATTAGTATCTGAACTAATTATCAAAAATTGAAAAATCTGAGCCTGGGGATGCATTAGAACTTGCTTTCAACTATCTGTCCTAAAACAAAATTTCACATTTCTGCGCCCGGTAGATTTTCCTAGTCATCGCCAACAGACACATACATTCTTATAGACAGACAGAGCGATTGCTTCTTTTATTAATATTCGATTGTTTACAGCGCTATCAAACGTTTGTAATGTTGAAAATTACAGTGCCTTTATAAATAAGAGAGGGGCTACATACGACCGATAAACAATTAAGGTAGGGTGCCTTTATAATAAAGGGGTGACATGTGCACAGGTCCAAGCTCCGCGAAGAAGTTTGTCCAAACTATGGCAAACCCACATTTCAGAACATGGCGATACTCTCCTAAACACAAGTCAACAAATTTTAGCTTGTGCAGATTTATTTTTTCCAAATTTGTCACAACCAGTTTAATTTTATTTCCGTATGTAGCCACTTACATCTAGATGGGTACTGGTACTACCAATAAACGGTTTTCTACTAATAAATGAGTGGCTACCAATAAATGTGTGGCTTGAGGTAATTAATGCTCATTCATACTGAAGGTTTTGTCTAAGCTATGCCAAATCTATACTCAAGAACTTGGCGATAATCGCCTGGACGAGTTAGATTAGACCAAGGAGGATCCAATAGATGGAGCAGTCGAGGCTAACGAAAAAGACAGGCTACCGTGGTACATTCCACTTATATTTTTTTACAGACCGCTAGAGTGACATTTCTTTTTCGTGCACCTTCACTGGTGCATTCGAGCATCACGTGACTCCCGCGGTCTGTTAAAAAGATGTGAATAAAGCACCGCGGTAGCCTTTCTTTTTCGTTAGCCTCGTGGAGCAGTCAAATGACGTCACTTGAAGCTGTTCCTCTCGCGACCTACATTATACATGGCCGATGCATGTCGTTTAAAACGTCACATGGAGTGGATCATTTTTATACGGAGATTGCTGCAAAACGGGGGGCGTGCCGCTTTGCACCAATCGCCGTGCAAAAATTATCCACTGCATGTGACGTTTTAAACGTCATGCACAGGCCGTTTATAACGTAGGTCGCGTTCCTCTCCCCTTCTGCGTCCCCATATTTGGCCGCGACTTGCACTGAAGACTGCTGATTGGATTGCTCTCTGTCAAAGTCGAATATGACGGATGCATAAGAGGGGGAAGTAACTCGTTTTTCGACTGCTCATCTTTCCTCAGGAGATTGACATGTCTACTCCTCATTTTTCATAGCTCCGGGGATTAGACCAGTGAGACACAACTTAGAAACACATTAGCTTAGTGATAATGGCAGATTTGTGAAGATGCTTGGCGATTCGTTTTTGTCTAAAATCGTCTCGACCAATTACCCGTATGTCGCCACGCATTAGACCATCAGTCTAACCAATAATTTTTCATCTGTTCCAATAAATAGATGGCTTGAGGCAATTTATCTTTGGCAAATTCGCCTACAAAATGCATTGATCTTTCAAGGAACTATATAGTTCTAAGAATTGGGAAAACTAGGCAAGTCTACTTTCCTGTCCCAGATTCTTATAACCCTTATGCACATGCGCCAGACGAGCCCAGTTTAGCCGGGACACCGCACAGGCCTATGCTGCCAGACGTGGGGGATCACTGTCTAATGCACGTTACTCCCCCTGAAACCCCAAAGACTTGACGACTGGCCGTCACGACAGCAAGACCCATGCACTAAAGGGTTAAGTTGCTACCAATAAATGTGTGGCTTGAGGCAATTAATGCTCATTCATATTGAAGGCTTTGTCCAAGCTATGAGAAATCTATATTCAAGAACGTGGATGATCGAGCTTCACACCCAAAGTCCATCGGGAGCTTCGGATATGTTAGACACCCATAGGAGTGACCAGGCTCTCGGTTTTAATCTCGAGTTTCAACTACACTGGCCTCCAAAAGTTAAGGTACAACATGTTTTTCGAAGCTCACCAGACAAAAAATGGCAGTCAGATTAAACTTCATAGCTTATATGAATGACAATAATAAGCTTTAAAAAAACTTACGCAAAAATAACAGCTACCACTTTTATTTTATAGAAAAGAATAGGTATTTGTGAATGAGAGAAAAATATGCCATTACGAAGCTTTCGTAAATTCGCGTGTAAGTTTTGTTGTATTCGAACTATTGTTGTCAGTTTTGTTCACAACATCCAGTAGAGTCCAGAAATGTCTAGAAGAAGTCGTTTGCCCGATTCATTAAGGTGGCGGGCGGTAGAATGGATGGAAATGGGGTTGTCACAGGCCGATACTGCTAGACGGCTCAATTTGTCTCGCAGTGTAGTCCAACGACTCTGGGATCAATATGAATACGAAGATTCTATGTCCAGAAGACATGTTCCAGGCTGCCCACGTGTTACAACACCTACAGAAAACCGGTTTCTAGCTCTTTCGGCTCGAAGGAGAAGATGCACTACTGTGCTGCAACTCATTGCAGACCACTTTGCAGCAGAAAGTTTCGGTACAGAAGTAAGAGGTAGTGTAAAATGTTGCACTAGTTTAATGACAGTGAAGAAGTTGAGCCACGTCTAATAGTAAAATTTTTACACAAATTATTTTTAACAAATGTTTTTCGATTTTTGTTGTTTATTACCCTCCAAAATAACATAATAAAAACTAATGGTCAGATTTTTTTTTTCTTTTTGTTTCTTGTTGTTTTAAATTCATAACTACACTGCTCAAAACAATTAAAGGATATTTGAAGTTTTATATAAAATAAAGATATAAACGAAATTTTTTTGCCGAAAATAGAAGAAGAGAAGCACAAATGCAAATTTTTCTGGTTTTCAAACTGTGGAGTTTGCAAATTTTGAGTTCGACGTCAAAAACGTCGCTTCAGCAGCAGCGAATGAAATTTGACTTTCAACTGGATAAAAGAGAATGAAGACAAGGATGATCGGCATTCAGTGATTGCTTTGTTTCGATGAGTACGATGTCTCAGAGATCTGTACGATCTCTCCAACAACCCCCACAAACTCTCCAAGAACTGGAAAGAGCTCTTCTGGAAGATTGGGGCAGAATACCCCAACTCGTCATTAATAGCCTCATTGAGTCCATGCCTCAAAGGTGTTCAACGTTGCTGGCCGCCCGTGGAAACCATACCCCCTACTGAAAATGATTTTCTTTGAAGAAAACACCTTTTCTTATTCTTTTTTTCTCATATGCACAAATTGTGTTTTTTTCCTTTTGTACACAAATGCGCAATAAAATGCATTTTTTTCTGCCAAATATGTGTAATTTATTCTCATATAACCTACTATGTCTGTCGACCATGTATCAATCAGCTAAAAAGTTTCCCAGATACAAAATCCACCTAAAACTGCAATATCCTTTAATTGTTTTGAGCAGTGTATTTTGGTTATAACCGACATTACTCATAAAAGTTTGCTGCAAAACTCACATTTTCCATATTTAAATTTAAATTCTAGTTTTACAACAATTATTACAGGTTTAGGACTATGTGCAACAAGTTATTATGGCAACAAATATATCACACAAAAAAATTGCGCGAATATATCATGTTTATTAATAGTAATCAGTTTTTTGCATTTTTCTAAAAACTAGGTTATGCGGAGAGTGTGAATTTTGCATCTACACCCTTCAAATACGCAATCATTCACAAAAACTATTTGCTTGGTACAAAAAAAAATACATCTACCAAATGTAGAAAAAAGTAAGAAAAAAATCCTGTTGTAAAATTATTGCAGATTAAAATTAATTTAGTTTTGTTATTATACAAATAAAAAATAAGTCATTTTTAAATCAGTAGGAAAAGACTGATTTTGGATAAAGAAACAGTTTGTAGAAACAGAAAATACAATAAAAATTTTTTTAATAATTTGTTATATTGTAAATTATGTTACAAAAGCACCAATTGTTCTACATTTTCAAAAGATAGTGCATTCTTTCGTTATTGTAAATTTGGCCTGCCTCAGAAAAAATGTACTTGCTGCAAGCACTGCTAAAACAATACCTTTGTATACTGTACGTATGAAAAAATGAAAAGAAACTGTAAAATAAGGTAAAGTTAGAAAATGCAAAATTTTTTTCATTATTCAATGAATTGTTACAGCAAACAATAACCATTTTTCAGACAGATTTCAGGTACATCAGAATCAGTAATGACGGGTTTTAATTTCATATTGGTTAAATGTAGTTTTTATGTATTAATTTTTTTTTCATATTTTGTAAATAATGTTACTACTGTCTTAAAATTTTGAATTCACAAAAAGCTTCTGTAAAAGGTGCACAATAAATTAAATTTCTAATTGAAATTGATTAAAAAAAAATACAATTATATGCTCAAGAAACATGTTTATGTATATATATATATATATAAATGCACACACACACACATAGGAGTGTTATCCCTAAGCTCACTTCATGTGCACATTGGAGATTCTTTCTTACACACAATTACTCGGTATCAGAACTTGGTACTCGGCCAAAGCACTACTCGGTACACCACTAGTTTTAAGTGGTGTTACTCCTTAAAACCTATGTAAGATTGTAACAAAATCAGAGGCAGATGTAGAACTCCATTTAGAGAAGAGGGGGGGGGGGTCACATGTCTTCATAAAAAAATTTTATATCTTAAATCCAAATTGGCTATTTTCTGAGATACATCTGAATTAATTTCCATACATATAAATGCATGAAATCTAAAGGTGTATTTGTAAATGTATAAAATTTGCAGGTTCTAGTCAGATACCAAGAGCAGGCCCTTGGTATCTGTTCAGAGTTTCCCATTTTCTTATACAAACAAAGTATCCTACAGAAAATGTTTTCAAAGTTCAGATTTTAAGACAACTTTCAGGGCTTGACAGTCATGAAAATGTTGTCTTGAGACAGCAATTGAATACAATTCAAGATGAACCACATTTATAAGAAAATGAAAAATGTTCGATTCTGTGGTGCTTAAAAAATGTCTACAAGTTTCATGCATTTCTGTATAAAAATAATTGAGTGAATGTATCGGAAAGATTAGCATTTTTAAACGGGAAACCCCCCCCCCCAAAAAAAAACCATTTATATATTTTTTAAATGTAGTGGCGTAATGTTCAAGACCTCCCCTTCTTGGATCTGCACTTGAACAAATTTTCAATCTTTTAGTGTAGTGAAAAAAGAGGTTATTATTCAAATAAAGCATTTTATTATATAAATATTACAACCACAATGCAGAAAATTTGTATCCTAAAATGTTTAAAAAAAAAAACCAATCATTTAAACTTAGAAGTCATTAGCTGTAATAACTTTACTATAAGCAAAAAAAATCAAAGCATAGCAAACATATTTAAAAATGCAGACAATATTTTGCAACTTAAAAAATTCTATGTAGTGTAATTTTCTATGAATATATTCATTTAATGAGAAATTGTGGTGACAGCATCTAGTTCGTATTCTCTGGAACATTGCTGATAATTTAGATTCAACTCCGATGGGTCACTGATTTCTGCAATTTTTCCATATAAATGTCTAGAGTCGAATTGGGTTGTCAGAAAATATGTCAATACCAACTCTCATTATCCTTGTTATTGGACTGTAAAACTACTTTTACAGCAAAGGTTATATCATGGCCAGCAAGGAAAAGCACTTTTGACATTCTGTAACATGTTTAAGCACTCCTTTTAACAACTGAAAGATCAATGTCTATTAAATTAATTGCAAAAGGCTTTACGGACCAGTTCAAACTTATAAGAAATATAAAATGTCTATTATTAAATAATATTAATAATAAAAGTATATTAAAATAGAAAACACAATTACATTCTAACTAAATATGAATTAGGGGAGACCGGTACACAGTGGACCACTTTTTCAGTTAACATTTTTTTTTCGCTTTAACAGACTGACCGATCTGTATGAAAATATTTTTGAATATTCCTTAAACCTTCTTACATCCATCATAATTTTCAATACATTAAAAAAAAAAAATTACATACACTGGTCCACCCACCAGGGGGACAGTGGACCACTATTAGGTATTATTTAAAATACAATATAAATCTATTTTTCATTAATCTAATTCTTTTTTGTTGCCCCTTCACCCGCAAAATAACATAGTAATATAAATTTTGAAACAAAAACAAAAAATTAATTATATTTTGAAAATAATAACAGATTAATACAGGAACAATTGCAATTTAGTTGAAGTTATTACTTAAGTACAAAAAAATCAGCGCACATTAAAATTTGCAAATGAAATTCCAAAGTACTTATGAGTAAGATTGAGCCTGGAACTTTCAAGAAATAATTTTGGGTCTGAGAGCAACATTATGAAATCATTGATATCAACAGCAGATTCATCTACAGTTTCGGGAGAAATAAACTGATTTCCATTCAATTTGTGTCTCATGAATCTTACTTGAATAGAATCATCAACAATTAGACTACAGTTATATTTATCAAAGGCAGTAAATACAAAACAAAATATTTCTTACTATGTTAAATAAATTGTTATTTTTATTTGTTTACTTTATTTTGCAGTTAAATCTACTTTAAAACAATCTTTCTTTATAGAAAATAAGCAATTATTAAATATTTTGAACATTCTGCATTACAGGAGCAGAGTGGATTGTGGACCACTGTGCCCCAGGAGTGGGTGGTCCACTGTACCCCATGTTGAATTTCAATAAATAATCATATTAATATTGTTTATAGCTTTCTTTTAAACATATTAACTTTAAAGTAAAATAAAAACAAGTATCTTAGCTTTGCAAAAAAGCTGTTTAATTTTATTTATCTACAACTTTTAATTACTAAAAAAATTAAAATATGATGATGAAAAATTTTACTTTTAGAAGCTCAAAACAACCAATCAGGATAAAATAGTTCAATCTGAGCTAAACATATTTTCTGAAGGCTATAAATAATCATTGCAGTGCTGTTGTCTATTAGGATAGAAGAGAAGCTTAAAAAAAATTTAAATAAATAAAATATTAGGGGTGGTCCACTGTGTACCGGTCTCCCCTACATTGTCAAGAAACGTCTTAAAAAAATAAAAGACAATACACAGTAAAACCTTGTTAATGCAAATTACTTTGTTTTCACATGAAAATTTTTTTTAATTCCTGACAAATTTTATAGATATGTTTAACAACTTACAAGTTATTTTCTACTTTAACATGAACATGGTTAATTTAAATTAATGGTTTACATGAACCAATAATGTCAATATCTCGGGGAAAAAAAAAAATTAACATGAACATACTTACACCATAGACTGAACTAAAAGTTTCTATGATTTATAAAATCGAAATTGACATGCCTTTTATCCCAAGATTTATATTCTATATCCGTTATTCTTCTGTTATTTTTTAAGTAAAAAATAAAATAAATACAGAAAAATTATTAAACTAACTGTTTCTGTTTTTTATTAGTTATTACATTTATTTTAACTAATAAATTTATATATAGTTTTAAAAATATAATTTCAATTTGAATTATCCTTATAAGTATAAGCTACTGAATAACTAAAATTCTTAAAGTTTAAGGGAAAACAAAAAAGATAATTTAAGTTAAACAAAAACCAATTTAAATCTAATAAATACAACCCTTTTAATTAAAAAAAATTAACTCTGATCAAAAAGACATATTTAAAATTTGATTTTTAAGGGCAATAGCAGATCCATTCACAGAAAGACGTTAAAAAAAACTTATTATTATTTGTTTAGTAGAAATTAAATATATAAATACATTTAAACATAGGTTTATCAGGGGTCGATGCAGGTTTTTTTTTCTTGGGGCCCATTTTGTGAAAAGTAAAGGTTATTTTTGTGAAATTTATTATATTTTTGTGAAAAATAACATTTTGTAACAAAAGTTGAAATCCAGTTAATCAAATTCATAACAACCATTTATAAACAAAAACTTTTTAAATCCTTTAGATGAAGTTTTCCTCTCTGGTGAACTTGTTTGTTTACAAATTACATGTTTTAAAACATCACAAAATAATAAATAAATAATAAATAGTAAGTTTTTATGGAATCGAATTTTGTGAAAGGGCCTATTTTAGTCAAAGGAATTTTGTGAAGAGGCCCATTTTATCAAATGAATTTTTGTGAAGGAGCCCATTTTATCAAATGAATTTTTATGAAGGGGCCCATTTTATCAAATGAATTTTTGTGAAGGGGCCCATTTTATCAAATGGATTTTTGTGAAGGGCCCCATTTTATTAAATTGATTTTTGTGAAGGGATCCTAAATAAGCCCCAAATTTTGCCTGTCACGACCCCTGTTTATATAATAAATGCTGAAAATAACCAATTTATCCATCATAGGTTTTTACAGCACTAATTTTAATACAGCGATCTCTTACTTTAACACAATTTAAATTATATAAATTAAAAAAAAAAAAAGATAATTGAAAGCAATTCACAAAGGAAAAAACAATATGTCAGAATTTTTTAAACACATATAAATTATATAAAAGAAAGCAATGAGCATTTTAAACAATAAAATTTTATACAAAAATCAGGAGAGGGATCAAATTTTAAACTTTTCATTAAAAAAAAATCTTTCGATCCATTTGTTGCTCTCTAGTAACAACAAATAAATAATCTGTCATCTAAATTATTTCCTACTCCCTTCCAAAAGTTCCACTTCACCCTCAGCTCCCAACCCTTTCTCCTGAAAACAGTTTTAAAATCTCTACTATTTTTTTTTTTAAATATATGCCCTATTTCTTACTTTGTAGTAAGGTTTTAATCTTACTACAAAATATCAGTCATCTAAAATCCTCCAATGAAATTTTCACTATATCCTTTTCCCTCAAAGAGGTGAATTTCTAAATATACTGGGAGAGGGTGAGAAATAAAAAAATTTCCTCTGTTTAGCAGTTTGGCTATTCTCTCCCCTGAAAATCCCTTGAACATTTATTCTTAAAAAAAAAAAAAAAAAAAAAAAAAAATCTCTAAAATAAATTGTTCACCCTCTTTAAATCAAGTTTGAGAACATCCAAATAGCAAAAAAAGAGAAAAATCTCCTCCCTGCTCCCAATGTCTAGAAATTCACCCCTTTTTCTGGGGTAGGGGCAATAGGAATTTAAGGAGAGAGTTAGATGGTTATTTAAAATTTCCACAAAGTAATACATAATGTAGAATGCTTCAAAGTAGAACATAAAAATCTTTAAAAAGAATTACAGAGTTTTTAAAGATTTTAAATTTTGTGTGCTGGCAGTATATATACAGGCAAAGGAGGATGAATTTTTTTTCTTTCCTTTTTTTTTTGGGGGGGGGGGGAGAGGTAAATTAGATGATTAATTAATTATTATTGCAAGAAAGTTATAAATAAAGAATTTTTTTAAAGATAGATTTTTTTTTGTGGCAGAAAGGGGGGGGGGGGGAGAATTTAGATGATTACCATAAAATCCCGAAAGTAAGCCCCCTCCCACTTTTAAGAATTTTGATTTTCTTTTCCATTCCCAAATATAAGCCCCCCCCCCCTCTCATATACACAAAATTTCTAATGCACAAAAAAATGATTTTAAAAATCCAAAGGAGGGAATTTTCATTCTTTTGACATTTTTGGCAGATTTCTACTTTTGTTTTTATATGATGTTAATAAAGTCGTTCCCCTTCTCTGTTCTCTTCAGCATAAAAAGTTTGAAGGGAGTGCATTTAAATTTGAGTGATAATGTGCATCATATTGCAAGCTGTTTTTATGGCATACTGCATCTCCATCTATCTCTTTCCTCTATGATAATTACTATTTTAGAACTATTTTTCCTTTACTTTCTACAGAAATGGGGTCCTTCCGTAGCCAATATTAAGCAAATGGCTCTAAAAACTACAAAAAAATTAATCTTTCAAAAATAAATGGAGATACAGTTTTCAAACAAATTGCATTTAAAAGTACTTTTTTTCCCCAATACGACGGTATAGAAATTGAAAATGTGCGATGCTTAGAAGTTTAAATAATGCTATAGAGTATTTAATCGTACAATGATACATCTGCTTTGTTTTACGGCTGGCTTATACAACGTAACATTATTTTTTGGAGATGACACAAAATAAGCTGGGAGAAAGAAATAGCATACCAGGGGCTAAAAGTTTTAAACATTTTAAACTTTGGTATTGTGGAGAAGGGAGCAAAAAGGGGAAGTGAAATTTCAGAACAAGGGGAGGCACTGGGCGATAAAAAAAAAAAAATCAGAAATTAAAAGAAATGCTGAAGAGTTTCACCCCTGATTAAGAAATAGTATGACAGTAAAATTAACCCCCTGACCGCCGAGCAAAAGGGCAAATTTGTAATGTTGTTTTCTCTGTAAATTTTTTAAAATGCTAAAAAAATCTGCATTTTCAAACTTGGGATAAAAAACTTAATAACGTGTAAAAGTATAATCCTTGAGAGTATCAATCATTACTTGATGTTTTAAGAATGCATTATATTTGTAGAATTATATTAATTTAAACAAACCTTGTATTGCTGTGAAACCTACAGCATAGTGAACGGATATATCAGGTCGCGGCAGTGAGAAGGTTAAGCACTTTTAAGGACCTTTTTGCAGATTTTGCATGGAAATAAGTACTTTTAAGCACCAAAAATTCCTTTTGAAAAATTTAAGCACTTTTAAGGACCATACAAACCATGTAATTAATTATCATGAGTTTCTTTTAAACACAGTTTTTTTCTCATTATTTGGGAAACACAGACACATAGTTTTAAAATGTTAAAATTGAAAACTTTAATTCATAATAATAATAAATATAACCATTCTTCATTTGCATTCAATATTCAATTGACCCTTTCTCAATTGATAATAAAATCACAGTAGTAATAATACTCTTAAGAATAATAACAGTAAAAAAGAAAAAATGATAATAATATAAAAAGTTTTCATTTGGTACAAATTTCTATTATTTTTAACAATCCTCAAACAAAACTGTTTTGGAAAATTATTTTTAAATAAAAATACGGTATTTGGTTTTCCCTTTTTTTTTTCAAGACGAATAGGCTATTCTCATTTCTGAAATTTATGAGGGATCTCAAAAAAAATTTTTTTAGGTGTTTTAGTAGAAAATTCTAAATTTTATATTCTGGAACCTTTTCAAAAATTTCTTTTCATAATGGTATGATAGTTCATAGTTCTAGATAATTTTGTCAAGGATTTTTTTGACAGCAAAATTTGATACCTGTGGTTTCAAATTTAATTGCATAATTTTGCCAGTAAGAAAAATGATGTTGATTTTTTTTTTTCAAAAATCCAGTTAAATTCCCTATTGTTATAATTTGTATATAAATATTGTACTTATAAGTAAATGTGTTAATAATCATAATGCAAATATGTAAGTTGGATTTTTTATTTTATTTGAATTGGCTATCTTGATTTAGAATATTATGCATCAGTAATATGAACATCATTTCTTGTAAAGCAAATGGATTAGTTATACTTCTCTATGTTTAAAAATACTCCATTTTGCAGGAAATATCTTGTCTATATTACTGCCTTCATAAAGTCATTAGCATTCTCTTATGTCAAATGCCCAGTTTTCTGAAAAACAAGGAAATATAAATAAAGTATGGTGTTTTATGGTAAATACATATGATGTTATGGGTTAATTGTTTTAAAATTTAAATAGGAAGCATGCTTAGAGAGTTATCTGTTAATTGAGATTAATTTTATATTTTTTAATCCAGTGTTTCATGCAAAAATATATGTTTTAATTTACAAAAATAAATGATACATACCTTATATTTCACGAATGTCCCACTGATAGTGATTATATATATACACTGCTCAAAACAATTAAAGGATATTTGAAGTTTTATATAAAATAAAGATATAAACAAAATTTTTTTTGCCGAAAATAGAAGAAGAGAATCACAAATGCAAATTTTTCTGGTTTTCAAACTGTGGAGTATGCAAATTTTGAGTTCGACGTCAAAAACGTTGCTTCAGCGGCAGCGAATGAAATTTGACTTTCAACTGGATAAAAGAGAATGAAGACAAGGATGATCGGCATTCAGTGATTGCTTTGTTTCGATGAGTACGATGTCTCAGCGAAGTCATTTGACAGATTCAGAAGCTTGGAGAATTGTTGGTAGGTTAGAAGGGGGCCAAACTCAAGCCGAAGTAGCGCAAGCCATTGGAGTGTCACAAAGTGTCATTTCCAGGATCTGGAACCGTTTTTTGGAGAGTGGATGTGCAGGCCGAAGACCAGGGCAAGGTCGTAGATGGGCAACAACGCCCAATGAAGATCGGTATTTAGCGTTAACAGCTCTGAGACACCGAAACATGAACGCTACTCTTCTCCAACAACACCTTCGCTCGGCTACAGGCACCACGATTTCAACTCAGACTGTCCGAAACCGGCTCCATGCTGTAGGTCTGTATGCTCGCCGACCGATGGTATGTGTTAGATTAACATCAAGGCATCGTCGCGACCGCAGGGAGTGGGCAACCGAGCATGTCAACTGGAGGAGAAATGAATGGAGCAATATTCTGTTTTCTGACGAGTCCCGTTTTTCTGTGCATCCGGATAATAGGCGTATTTTCATCTGGAGGGACCGTGGCAGTAGGAATAATCCTGCGTTCATGCACGAAAGTGTCAGATTTGGCGGTGGAGGAGTGTTGGTATATGGTGGCATCTCCATTGACGGGCGCACTGACCTCTACATCATTCGAGATGGAGCTCTGACTGGTCGCCGATATAGGGATGAGATCCTCAGACCAATTGTAGTCCCTTACGCTGCAGCAATCAGAGATAACTTCATTTTAATGGACGATAACTGCAGGCCACATCGTGCAAACTTGGTGGAGGATTTCCTTTTCGAGGAAGGAATCGTTTGAATGGAACGGCCAGCGTGTTCTCCAGACATCAATCCAATCGAGCACGTTTGGAACGCTCTAGGAAGACGAGTTTCTGGCCGCCAACAACCCCCACAAACTCTCCAAGAACTGGAAAGAGCTCTTCTGGAAGAGTGGGGCAGAATACCCCAACTCGTCATTAATAGCCTCATTGAGTCCATGCCTCAAAGGTGTTCAACGTTGCTGGCCGCCCGTGGAAACCATAACCCCTACTGAAAATGATTTTCTTTGAAGAAAACACCTTTTCTTATTCTTTTTTTCTCATATGCACAAATTGTGTTTTTTTCCTTTTTACACAAATGCACAATAAAATGCATTTTTTTCTGCCAAACATGTGTAATTTATTCTCATATAACCTACTATGTCTGTCGACCATGTATCAATCAGCTAAACAGTTTCCCAGATACAAAATCCACCTAAAACTGCAATATCCTTTAATTGTTTTGAGCTGTGTATATATATATTTTTTTTTATATATAATCACATTATATAATTTAGGGTTTAATCTAGAGCTAGCCAAATAGCCAAAAAGCTAACTGAAAGCACCTTTTGCCCCAAAAGCATTTAGTGGATTAGCCAAATAGCAACAGCCAAAAAAATATATATCATTTCCATTTTGTTGTTCCTGCCTTTCGTAAACCTGCAGCTGCCACGTGAAAAAAAAAAAAATCTCAAACGGCCTCTGTCCCGGCAACTCTCTTCAAAATTTAACTTGTCCTCTCTGTGCAAGCATCTTACAAATAGTATGACGTCATTTGCATTAAACAAGTATTGAGGAAATTAAAAGAGTTTGTTTATTTTTTGTTGATGATCCCAACTTAGGAAATGAATCCAAAACTGATCATGAATGGAAGTTGTTCAGGGAGGTTCTGGCTACAAGGGGTAAAGAAATTAAACCAGCTGATTGTATTCTTTTTCCATAAAAATGGCATTACTGACATGTTTCCCAATGTGACTTCTTTGTATGAATTTGTAGCAACAATTCTGTTGTCTACAGCAGATTATGAAAGGGGATTGAGTCTCGTGAATATAACAAAAACTGACTTGAGAAATAGACTGACAATCAAAAATTTAAGTAACTTAATGGTGATTAATTTGGAAGGGGAAGTTTGAAAAGAATTTCCACTTAAAGCATTTGACGTGTGATGTATGGCCAAATCTCGAGAGGGTAAATTTTACAGAGTGGTGTACTGTTTGTATATTGTATAATTACAAATAATACTCATTTATATAGAAATTTTGCATAAATAAAAGTTTTTTTTCTTGGCTAAAGCTATTTTTATTTGGCTAATAGTTATTCGCTGCAATTAGCCAAAAAGCTACAAATCTTTTTTTCCTAGATTAAACTCTATAATTATATATATATATATAAATGATTTTTTTTTCAATTAATCATTTAATTAAAACAGAATGACTGCATATTAATCAAAATTAAACAAATCCACAAAGAAAATGTTAATTACCGTAAACTGGGGTAACTTTGGTGCAAGAAAGAAAAAAGATTAAATCTGTTATATTTTCTACATCGCTTGAGTTATCGACAAAGTTTTGGTCTAAAAATATAGGTGGTAGCATTAGCTTGAGGCTGGCAGCTCATTGTAAGTAATTCACCAAGTTTCCACCGTGGCAGCACCAGCCAAACAAAAATGAGTGAAGACGGCGAGAAATTAGCTCTTACAACTTTTGTCTGTCAATATGTCAATTAATTCCTTTGTACCTTGGTATGTACATTTTATTATAACCTCATTAGTGTAGATCAAAGCCTAATGTAGGATTATGTGTTGTCTTTCTTGAGATAAAACATAAAAACGTTTTTCTAAGTTGGGGCAACTTCGGCCCAACATTTTGGGTAACATTGGCCCAACCATTTATCATTTAATTTTTTGTATATACTTCCTGCCAATGTATAAAAAAAGTTATATTTGAAGGGGAGCTTTTTCTTATTTTGTGGAATTAAAACATTGATGTTTTTGTTTATTTTTGGTATACTTATGAAAATAGACATTTGTGCTTCTACAAACAATAATTTTGCTGAAAATTCAACCAGTGTATTGGTTCCAACTGAACCAAACAAGAAAGCTATTGACAAAGATGACTGTAATGTTGGAAATTTTATACTTGTGCTGCTTAATGGTAATATCTATTATGGAAGGATAACTTTGAAATCAGAGTTGTGTTGTAGACTGCATGGAAAAGAAGTTAAAGTGTTGCCATTGGCCACTGTGACCGGGTTCGATAGTGTATGTATGGAACGATATTGTTGAAAAAATTAGTCCACCTAAACTTCCGTGTAAGAGAAACCAGTATTCTGTACCAGACCTGGACTGGACAATCCACGTTAAGAAATACTTATGAGCTTTGTAATAATTTTTTTATTAAAATATATGCTAATTTACTGTCTTTTTACATGTTTACAATTCTTACCCTCTCTCCTAAGTCCTCAGTAATAGAAGATCTTTCTCTGAATCCCAGAGATAATGAATGTAGCTTAGTTCTTTGTCTTTTGTATCTATTTTGTGACACTCTAAACCAGTCAATATTCCAATACTGAAAGCTTAAAGACTACTAGAAGGTTTAATATTAAGTTCCAAACTAAGACAATAAAGTAAAAAGTAAATAAATATCGCAAGCTATAAAATTTGAAAAAATCAGAATGCATTTTGCAGCAAAAGGAAAATAAGACCACACTTCTATTATCAGAAACAGCAGACTAACAATAATTTGATTAACAGATTCCAAAACACCTGCTTCTACTAATAAACTTTATCCTGCCTTTGTCAGAATGTGTTTATACAAGGCAGTTGTAGAAATATGTTTCATCCTGTAGAAATGAACTTAGCTTTGTTAAATATACTTAAATGTAATTTAACATAAAAAACATTTAAACTGGCTAAAATTATCCAAAATAATAAAATACAAAGTTTTGACCATTTATTTAAATACAAATAATTAAAATATTTTAATTCAAACACACACATAAAAAAAGACATAGTGAAAATGTGATTGGTAAAAAATCATTCTTTTATTTTCTTGTTCTATACCAACAAAATATTTTCTGTTTTCAGTTATATTGTTAAAACAAAACTAGGAGATTGTTTAAATTAAAAAAAAAAATGAATGAATAAATAAATGAAACATAAGGATTAGGCAAAAAATTTAATGAATGAGGAGGTTGGGTGATATTGAAGTCATATCCCCCCCCCCCCCATTTTATACAGAAAAAAACAAACAAAACAAAAACTTTACTTTGCAAATAAAAAAAGAAACACTTATTAAGTAATAATAAATTCAACAAGTCACAGGAAACACTGTAATTATTTAGCTAAAATTAGGCATATAGATTTTTTTTTTTCTTGATTGGTGCAGTTTTAAAACAGGGCAAAATTTTTATAGCTATAAGTCATAAGAAAGACATCATTTTAATTTCATAACTAGAAAGCCTGTTATTTAATACAAAAAGAAATGGGAATTTTCATTTGCTTTTATGTGTACAGCATTTTTCGTAAACTGACAAAAATTTGGAAAAATGACCATAACTTTCAATTTCAGTTTAGTTTTTTGGTGCTAAATATCACAAATTAATTTTTAAAACATTATTTATTACAATCTGAACCTTTTGATGTACTTACAGTGATATTTTTAAGCAGATTCAGATTTTAGATACAGAGAAATAATTTTTTGAAAATGGAACTGCAGTCTAAAAATACAGACTCAGAAATGTGCGATTTGAGAAAAATCCAAAAATTTGACCCACTATATCTCACAAATTATGAGGTCTAGGAAGGAAAATTTTCTCATGAATTCATATCAAAATAGAGTTAGTATGTACACAAAGTTTCATACAAATCCATGTCGGTTGGGTTACAAACCAAAGCATAAAAAAATTGGTTGAATTGACATGGAATGACACTGCACTAATAATGTACTTTGACTCTTGCATATTCGTAGAGTAAATATTATTTTTGTAACATAAACACTGCATTTCAATTTTCATACTTTGTAGCAACGATAATTTGTACAAAATTTCGTACACGACTAATTTTTATATTTAATTAGTAAAATTAATAAATTACTGTTTATTTTGAAAAAAAAGTACTGTTTTCTGTACTAAATAATATGAATATGAAAGTTAAATAATATGAATAAAATACTTTCCCATGCAAAATATTAATATAGTAAGCAGCACAAAAGATTTAAAAAAAAAAAATCACTGTATAAGATTACGTACATTTAAAAATAGGGTTTAATCTAGCGCTAGCCAAATAGCCAGAAAGCTAACTGAAAGCACCTTTTGCCCCCAAAGCATTTAGTGGATTAGCCAAATAGCAACAGCCAAAAAAAAAAAACATATATCATTTCCATTTTGTTGTTCCTGCCTTTCGTGAACCTGATGATGCCGCATGAAAAAAATCTCAAACCACCTCTGTCCCGGCAACTCACTTCAAAATTTGTCTCGTCCTCTCTGTGCAAGCATCTTACAAATAGTGTGACTCATTTGCATTAAACAAGTATTGAGGAAGTTAAAAGAGTTTATTTTTTGTTGATGATCCCAACTTAGGAAATTAAACCAAAACGGTTCAAGAATGGAAGTTGTTCGGGAAGGTTCTGGCTACAAGGGGTAAAGAAATGAAACTAGCTGATTGTATTATTTTTTCCCCATAAAGATGGCAATACTGACATATTTCCCAATGTGACTTCTTTGTATGAATTTGTAGCAACAATTCTGTTGTCTACAGCAGATTATGAAAGGGGATTGAGTCTCGTGAATATAACAAAAACTGACTTGAGAAATAGACTGACAATCAAAAATTTAAGTAACTTAATTATGATTAATTTGGAAGGGGAAGTTTGAAAAGAATTTCCATTAAAAAAAGCATTTGATGATGTGTGATATATGGCCAAATCTCCAGAGGGTCAATCTTACAGAGTGGTGTACTGTTTGTATATTAATTAAAAATAATACTCATTTATATAGAAATTTTGTATAAATAAAAGGTTTTTTTCTTGGCTAAAGCTATTTTTATTTGGCTAACAGTTATTGGCTGCAATTAGCCAAAAAGCTACAAATCTCTTTTACCTAGATTAAACTCTAAAAAAGCAAGGAAAAAAGGGTAAAAATACCTGTATTGATAAAACTTACCTTACTTAAATATAGTTTAATTTCAGCAAAGCAATATAAGCTATAAGGTTCTAGAATTGAATTCAGAAATCCGTCTACACAGTTACTAGAATGTCGAATTTTCCAACCATTATCTCATGCAGCATAATCGAATAAATATTGCTAGTGTATATGATGTGAATTATAGCATACATCACAAGCAATACTCATTCATTCTTCAAAATCTTGATTATTATTTTTTTTTTACTTTTGTCTATTCCACCTCGCTTAGTCCGTCCACGAGCATCGTTACTTTTCTTTACATTTATATACATTTTATATTTAAACATTTCAAACACACTTATATTTAAAAATGCTATCGAACAAATATTAAACTATATTATCCATTTGTTACGATGTATATGAACATGATTCCTTTAAATTGCGTCGATGGACAATCCTCATCAAAATAAAGTAAAATAAAAACAAAATGAAAGAGTTTCTCATGGCTGATACGAGCTGGGTTTTCGCTTTTACAGCTTATCGCTCTTGGCGAACTCTTAAATCGCTTGTTTTGGCTACGAAATGAGATCTGTTCTCTGATTGGTAGTCTACGTCGCATTTCTAACACGTCGTCCAAAGAAATTCCATGATAAAGGCTGGTGAAATCATGACTGCGCCATCTAGTGTATAGGATCTTTGGTATTTCCTATCTGCCAGATAGCGTCATGCCGCCATTTTGTTGAATGTAGCGTAGTACCATTGACTCAGTGCGTAGTACAGTATGGTAAGTTATCTTTTCTATAAATCAATCAAAATATTATATGTATGTATTAATGCTTTTGTAATTGTTCCCTATGTAGATGTATTAAATGTGTGCAGAATAGGTGTGATTTTGAATGTTTGTTAAATATTATTGAGAAGTCGATTTATTTAGCCTGAGTAAAGAAAAATTTGCATTTTATGCCTATTAGACTAGCATTTGTTTGTGAGAAAAAATACCATTTTTTTTCTTTTTGTAGCGAACGACAAGTGCATATACTTTATTAAAAAATGTAATTAACTTCAGCTATAACTACTAGTTCTGAGAAATAATAATTAAGCTACATTTTCAGAAGACTAACTTTGCGAAATAACTGAACCTGAACCCAGTTTTGCATAAAAAAAAATACTTGTATAATGAATAATCATACACTATATATCTTTTATTTACTGTCCTTATAGTAATTTTCCCATCTATTTATCTAATGGTTAGGGCCATGGGCTTCCTTGTGTGCAAAACCATCCAGATTAATCCACATTTTTAATTATCAGGTTAATATAATTATTACATTCCTAGTTTATTAAGAAATTTATAATAGATTTTAGAGATAAACATAAAGCCTTTATTTGTAGATTTTTATCATATGTATTTAATGCAGGGCCGTAGCTCTAGAGGGGTGCCGGGGGGGGGGGGGGGGGGGCGACTCAGCACCCCCTGAAAATTTTCGAGCCTCCCCTGTGAAAGTTGCCAAGGCCATCAAATGAAATTCTGTTTCAATAATCCAAATAAAACTCTGTTCAAAAATTTAACTTAGTTTGGGGGGCTTTTTACAGTTTTGCATAAATACTAAATTGTAGTACCGTTAATCCGCCCTTCCCGATTAAGCGCCCCTCTCCCACTTTGTAAACAAATTGGAAAATTTAAAAAATCCCGAGAAAGCGCCCTCCCCCAACAGAAATTTCACTGTGCACATCAAGATCAACACCAAAAATTCCATCTCCCGAGTGTTTTTTTTTTCCCGATGGATCAGAAAAGCGTGACGATTCTTTGATATATCGCAAACATCTACAAAAACATTGTCGATCTGAAAAAGCAATATAACTAAACATTAGTTTTGCTGTAAATGTATCTCCATGGTGATATGAAGGTAATAAAAATATCGATAGTGAAAGTTTCTCATGAAATAAGTTAAAAAATGTTTATTTGGTGCTGTGTGGAAAATATTTTGATTAAAAGAGAATCTATTTATTTTATTAAAGAATTTATAGTCGTATTTAACATTATTATGAAAACCAATCACAAAAAAAATATCGATTCATTGATCAGATCAATCGATTTGTCGATACACATTCGAATTTTTAGCGTAATTTGTACTATCTTTGTGGTAGTAATGTTTTTTGTTTTAATAATCTGGCAACACTACCAATTCGTTCTATATCTTCTCAATTTTCATGATTTCTATTATTTATTTAGCATTTATAAATACAAAATCATGATTAAAAAAAAGCGGTTATTTAATCTTCCTAACTCACAACAGAGGGCTACACCGCATAAAATGTTACTAGTTCTCGAAATTACTTCAGGACATTTTCAACTGCAATTTCTCAGTCAAGTTCCTTTTATTTTTCTGTTACAAAATTAATGACAGATATTAGTGTTATTATTTATCTAAATGCATTCCAGTTTCAAAGCTTCTGAAATCCAGAATTTTCTATAATCTGAAATCGTCATTAATCGTGAAGTTATACTCTTTTTCTATTTTGTCTATTATTTTTTTTCAAAATGTTTTCTTTTGTTACTTTATTAAAACAATGCATGCTTTGCGATGATCGGCCATTAGCATCTCCCCCCTACCACCACCCATAAATATCATATAATACAGTTTTAATACCGTGTAAGCGCCCCCCCTGCTTATTTTACGATTTTCCGTCGTGTTTAGGGGGGGGCGGATTAACGGGATTTTACGGTATTTGTCTAAAAACTGCAAATATGTGCTTCAATATGAGTGCATCCTATCTGCACATACTCAGAATTAGCAACATTTTTCTGATATAAACTTTGACTTTTGTATTCGTTATATACTGAGCGTTTTCCATTATTAGAATAAAACAAAGTTATTCTAATGAGTTTGATAGAAAATAGATGCTTATGATAAACATTATGTTTCGTATTTGAGTCATCCTAGTTTAAATATATAAGATCCTTTATTTATAAATGATACTAATGAAAAAAGCTAGTAGCCAATTTAAATACAAGTGGTTTTAGCATTTGACTAGGTACAAAATTAATTTTAAAATGCAACATACATCCTTGATTTGTCTAATGTTTATTATCATACATAAACATAACTTTAGAATCCTGAAGAGCAGGGAATATTCAGAAAAAATGAAAGGTTGCAACTCTTTTGAAACAGGTGAACTGTCAGCTTTTTACTTACTTATTGCCATCATCAATTTTATTTCACTAGTATAATTATACACTAAAAATTTTCATTCTGCAGCCAATGATGTAGTCGTGAAAAAACCAGAGGGCATATGCTGTAGGCAGAGGGTATAAATAATTCTGAAAAATCCTTAAAATAATCCAGAAGGTTTACGGCATATCCACCATATATCCTCCATTACATCCCCGTCTGCAGCCTTTATTTTTCTTAACATCAAATTAAGTTATTATAAACAGTTTAATAAGAAACCTACAATATGACTATACACTAATTTACCTTTCGATATAATACTTTGATCATATATACAGGGTGTATCTGAAATGCTTCAACAAACTTAGAGGGATGATAGTACTCATGAAGATGAACAAATAATGCAATGGAACATGGGGTCGCAAATGACGTTTAACCCTTTCAGGGGCAGTGGTATGTTTATGAAAAAACTTAATTTTAATTCCAAAATGCCACAATGGCACCAGAATTTTACTAAAGTCTTTTCCATTTAATATGTATGTGAAATATAGCCTTTTTCTTATTTACAAACAATTTGTTTTTTGTAAATTCCAGTGCCAGTCCATTTTCAGACGCATTTTCTCGATTTTCATCCTTTAAGCCTTTCAGGGAAAAAGTACTTTTAGTACTAAAATCTTGAAATAAATGACTGGCACCGGAATTTACAAAAAAATTTGTTTGTAAATAAGAAAAAGGTTATATTTCACATACATATTAAATGGAAAAGATTTTACCAAAATTCTGGTGCCATTGTGGCGTTTTGGAATTAAAATTAAGTGGTTTCATAAAAATACCACTGCCCCTGAAAGGGTTAAACGTCATTTGCGACCCCATGTTCCATTGCATTTTTTGTTAGTCTTCATGAGTACTATCATCCCTCTAAGTTTGTTGAAGCATTTCAGATACACCCTGTATATATCTGTGTTTGTGCATGCATGTGTCAGAGAGAGAGAAATAGTATGAGCACCCCCTATTGTTTACTCCTAGCTACAGCACTGATTTAATGTCATCGGTTATATCGATCTTCAGACATATTGCACACTTTTCTTGTCAACCATAATAAGGAATACTTTACACAGTAATGTGTAAGGTGTTACTACTTTTTCCCTTACTTCCGCAGTTATTATAAAACAAGATTAACATGGGATTTTACACTATCTATATAGTAGATTACTGGGTGTATCAATAATGCTTCAGATATGCTGTAGTATAAAAATTATGCCAAAAATTAGTGAATATATATATATTTTAATATTCTTTCACATTATGTTAAGTTTGAATCTTTGTTGTTTATTCATATTAAGTAAAATTTCACATTAAATAAAATTTTCAATGATGTTTAGGATGCAAAAGGTGAGTCAGAAATAAATTCGCTTATTCATTACTGATTATTATTCTATTTTGGAATAAATTCTTTGAAATATTTCTGAGGTTTTGATAGTATAAAAGAAGCTGTAATGACTCAAGCGTTTGGCGTAAAAATAAAATGGTAGCATGGATGCACTCGATTACAGACTTTAAGGTCAAGATTTTTTATTCACATAAAACATAAATATTGGACTTCACCAATTAAATAAAAGAAAGTCTAACTAACGTGGATTCTGGAACAATTACAGATGATGCACTAGATACAGCCAACGCACAGTGAAGATCTCGTAATTAGTGAGATTGAAGCGAAAGTCTTAATTAAAATACAGTTTGATGTATCGATGAGTGAGTTCATGTCAAGTGTGGGGCACTGTAATTTGCCTATGGGATATAGTGCTTAAACTGACCAAGGGCTAGTCTTCGCTATCTTTCTTTATGTCAGAGAAACACCAACTGAACAATTTGCTCAGGGAAAAGATCTCTGTTCCACTCCTAATTAATAGCCAACTTAACTCCCAGAGATTCACTTAATGAATAAAATTTTTCCTTGTATTTGGAAAGGGAGAGGGGGCAGGCAGAGATACAGATGTTCACTTTTGTCTTTCCTGTATATTCTGCTAGGAGAGCTTCTCCTTTCTTCGGTCTCATATTGGCCAAACCTTTCTTTTTTAGGAGCAAGAGCTTTTCCAACTAATGTCTGTAGGTTTTCTTTGGTACCAAGCACAACTGGCCAAGGAGATTGCTAAGGTGACTAATTCAGACATATCTTAACTAACATCTAATGTCAAAACTTTATTTCATGCTGTCCCAAAACTGTTTAAAGGTAGGTAATTGATGACTTGCTTTCAGGTTTACAAAACTCTGTGGAAGGTCTTTCACCATGGGAACAGTCTTTTTGTGATATTTTTTGCTGCGAATAGGGGAGACCGGTACCATGGACCTATGGGCACAGTGGACCACCCCTTAATATTTTATTTATTTTAAAAAATTTTAAGCTTCTCTTCTATCCCAATAGACAACAGCACTGGACTGATTATTTATAGCCTTCCAAAAATATGTTTAGCTCAGATTGAACTATTTTATACTGATTGGTTGTTTTGAGCTTCTAAAAGTAAAATTTTTCATCATCATATTTTTATTTTTTTAGTAATTAAAGGTTGTAGATAAATAAGATAAAACAGCTTTTTAGAAAAGCTAAGACACTTGTTTTTATTTAACTGTAAAGTTAATATGTTTAAAAGAAAACTATAAGCAATATTAGTATGATTATTTATTGAACTTCAACATGGGGCACAGTGGACCACCCACTGCCGGGACACAGTCGTCCACAATCCACTCTGTTCCTGTAATGCAGAATGTTCAGAATATTTAATAATTGCTTATTTTCTATAAAGAAATATTGTTTTAAAGTAGTTATTTAACTGTAAAATAAAGTAAACAAATAAAAATAACAATTTATTTAACATAGTAAGAAATATTTTGTTTTGTATTTACTGCCTTTGATAAATATAACTGTAGTCTAATTGATGATGATTCTATTCAAGTAAGATTCATGAGACGCAAATTGAATGGAAATCAGTTTATTTTTCCCGAAACTGTAGATGAATCTATTGTTGATGTCAATGATTTCATAATATTGCTCCCAGACCCAAAAGTATTTCAGGAAAATTCCAGGCTCAATCTTATTCATAAGAATTTTTAAATTTCATTTGCAAATTTTAATGTGTGCTGCTTTTTTTGTACTTAAGTAATAACTTCATCTAAATTGCAATTGTTTCTGTATTAACTGTTATTCTTTTCCAAATATACTAATTAATTTGTTTTTGTTTCAAAATGTTACCTGCAAATTTATATTACTATGTTATTTTGGTGGTAAAGGGGAAATAAAAAAGAATTAAATTAATAAAAAATAGATTTATATTTTATTTCAGATAATACCTAATAGTGGTCCACTCTGCCCCAGTGGGTGGACCAGTGTTCCCTACTTCTTGGGCACACTGGTCCACTTTACGGGTGCATTTAAAAAAAAAAAATTGAAAGTGAATTGAAAACTATGTTCTGAAAAAATTATGATGACTGTATAAAGATTTAAGGAATATTCAAAAATATTTTCATGCAGATCGGTTTATCCATTAAAGAGAAAAAAAATTCACTAAAAAAGTGGTCCACTGTGTACCAGTCTCCCCTATGCATAAACTCATATACTTCACATGGCAACAAATACATTTTAGGTATGAAAAATGTAAATTATTGATTTTTGTTCCAGGAAGATTCAAAGTTTTATTTTCCTTCTTATTTTGTAACAGAAAATTATTTAGTTTGTAAGCAGAAACCTAATTCTAAACAGATTATGAATGCAATAGAAAACAATGATCTGTATTTATTAAAATGCTGTTTCACTTCAAATTGAAATTATGGGTTTCATAAATACATTTTTAATATGTTTCCTGAAAACTTGAGAAAATATCTTAATTTCATTTTTGAAAAAGTAGTTTAAACAACTTCACACAATATAGAATTTGTCTTTTGTTTTTCTTTTCACTGTTACACTAAGAATCCTTTTTTTTTTCTTTCTTTTGTAAAATATTTGAAAAACATAGGATTACATACAATTGAAATGTTATGGCTACAACTTGTATAATATAAACAATTGCAAATGCAGTCGAGTTTAATTACAGATAAAATACTTTCCTACAAAACAGATGACCAAGTTGTGAAAAAGTAGCTCTCACAAATGAATTGCGAATTCTCCATAGCTGAAACTTGGATTTGTGATTGTTTATCCAATTTGTCATTCCAATGTTCCAACTGTAATGTAGACCTTACGGCTGCTCGTCAGTAAGCTTTCTGATTCCCTTTGCTATTGTTAATCCCAGGGGCATAGGATGCATTTGATATTTAAAATATTTCCTCAGGAAATTAATATTTTTAACTTCTGTTTTCTTTGTACTGTTCTTAAAGGATGTCTCTTTTTTTTCTTAGTTGTCAATTTTTTTCTAGAATATATACCTAATTTTATGAGAAGTATTAAAATCTTATTCAGTTTCGCTAAGATTTTAAACACATAAAATTATAAATTAAGCACATATTTTAGAAATATTTTGATAACTAAGAAAAAAAAACCAGACATTCTTTAAGTACAGTACAAAGAAAACAGAAGTTAAAAATACTAATTTCCTGAGGAGATGTTTTAAACATACAAATGCATCCTACACCCATAGGTTTATCATTAGCAAGGAGAATCAAGAAGTTTACTGACGAGCAGCCTTAACTGAGTAACCAATCATTAAATCTTAAATATGGTCTCTTTCTTGTTGGACAGACTGTGCAATTACAACTTCTTTATCAAAAATGTAGTTAACTACAAGTACTTGTTTTAAAAAGTAGCGATTACAAACTACTTTTAAAAAGTAATCACTGCTTTGCTACTCTCAGTTTTTGTCAGACGATCATTCAATCTATACTCGAAATCGAGGATACGGATTAAATAATAATGACCTCTCATTATATTGCATCTGCCGGGACACAATCAAATAAGTGCACTATAACCTACGGGTATATCAGGACATTAAAAAATTAAGAAACAGAACTTGCAACAAAATGTTTTGTGTTTGTTTCTAGTGTTAGTTTATACACATTATTACAATTTTCTCAGCAAAATTAAGAGATATATTCACAATACAATCAACATTTAAATATAGTTACATTAAAAATTGCAATTAAACTACATTTTATTTTTTCAAGAGGCACAAAAGCAGAACTGTAGCCTATATCTGAACAGGCAAAATGACGAGCTACTCTTTTATATAACATATTTATGCAAAATCATACATAGCATAAATTTTATTTACTATTCTTACAGTAATTATTGCATTGGGACATAAAATTACCAATGACTCATGTTTTTCACAATACATTTCTTTTTACTTAACTCTTCAACACACTCTTAATATATTAATTTTATTGAGATCTGTTAAGAGTTAATGATATTGAGTTATCTAATTGTATAATCTAGAAAATTACAGAAACACAATTCTAAATGCAAACAATAAATATATCTATATAAAACTATTACAAATGAAGAAACCTGGTATTAAAATATGGCAACCTAATAACAGTTAGTAGACAAGTGTTGCCAACAAGAAAATTAATTTCTTTGGAAGTTCAGCATTTGGTTTCACCAGTAAGTGATGAAACTAAAAAAAAATCTATGAAAAAATCTATGATTTCCCATGATGTGCTGCTAAACATTGCAACTAAGACTTCTGACTGAGATTCACAAATTGTTGAGCTGAACACATTTTGCACAAAAGGAGCAAGTTATAACCACACGATTTGTATAATGACACTTTTTAACACATTCCAACATAGTTGAAGAGTGTTTATGAATTTGATTTGTCTGTATGGCTGTGTTCTAACTCTCATAAATATTCTTTGATTACTATGAAATTTTTATATGTTATTGCGGTTTAATATAGAATGTTTCGTATTAAAAATGAAGTGTTATAGTTTGCTTAGGGACACATAAAAAATTCCATTACATTAAGCTCTATGGGGAAAAATCCCCTACAGTGCATTTTATTAATGTTATAATATTTCAACCATAATGAGATTGATATGCGTCACCAAAGTGGACTACATGTTTTCTCAGGAGTATAAAATAAGTAGCATTTGTAGTTTGTTTACAGGGATGCACAAAATAATTCTAGCACTTTATGGTCTATGGGTAAAAATCAGCTGTGGTGTATTTTAATGATGTTATGTTACTTTAAACAAACATATTGAAATGAAAAGGATCACTGGGACACATTACAACATGTCTATAGATTATGGAGTGTGTAGCATTTATTGTTCATTATGTCGATTTTGTTAGATTGATTGTTATACTACAGGTTATCTTACTATTTTAATTACACCACCCCACACATACCCTATTTTAAATTATTATGAAGTATAATGTGTTGTGGACTATGAAACGTAGCAAACATACACTTGCAGTACATGACAAAAAAAGTTCTACCGTATTTTCGGGAATATGCACCGCACGCATCGTAAGCGCCGCATCATTGAAAAATCGGTTAAAAAAACCAAATATACACCTAAGCGCCACACCCATTAGAAACGCTGCATCATTGAGAAATATGTAAAAATGAAATAGTCACGATAAAAAACGATCGGCAAAATTGGATTAAAAGTAACAAGAATAGCGATAAAATCTTACAAGATATATATATGAATTAACAATAAAACGCAGGTTATCTTAAAATACAATAGGAAAAAAAATACATCGTACGCCAATATGCATACTACGCCAATCGATTATTCAATTATCGTTTTAATCGAATATAGCCGTCTGCGGTGTGCTTATGATATAAATATAATTTATCAACTATTGTAAAGTATACAATAAATACTTTTAAAGAGTGAGCTATTAATATTGAACAGAAAATAGAGAAATATGGGTAAGTTAAATATATTTTGCCTATAGTAATTACGTTTTTATAATAAAGATATATTGTGATACTATGTACTGTTTATTAACTTTATACTGAGATTAAATGAATGTAAATAAAGGTGAAATATGAATGAATGTTAATGAATCCATGTGTTTAAAAGTGTATTTGAGGCAGTAAGACTAAAAAAAACCTGAAATGAAGGCTTGTGTTTCACAATATCCAGATTTTGCTATGTTGAGGAAAAAAAATCATTGTACTGGCCGCCCTTGCATATGCGTCGCATCGCCGATATTTTGAACTTTCAAACACGTATGCGCCGCAGCGCTTACTCCCGAAAATACAGTAGTTATGGCTGATTTACAGAGACATACAAAATAATTTCGTTACAGGACTGACCATGATCGATAATTGCTGGAAAAAGTTGACTACTGTAGTTTTGCTACAATGTAGCAGAGTTTCCCCCCAGGCAGTTTCAGAAGGGTGCTGCACCCTGCCTGCCCTTTGGTTTACAAAAAGGCACCCTTCTTGCCCCTCATAAAAATAATTAGCACCCTTCTTGCCCCCCCCCCCCTCCAGTAAAATAATTAGCACCCTTCACACCTGTCAGTATAAAAAGTGCCCTTTCTACTTTCTGCATTAAAAAATTTGCTTGCATAGTAAAAATTGACTCAATGTTGTCTTGAAAAGAGTGCCCTAATTTTTAAATATAAAAAATGACTTTAAAAACAAAAAGAATATTTTTAACAATTAAAAAAAGTGCCCTTAAGAATCTGAAAAGTACCCTTAAGAATCCAAAATATGCCCTTAAGAATAAAAAAGTGCCTTTTTCTCATCAGCAGCACCCTGCCCTTTTTTAAACCTGGGGGAAACTGATGTAGTATGTTATTTCCAATCACTGGCTAGACATGTGGTGTCCCAACCAATTACTTACCATATTATCTGGTGTATAAGTTGATCCTAAAATTTGAGAAACGTAACATGCTCTTTCATTTGAATAACAGTATTTCTGTATAGTATCTTTCACATATAATTGCATAAATTCATCGCAACTTCTGTAATTAAAAAAAATGAGAAGAAAGCTATTAAAAAATACTAGTATTCAAATGTAAGGACATGTTATTTCTCTTGAACTCTGAGGTTGAATTATACACACGAAAATATGGTATATATGCCTAACAACCCTTGTATCACACTCCCTACACATGTTGGAACAAAATTTCAATCTATATCTGATCAACCCCATTGGCGCACCCAAAATTACGCTTTGGGAGGGGCTAGTATATTTTATAGGTCTGTAAGTGCTGGGCTCGGGTCATTTTTCTTTGATTAGACTCAGGCCCAAAGGTCATTCTTTCCGGGTGTGTCAGGCTAGCAGTTTTTTTTTTCTGTAAAAATGATAGTAATATTGTACATTTATTGATGGAAAGTTTACAACATTATTATGATTTAAAAAATAGAAGACAAATATTTTTTTTTTAATCTACCATTTTCTTTCTTTATAGAGCTTTTAAAGTATATTTTTCATAATCGTTTTCTTTATTTCTAAACTATATTAAACTTTTTGCTGCTCCTTCATTTGAATCTGTCTAATGTGCTTATTTATGTTGTAATTCATTATACCATGGCTTGACGCCCACGGAAGATGAGCCCAGTAACTGGTCCTTCCCTACCTGTCTATGATCAGACTCCGTGGGAAAGCAAGGGCCGTAGGGATGCCGGACATGTGGTGAAATCCCCGACTCCCCTATGGGGTTTCAGCGAGGAAGCCGTTTCACAGTCCCTACAGTTTATCAGGTGTCACGTGGGGAAGTCTCCTCTAAGAGTTGGAACTTCTGCCGAATCGTAACGACCTATGTCGTCGATACTTAGGCAAAGATTGGGAGGTATCACTGGATCACGAGCCTCTGAATCGGTCGGAGCGCCAAGGCGAGACGAAGCCTCTGGTGCATTAAAAGTTCCTCAGAACTTAGGCACGATGAGACGGAGTGTTCGCTAGATGCCCCCGAGGGCGTCTGCGACGCTGCTTAGTTTATACCATGGCTTGAGGATATATAATCTGAAAAATGTTGCACTTTAAACTGTTTGTGTAACTATGAGTGCAATATTCTTTTAAAAGAATTTAAAAATCGTAAGTAATGTTGGTTAAGAAATATAGCAATTTATATTGTATTTCAGATAATACCTAATAGTGGTCCACTCTGCCCCAGTGGGTGGACCAGTGTGCCCTACTTCTGGGGCACACTGGTCCACTTTACAGGTGCATTAAAAAAGTTTTTTTTGAAAGTGTGTTGAAAACTATGTTCTGAAAAAATTATGATGAATGTATAAAGATTTAAGGAATATTCAAAAATATTTTGATGCAGATCAGTTTATCCATTAAAGAGAAAAAAAATTAGCTGAAAAAGTGGTCCACTGCATACCAGTCTACCCTATGCTTAAACTTATATACTTCATACGGCAACAAATACATTTTAGGTATGAAAAATGTAAATTATTGATTTTTGTTCAAGGAAGATACAAAGTTTTATTTTCCTTCTTATTTTGTAACAGAATATTATTTAGTTTGTAAGCAGAAACCTAATTCTAAACAGATTATGAATGCAATAGAAAACAATGATCTGTATTTATTAAAATGCTGTTTCACCTCAAATTGAAATTATGGGTTTCATAAATACATTTTTAATATGTTTCCTGAAAACTTGAGAAAATATCTTAATTTCATTTTTGAAAAAGTAGTTTAAACAACTTCACACAATATAGAATTTGTCTTTAGTTTTCTTTTCCTTGTTAAACTAAGAATCCTTTTTTTTTCTTTCTTTTGTAAAATATTTGAAAAACATAGGATTACATACAATTGAAATGTTATGACTACAACTTGTATAATATAAACAATTGCAAATGCAGTCGAGTTTAATTACAGATAAAATGCTTTCCTACAAAACAGATGACCAAGTTGTGAAAAAGTAGCTCTCACAAATGAATTGCGAATTCTCCATAGCTGAAACTTGGATTTGTGATTGTTTATCCAATTTGTCATTGCAATGTTCCAACTGTAATGTAGACCTTACGGCTGCTCGTCAGTAAGCTTTCCGATTCCCTTTGCTATTGTTAATCCCATGGGCATAGGATGCATTTGATATTTAAAATATTTCCTCAGGAAATTAATATTTTTAACTTCTGTTTTCTTTGTACTGTTCTTAAAGGATGTCTCTTTTTTTTTTTTTCTTAGTTCTCAATTTTTTTCTAAAATATATACCTAATTTTATGTGAAGTATTAAAATCTTATTCAGTTTCGCTAAAATTTTAAACACATAAACTTATAAATTAAGCAGATATTTTAGAAATATTTTGATAACTAAGAAAAAAAAATGAGACATTCTTTAAGTACAGTACAAAGAAAACAGAAGTTAAAAATAGTAATTTCCTGAGGAGATGTTTTAAACATACAAATGCATCCTACACCCATAGGTTTATCATTAGCAAGGAGAATCAAGAAGTTAACTGACGAGCAGCCTTAACTGAGTAACCAATCATTAAATCTTATTGTTCAAAATAACTGATATACGAGAATCAATCATTGTTTCATTTGTATACACTTTTCTTTGATAATCACAAATTTTGGAATGTAACTCATACATAACAAACTTTAAGTTGATCCAAAGCAACAGTAATCTGAATTTCTTCATTTTCATTTAATAGCCTTAAAATAGTAACAACACTTTAAATTTAAAAGGGGGTTTTCCCCCCAATAAAATTATTGAACATTATTGGCTTTGGTAAAAAAAGTCATTTTATAGAAATTGATAGAAGTGTACTGAGGATTTTTGTTATACTATTTGTAATATTAGCATAACAAAGAAGGACATAATGGATGTCACTGTTCAACATACAGAGAGGAAGTAATCACATAAAGCAAATGTATCTTTCTTCTTCTAGATAACCAAGTATATTTCTTAAGTGTTGCATAACAGTCAGGATAAGGTAAATGCAGTAAATGAATTTAATCAAGATTTGGCAGTAATATTTTTAAAGAAGGTATAACTTGCATAAAATTGAACACTTTTTAAAAGTTAATTTTATTGAAATATAGATTTTTAAAAAGTACATTCTGAAAGCCCTTTAAGAAAGAAATATTTGAAACTAATATAGTCTTTAACAGATAACAAAATCAGAAAAGTTATGAGCAGCACCCATCTCTTTTATTTTAGATGAATAACCTGATTGCAAAAGGTATGTTTTTAGTAGTATTCTAATTAACTGGAAACCTTTAAGACCAATGCTGTATAAAATAATCAGACAAGTGTGAGTTTTACTCATGCACAAACGGTTCCATATAATAAATTTATTAATTAATAACTGCAATATTACAAAATATCATTGCTGAAAAGATAATAAGACTTTGTAAAAACTATACAGCATAGGTGTCAACCATGCTTCGGAAGAGGTTGTATAGTTGCTCATGAGAAATCACCTGTCAATGTCACTCATATCTGACAGAACTGCATAAAAAAATGCAATTTTCTCAAATTATGTGACCTATGATTATCATTATAGTTTTCCTACAAGGTTTAAATAAACTACTTCTGCAACTAATTTGTTTTCATAATTTTAGTTTCAGTAGATTCGGAAATAGGTGGAGGGGGCAGAACATATTTTTGTAGTACATTTTCTATGATATCTCTGAAAGTATAAAATTAAAATATTTTTGAGTTCGATGTTACGAGATCTTTCGTACAATACCCCACTTGATTTACAAAAGAAAAAAAAAATTTCAAGTAACTTAATTAGCATCTCCAAACATTTCCTAAAAGTATTTGTGAATGGCTAATAATCTATGGGTCAAGAGCCTTTATAACTCTGCCATGTTTGAACTTTCCACATTTCATAATTTTCAAGAAAAATGCCTGTGACAGACACACGAGTGATCTTATAATGGTTTTGTGTTTACTTTTTAAGGCTGCTCGTCAGTAAACTTCCTGATTCCCCTCGTTAATGTTAATTCAATGGGCGTAGGATGCATTCATATTTTTAAAATATCTCCTCAGGAAATTAATATTTTAAACTTCTGTTTCCTGTGAAAGTGTGACATTTCTTAAAGAATGTCTCTTTTTTTCTTAGTTATCAAAATATTTCTAAAATATGTGCTTAATTTATATTTTTATGTGTTAAAATCTTAGCGAAACTGAATACGATTTTAACATTTCATATAAAATTAAGTATATATTTTAGAAAAAAATTGACAACTAAGAAAAAAAGAGATTCTTCAAGAACAATACAAAGAAAACAAAAGTTAAAAATATTAATTTTCCGAGGAGATATTTTAAAAATACGAATGCATCCTATGCCCATAGGAATAACATTAGCAAGGGGAATCGGGAAGTTTACTGACGAGCAGCCTTAAGTATGGAACCCTAATAAATGAACTGGAAAAACCTAATTACTCGTAATTACTACACCAAAAATGCAGTTTTCAATTTCTGTTAGGAAGAAATGCATCAAGTTAATCAAGGTTTGCATTTCACTTAAAATTTTACAAGTCAGCTTAACTTTCTAATCATAAAACTGAGTCAGTCAATAAGAAGATGTGAGTCAATTGTAAAAATCATCAGTCAGCTTTTAACAAACGTATAAAAATGAAAATTGTATATTCATTAAAAGCATTGACTCATTCTACACATATTAATGGATGCGGGAATTGGAGATTTCCATTTTCAGTTTCCTTAAAAAAATATGATAATAGAAAGTGATATTACTTTTGTCAATTTCTCATTCCTTCAAAAGCCTTAAAATCTTAAAGCTTTTAGATATGATCCACTGGTAACAGTTTTGCCACATATACTGAAAAAATATTAAAACTGATAAGTTTTTCTATTGAAAGACCATTGGCCTAACAACAAGTTTTCTTGGGTGCTTTGTATTTCTTTTAACAACTTTCACACAAATTTAAATAAATGTAGCTGTGCAAACTGAGCGAATTTTGGTAAAATTATGAACTTTTGTTACATTCCTCATTACAAGTCAGGGATTTTATAAACTAACCGGTAAATTTGATAAATATTCAATAATTTATCACATTTACCAATTTTAGTGGTGATCATGAATAATCACCAGATTAATCACAATTACCATAGTATATGTCGTCGCTACCATGTCAAACTATTGAATGTGGAAAAATACATTTTTCATTACTTTTAAAAATGCGCCGGTTGTCACCACTAAATTTTAATAGACTTCTTCAGCAGGGATGCCAGTTTGGCCTTCCTTTTTTTAATTCAGAAATCTCGAATTCATACCATAAATTTAAAATATAAATTTTTGCTTTACTTAATGACAGACATTTCGTAATTATTTAAAGTAAAAGATTTTTCCGCAAAATTTCTGGTATGAATACGACATAAGTGAATATAAAAGAAGGTCAAACAGGAACACTTCACACACGTTTTGTTAATATTTTTGCTAGGCGAATAATTCTACTGAAATTTAATGGTGACATTCGGCTTATTTTTAAAAGTAATGAAAAATGCATTTTTTCATATTCGATAGTTTGACATGGTAGCGACGATATATTCCACATGAAATCTAATTTGTGAACATTCTGAAACAATATTAATTATTATAACTATATATTTTAATATAAAATAAAGAAACAACTCCAGTATTCTGGATACAGACTTATCTTGGTTGGTATTTGACCAAAGATTGAAATTTATGCTAAACCAGAAAGGGTGGTCTCATATCTTATAATCATAGCTAAAGTGGGCTTAATCAAAGAACTACCCAAGTTGAAGCAAAACATAGTTTATTTTAAGAAATACGTTTACCTACTTACTTAAATAAAAATGAATAAACTTTCATCATATCAGAGAAATAATATATTGAACAATTATTTAAAAGTGAATGAACATTGTGATAAACCTCTTAAATCCCTATGTTCATTCACTTTGGAATTTAATTTCAACTTTGAGCATGGTGTAAGAATTGCAGCTTTAAATCAAATTAAAATTCTTGCAGTAAGGTTAGAGTTTTGCAAAAGTATATATTTATTTTCTGAATATTGAATTAAACTAATGCATTCTAACTATGTTGTAAAACTACTTGTGCATGGCTAATTCCAAAGCAGAACTTGTCTTAATGCAGAGATAAAATATCATACAACGAAAAATTAGATATGAAGCTCATTTGAATTTGAACTCCTATCATATATTTTTTTATGTTACACCATTTATTTCTTAATTTGTTATAAATACAGTTGAAAATGTGCCCACATCTAGATTCACATATCCTTTTGGATATAAATAATGAAAGTATATCAATTGGGACTGTATTTACAAGGGTCAATCAAATATAAACTGGAATTTACTTTTAAAACTTATAGATGTGAGATACAAAATTGGCAGTATAATATTTTTCATAATTTTTTCATTCTATAATAAGTTGAAAGGGGCTCATTTTCAAACCAATTGCACACAAAGGCCTGAAAGGTTGCATAGTCCTCAAATTGATGACTTCTCAATGCCTCTTTTAGGATTGGAATAGTTTTAAAGTGACAGATCAAGTCTGTAAGCAGTGTATTCCCAAAGTTGCCAGTGCATTTCTTTCAATTTTTATAGAGTTGTAACTGCTATATGAGATCATCATTGTTATTGTGGCTCTTGATCAGAAATCCATGTTTATATACTTTTTTTCATTATTACACATTTTTTCTGCCGGTATGCATGTCTTGTCTAATGCCAAATGGCAGTATGCTGCATCAGTATGGATGCTTTTCATTAATCACACGTATGTGTGTCTTTGAATCAAGAAGGTGGCAAACATTGCCCTTGTTTTGAACAGCTTCTTGCTCATCCATAAACATTTTGTGCCAGTAGACATGAATTTTCTTAAGACAGATATTGTTATAATGTGAGCAAAACTTTGGTATTTTTTATGTACTAAATTTAATAATTCTCGTTTATGTAGTGGAAGGTTGTAGTTCCTACTAAATTTTCCTGATGCTGACTGCAAAAACTAATTTGAATGGTCAATTTGATATTGAGATAGACACAGTGGTCAGAAAAACTACTTTTCTATTGTAGTTAACTACAGTCTGTAAAACAGAAAAATGACTGCCATAGTCTGAAAAAAAATCTGAACTGTGATTATTTTTTTCTTTTATTGAAGTAGACTTAATTAGCTATATTGCACAATCATCTCCATTACTGGACATCTTTTTCACTCCTTCATTGTTGTCGTTCGGTTTAGTCCCTCTCTGGCAGATTGTGCACATTCCCAACTTCCAAATATCATTTTACCTACTTTTTAATGAATATATCAGGCTTCTGCATATATTTTGCAGCTGTTTATATGTCATTTTAGGTTATTTTGCATGATTAACTAAAAAAACTGCCTTGAATCACTTCAGGAATTTTGCACTCATTGAAATAATTATGAATTAATCGACATCTACAATGCAATTTGCTAGAAAAGTAAACACTACACACAAGATCACAGAATAATGATTTAAATATTAAGAAACATGCGGAGCTGCAGTGGTTCCTTATCAAATAACAATGGTCTCTTTCTTGTTGGACAGACTGTGCAATTACGACTTCTTTATCGAAACTGTAGTTAACTACAAGTACTTGTTTTAAAAAGTAGCGACTACGCTACTTTCAGTTTTTGTCAGAGGATCATTCAATCTATACTCGAAATCGAGGATATGGATTAAATAATAATGACCTCTCATTATATTGCATCTGCCGGGACACAATCAAATAAGTGCACTATAACCTACGGGTATATCAGGACATTAAAAAATTAAGAAACAGAACTTGCAACAAAATGTTTTGTGTTAGTTCATACACATTATTACAATTTTCTCAGCAAAATTAAGAGATATATTCACAATACAATCAACATTTAAATATAGTTACATTAAAAATTGCAATTAAACTACATCATATTTTTTCAAGAGGCACAAACGCTCGAATACGCCATCTGGTGGAGAAAAGTTATAACTTCTCGCTTCAGGAAAATCCCTTGCAAGCCCATTGCATTACATGCATTTTTAATTTGTTCCTAGTGATTACTGTTTTGCTCAATTTCAGATTTCATATGATATTTGTGTTCTGTGTTTGTATGACAAGGCAAAAATTATCGAAATTTGAATATCTAACACTTTCAAACACGTTTACAATAAATAATGATTTCAATGGCACTTTAGCATTAGTTAAAGGGACAATTTTCCTGTACCGACGGTTGGGATCAGGGCCTCTATAGGCCGTTTTAAGTCCCAATATCTGAACAGGCAAAATGATGAGCTACTCTTTTATATAACATATTTATGCAAAATCATACATAGCATAAATTTTATTTACTATTCTTACAGTAATTATTGCATTGGGACATAAAATTACCAATGACTCATGTTTTTCACAATACATTTCTTTTTACTTAACTCTTCAACACACTCTTAATATATTAATTTTATTGAGATCTGTTAAGAGTTAATGATATTGAGTTGTCTAATTGTATAATCTAGAAAATTACAGAAACACAATTCTAAATGCAAACAATAAATATATCTATATAAAACTATTACAAATGAAGAAACCTGGTATTAAAATATGGCAACCTAATAACAGTTAGTAGACAAGTGTTGCCAACAAGAAAATTAATTTCTTTGGAAGTTCAGCATTTGGTTTCACCAGTAAGTGTCAATGAAAAAAATCTATGATTTCACATGATGTGCTGCTAAACATTGCAACTAAGATTTCTTACTGAGATTCACAAATTGTTGAGCTGAACACATTTTGCACAAAAGGAGCAAGTTATAACCACACGATTTGTATAATGACACATTTTAACACATTCCAACATAGTTGAAGAGTGTTTATGAATTCGATTTGTCTGTATGGCTGTGTTCTAACTCTCATAAATATTCTTTGATTACCATGTAATTTTTATATGTTATTGCGGTTTAATATAGAATGTTTCGTATTAAAAATGAAGTGTTATAGTTTGCTTAGGGACACATAAAAAATTCCATTACATTAAGGTCTATGGGGAAAAATCCCCTACAGTGCATTTTATTAATGTTATGATATTTCAACCATAATGAGATTGATATGTGTCACCAAAGTGGACTACATGTTTTCTCAGGAGTTTAAAATAAGTAGAATTTGTAGTTTGTTTACAGGGATGCACAAATAATTGCAGCACTTTATGATCTATGGGTAAAAATCAGCTGTGGTGTATTTTAATGATGTTATGTTACTTAAAACATATTGAAATGAAAAGGATCACTGAGGAACATTATGACATGTCTATAGATTATGGAGAGTCTAGCATTTATTGTTCATTATGTCGATTTTGTTAGATTGATTGTTATGCTACAGGTTATCTTACTATTTTCATTACACCACCCCACACATAACCTATTTTAGATTATTATGAAGTATAATGTGTTGCGGACTATGAAACGTAGCAAACATACACTTGCAGTACATGACAAAAAAGTTCTAGTTATGGCTGATTTACAGAGACATACAAAATAATTTCGTTACAGGACTGACCATGATTGATAATTGCTGGAAAAAATTGACTACTGTAGTTTTGCTACATGTAGCAGAGTTTCCCCCAGACAGTTTCTGAAGGGTGCTGCACCCTGCCTGCCCTTTGGTTTACAAAAATCACCATTCTTGCCCCTGATAAAATAATTACCACCCTTCTTGCCTCTCATAAAATAATTAGCACCCTTCTTACCCCCCCCCCTCCCCCCAGCAAAATAATTAGCACCCTTCACGCCTGTCAGTAAAAAAAGTGCCCTTTCTCATTTTTGCATTAAAAAATTTGCTCTCATAGTAAAAATTGACTCAATGTTGTCTTGTAAAGAGTGCCCTGACTTTTAAATATCAAAAATGACTTTAAAAACAAAAAGAATACTTTTAACAATTAAAAAAAAGTGCCCTTAAGAATCTGAAAAGTTCCCTTAATAATCCAAAATGCGCCCTTAAGAATAAAAAAGTGCCCTTTTCTCATCAGCAGCACCCTGCCCTTTTTTGAACCTGGGGGAAACTCTGATGTAGTATGTTATTTCCAATCACTGGCTAGACATGTGGTGTCCCAACCAATTACTTATCATATTATCTGGTGTATAATTTGATCCTAAAATTTGAGAGACGTAACATGCTCTTTCATTTGAATAACAGTATTTCTGTATAGTATCTTTCACATATAATTGCAGAAATTCATCGCAAATTCTGTAATTAAAAAAAAAATGAGAAGAAAGCTATTAAAAAATACTAATATTAAAATGTAAGGACATGTTATTTCTCTTGAACTCTGAGGTTGAATTATACACAAGAAAATATGGTATATATGCCTAACCCTTGTATCACACTCCCTACACATGTTGGAACAAAATTTCAATCTATATCTGATCCAAACTCAATTTTTAAATATTTAAGTTGTTTAGTAGGTAGATTACCAAACAACTTTATAACATACAATTACACATGCTATTCATGTAGTTGTCAGCTTGCACAAACACAAGTAATATACAGTACTGCATAGTAGTGCTATCTCAGCCATATTTAGGATTAAGGATAAATAAAAGTTGAGAAATTATATAAACCACTTTTTATTGAGAGTGATAATAGTGAATATACTGATTCAGTTAAGTTACATACAGCAATGTAATTTTTTTTTAATTAGTATAAAACGAGTTTATATCTCATAAATACAAAAAATAATATCTTAAAAATTATAATGTCATATATACAAGTGACTATCATAAAAAAATTGTATTAGAAAAGAAAATCACCTTTTTATTGTTATTTTTTTAAACTGTGATTAAAAAATAGTGTGCTCTAAACACACATTGATAAGTTAAAAAAAAAAGCCCATGTAGATTTTTTTATAATTAAAAAACCAATTCCATCTGAGTTTTTTTTTAACCCCTGCTTAGTAAAGAGTAAAGTATATCTGGTAAGTAATTTTTTTCTCTCTTTAAAAGTTTTTGCTAAGAATAAAATAAACTTATTAACAATTAAATTTATTTTAGCAATGAAAAAGTAACATTATATGAGATAGCTGAATAAAGTTTAAGGATTGTGGCCACTAAACAAATTAAGATATTCTAAAACAAATATTTTTTAAATTTCATAGTATGTTAGTTATTACATTAATGCAATTTTAGATACATATTTAGGTAAGCAAAATGTTCATTTTTTCTTTTTCAACATACATATTAAATTTTTTTAAATCTATTAACTTTTTATTGATGAATGGACTTTATTTGAAGCGGAATGTCCCCGACTCAAAATGTAATAAACTATAAAAATAGCTCTGAAATAATACTAAACAAAAATCAAATTACAGTTTGGGTTTTTATCACAAATACACATAACCTTTGAATTTAAACATTCCAGCATCCCATATTTCTGGAAATCAACCCTTGCATATCTATATGTATACTCTTGAAATATTGTTTTATCAAAAAATTTTAAATTAAAAATACCATTAATGAAAATAACATTTGTCTGTAAAAATGACATTTTTTAATTAGATTTTTGACAAAGAGGCATTTGAAATTATAGTAAAAACCATGATTAAAATTAGGAAAGAGAATGTTATGCATCAGAAACTTGTGAACCTTGAGTTTAACCCCTTCGGGACCGGCGGCTTTTACACAAATTTTATTCGTTTGGCACCACTTTTTTAAAAAAAGCTACCTTTACTTAAACTATCACAAAAATGCTCTAATATGAGAAAGCAGATATTACTTTTATTTTTTACTGGTGTCTAAAACAAATTCTGTATGCTCTTTTTGAGGTTGCATATATGATACCATGGTCCCGAATGGGTTAATTAAAGAATAATTTTCACTTCAGATTTTTATCATCTTTTGCTAACAAGCACCATAGAGGTAAATAGTTGTCAGTTCTACTGTTCTGAGATAATTTGATATTACAATCGACAGAGTTTCCTCCAGACAGTTTCAGGAGGGTAGTTTGAAGTTTGAGACCTATAGCGGCTTGGCTGTCGTCTCGAGTGGTTCATCACAAGAGGGTAACTGTAACAACCTTTGGTTAAAAAAAAAAGCATCCTTCTTGCCCTCTATAAAAATAATTGCACCCTTACTACTTTTCTATTTAAAAAAAAAATGCTCGCATAGCAAAAAAATGGACCCATTGTTTTATCTTGAAAAGAATGCCTGACTTTTAAATATTAAAATGCCTTTAAAAATCAAAATATTTACTTATCAGGTGCTGTTAAACAGATACAGGTAGTTTGTCAAAAAAAAAAAAAAAAAAAAAAAGTTGCATAAGAATTATTGCTGTTTGTTGCAAAAGGAGCAGAATTGAGTATCTATCTTTATCATTACTGTTCTTAGACTGTACCTGTCATTGGATGTAGTGGATTCAAATTTTGAACAGAACAACCTTTTTCAGCATTAAAAATCTGAATATTTTTGTGAACAAATCACTCTATCGTTGACTTGAAAACAAACATTAAACATGAGATTAAAAAAATAAGTGTTCCAACATTGAAACGAGTGGCCTCAAATTTGAAAAAACACATATGCCTTTGTAGGGGGAAAAAATCTAACAAGGGGACCGCCAAACATGATGCGCACAGATTTTGATGATTTTAAAGTATGTTGTAGGTGTCATACCCCTGACTATTCAGGTCAAACGTTTCCATCAAATGGGCTTTAGGCAGGCATTCAGATGTCCGCTTGTTTAGGATCCTACAGTAGAGATCTTTAACCCAAACTTAAGGAAGGATCCTTAAAACGCTATTCAGATCGTCCATCCTAAACAGCTTCGGCTTTCCTTATTTCCGACCATGAACCTAGAAGAGATGGACCGGACTCCAACGTTACAGATATGGTCCTCTTTCAACATTGACAAACGTCGAAAACTATCGCTGCGGGGCGCAGCGCCATCTACTGAGTTTTTTCTTATAAAATTAACATTATCAAATTAATCATTTTAAAAGTAAAATAAATGCATGAATTTGAGAAGAAAAACATATTTTAGACTTTCGTGAAATTTATATTCGAAGAAACTATTTAGCTTATGCTTCCCTTTACTTCCAGAACAATGAATTATGACTTTTATTATTATTATTATTATATTTTATTTATTTATTTATTTTTTTTTTTGCAAGAAAATTTTTAGATAAAGTCAGATTGTTTACTTCAACATTTTTATTGAGTAAACAATTAAATAATTGTATTAAAAATGTAAGAATTTTAAACACAAAAACCTAAATAATTTAAAATAAGTAAAGTAAGTAGGTTACATTCAACACAAACTTTTTAGCATGAAGTCTGTTTTGTAAGTTTTAAATGTGAATTATCATCTAACATTAATTTCTTTCTAAAAGATAATATAAAATATATTTACTATCTTTATCAATTATAGTTTCTCATGCAACATAAGATTTATTTGAATGATTTTTTTAGATGATGAAAGTTATACTTTCTACTCAAAATATTTCCTAAAATACCTGTATAAAACAAACTTGGATTATTTCCATACTTTTCTGGGGGTTTTTCCCCCTCCCAATCTTAAAAAATAGATATAATAATTCCAATATTTTAAATACATAATATTAACTTGCAGCTTTTTATAACTAATATTAAGAGTTACTGTTGCATTATAGTGTAAATCATAAATTTTTGTTCACTTGACAGATAACCATTATGAAGTGAAAATTTTCCCTGCCTCTCTTTTGCTACACAAAAGATTAATATATATGTATATATTTAAAACACAGGGCTGTTGTTTTAGTCATCTGCCTTGAACTTTCTACTGAACCAATTTTAATTTTTTTTTAAATAAAAGCTGTTCATTTGTAGATGTGCCCACAACTAGCTTTTTTTTTTTTTAACAGTCTCATTTTTATATTTTAATTTTAAACGTTTTTTATGATATTTTTTCAAAATGGTGGAAACTAAGTTAAGATTTTCTCACCAAAACATAAAATAAATTTACCTTATCACATTCTACCAATCAAGAAAGTAGTTATAGAATGCACACGACAGTTTTGTTTTCGATTTTGACAGATTTTCAACAAATATTGGCGGCATTTTTTTTATGGATAAAACAATATACTTTTAGACAGTTACAACTAGCTCTATTTTAAAAATAAAATAAAAATCGTTGTTTATATATTCACAAATTAAAAATGTGATCGATATTAATACTAATATATTTAGTAGTGATAACATGTCAAAATTGTAGCAATAGACCTAATTTTTAATCGCACTATAACAAATAATTAAGTAACATATTTGACGATAGAGATGGATGAGTGTTAATTAACACATATATTAACATTTATATAGCTTAAAACAGTAATTATTTTGTTAGATAACAGATACTTTAGCTCAAAATAAAATAGCCATAACTTCCTTAGGTGCAAAAAATAAACTCGGATTCTTTTTTCCTAAGGCTTTATTTATCTTTAAAGAGCTGGGATATCCAGTATCACAACCCGGAGCAAAACAATTTCTGGCCATAATGTGTTTAAGAGCTCTTTAAATTAATTAAAATTAGAAAAATTTGTAACTTCTCCTGTTCTTTGCATGTAAATCTGCTATCGCTGCAAATCGTTGCGCCCTCTGATGGCTTATAGATCAACTAAATTTCAAGGACTATTTTTCAAGCTAAATCCCCATTATGGATTCCGGTCCAGGTATCTAGGTTCATGTTTCCGACTCTGGCTTCGGCAATTTTCGGAACATGATAGTGATTACACAAATGATAAACCAATCAGCATACAGAATCGCTTCGCTGCAGATCAATCAATCAACCGTGCTCTTTATTTGCCGTTCTGGACTTTGCACGTTTTTTTAAATTAGATTTTTTTTTCTGTCCATCCCCATCATCAACATTGAATTAAAAAAAAAAAAAAAAAAAAAAAAGATAGCATGTAAAAAAAGAAAGACAGAACGATATAGCGATTAAGAATTAAATGCTGTTTGTTTTTTTTAAATATTATTAAATAATGCAATTAATAGCTGCACTGTTTTCGTTTTATTTCCTAAAATAATTCTTTTTTAAATATTCATTTTTATGTATTAGAGTACATGTTTAAAATTTCATACCAAAAGGTTTTGATTCTTATAAGCCACGGCCAAAAAATCTTCTAAAATAAAAGCGTAAGTCATGTGACTGTCATCAACAGTTCCGGGATGGCCGTTTCACTTTTTCATATGCCAGGCGGCCATTTTTATTCAAAATTATTTTTTCGAATAAAACTGCATAAAAGTTACATTTTAAGAAAGATCGTTCAAAATAAATTAATATTTGAGAGATGACTTACGTTCAATTATGTATATATTCTGCAATAACTTCAGTCAAAATTTGGTTCACAGTTCAAATTCTCTATTCATGAAAGTAAACAAAAAAAAAAGATTGATTCGTCGTGAACATTTAAAATATTAAATCATGGAGGTAATCATTCGCAAAGCAAGTTCTCCGCGAATGAATTTTTAGACCGCTACCTCGGGTCAAAAAAATAATTCGCCCCAGTGAGACAATCAAAGTTTACCATAATTATGTGCTATACAACTCAACTTCCTTCTGGACCTTTTCTTGACGTAAATTGAACTCATGTAATAATATTTAATGAATCAAATTTTTAGCATTTTTAAAATCGCTAATGTAGATTTTATTTATCGCGTGTACAAATTAGAAACGATACTTTGATTTTGAAATCAAATGTTTTGATTTATGATATTATTTCTTATTTATTTATTTATTTTCTATTTAAATGAAAAGTGTGAAGAATTTTAAATTTATGTAATATAAGCATTTTAGATTAAAGTTAAGTATTTTAAATGAAATGAGTGACAGGTTTATAATTTAAAATTAAATTAATGTAGTATGAATGATGGTGATGGGAACAATATTTGGCGATTTATTATCTGCTCCCGTTTAACAAAATTACTCATAATTAAAAAAGGAAATAAAAATAAATAAATGATAGTTTGATGTAAATAAATATTGATATAGATATCAAAAATAATTTATAGAACTAAAAAAAAATAAAAGTAAATAAACAACAATTTGCATAAATTTTTTTTTCGCCAAATTGGCGGGGGAAAAAATCGCACCAACGTGCGTATGTTACACCTGTGTCCAAAAAATATGCGAAATGCTACCATGATAGTAAAAGTTCATGATTTGTCTATTAGAATCTTCCGATTTGGCGAAGGATTAAAGGAAAATTAAATTATGAATAAATTAACATGTTGCAATGTTTAACATACATTTAAGGGAGACCAAACTGGTCGCCAGTGGCGGCTAGTATATAAGAATCAAATTTATATATACACATATAAACAAGATTTTCATTAGCGCGCGGAGGAGGAGGGGGGGGGGAGGGCATTACACTCACTAGAGTTTTGGAAGTTTAAATAACTTATATATATATATATATATATATATGGTTAGTTAAAGGGGGAAAAAAAGACAAATTAGAATAATAATAATAAAAAGGAACAAAGAATTTGTGTCAGCGTCGGTGGGGGGGGGGGGGGGGGAATCTGAACACCCAGTGGAAGACAGTTTTGAAAGTTTATTATTTCTTAATTGTTAAATTTCTGTATTGCTTTTAATGTTGATATGTTTAAAATTGTTTTGCCCGAGTTCTGTCAAAAAATCTTAATTTAGCTTATTTCATATATTTATACCCTACACTTAAAAAAACAGACTAGATTGTGGATCACAGACACATTTTTTCCCAAAAATCTTGCCCCTCATTAGATTTTTTTCTATCGGCACCTATGTTTCTTAATATTTCAAGCTATATCTCACTATTTTCAGACTTGTAGGGGTGGACCTTCTCCTGTGTATGCTTATATTTAATTAGCTTGCTATTCTTAAAGTTCATCTCGGATCCTTTTTTATAGGGAGGGGGAGTTTTGATTAAAATCTTATTAAAAATACACAATGTATTATTATTTTACTTTTTAAATACAATCCACTTTAAATAAGTAGTACTATTTTAATTTTGTAAAATAAGTGCAGTATACACAAAAATTTCTAAAGATTACTTGAAAAATATATTTTTTATCTGAAATGTATAGAAAAATACTTTTTTTTCCCTACTCAGACATTTGCAACTTTTGTCCTGCATAATAGAAAACATGTAAATATTAACTGCTTTCAATAAAACAAAATTAGTTTTACCAATGCAAAACTGGAATTTTATCAAATTTAGGAATTTTTTTTTTATATAAATCAGCATATGGAAAAATGGAGTGTGTTTATTATATGAACAATTATATTATTACTTTCATAAAGATGCAATTTTTTAAAATATATAAAGTTAAAACCAGCAATGATATAAACTCTTAAAGATTTGCCATTTTTTAAGAGGAAGAGGGGGGGGGGGATTTAAAATAATTTTAAAGCTATAAAAAATTGCAATTATTTATAAACAAATACTTTTGAATGAATCAAGGGAATAATATTTAACATAGTAGCATTACTATAATTAGCAATTAATTGTCCAAATTTAGCATGAGGACATTTTTATCTTCCTCAGTACTTTTAATTACAATTTAATCGCAACAAAACAGCCAAACTGCAGAAAAAAAAGAAGTGTTTTTGCTTTGCCTCCTTCTCCCCCCACCCACCCCCCCCCCAATGCCTAAACACTTCCACTCTCCTTTTTACTTTTTTCTATGTAAGAATAAAACAACATAAAAAGAACATAATAAAAAAGTATTAGAATCATGAAAATTTTCAACTTCTATTATTTGATGAATTGACATATTTTAGGATGCTTGATTAGGATTTGATAATTTTAATAAAATGTCTGTCTATGTCACAAATTTTGTGGATTCTGTAGCTCAAGAACTAACAGAAATTCATTGTTTCAGTTAGATGTAGACTCAAATTGTTTCTGACTAAATTTCAGTGTATATCGCTCAACAGGTAGCACTGCTGCTGTCTTTCTTGATTAAAATGGTGCTGTGGCCAAGGAACAAAGATATACTCACAGAACCGGATTTTAAGATTTCCATATTCCTTAATAATTCTTGTTTGATATATATTACACATGATATATTATTATATGTGCAGCCATAGATTTCTTTGAATTTTGTGCCAATATTTGTACTTGGCACAAAGTTGTGTCCCATCTAATGGAAAAGAACCGAATATTTCTGTCAGTGCCTAACAGTTTTATAATTTTTGTTTTCACCTTCAAATTTTTAATAAAATAGCCGTATTCTATTTAAATACACTAATAAAGGCATGCTTAAAATAAAAAATACTTTAATTTTATTTATGCTAATATTAGTATGATTTTTTCAAACAATCAATTTATATGTAAAAGTCTTTATTTAATCTAAGTGATTGTTCTAACTAATACACAATTGACTATTACTAAATTCCCTTAAAAATTAATCAGTATTAAATCAGAAAACATTAAATTGAATTCACTCTTACATTATATAGTATATAGAAACACAAATAATATCGAAAAACCAATAAATGACTTACTTTTCATAAACATAGACAATAAAGCAATCCTCAGCAAAAAAAAGCTACCATGCTGCGTAGAAAATGTGATTTAGCCTCCAAAGTTTGCACCGAAGAGACTAAAGATTATTTGTAACCTATAGCCACCTAGGCGCATTCCAACGGGCCAACACAGAAGTAAGCACCCTATGATCCAGCACCTTTCTGCACTGACCATCATATTAAATCATATCAATATAACTGACGCTCTTAATGCACAGATTATCCAGATTTGCTTAATATCTACTCGCATCACCCTTGTTGGATCTCTGTTCAACTGTAGCAGCTATAGCAACTAGAAAAACTAAGAGAAAGAAAAATGTAATACATGCATATATATACACACAGAAATTAGTTTTTGAAATGCACTTCTGAAAAAACAAATATTATTTACTAATGAATAACTAACTATTAATTAGCCAAGAAATTTGTGTGCTTGTTCGAAACAATTTGAGAAAAAAGAATTCATAGCTACACTACTGTACTATGTAAATATTTATTTATAATGGGATGCTAATTATAATATTTTAAAAATGTGACAAATATTTAAATACATTTATTGCATGATATTTAAAATGTTATGATACTAGAAAAAAGTTCTTTATTAACTATTTCTTTTTCCACTTCATAAGCTTAAAAAATAATTTTAACCACTTTAACTAAAATAAGAAATTTGTAACATATGTTTTTACTCGGTAATAATGAAAGGTACATGATAAAGGTAGAATTTTCTTCTGTAATAGTCTGTCTCTTCTTTCTATTTTCACGACACATTTTGTATAGTTCCAGAGATATCAATCAGAATTTTCCACTATCTTAACAGCAGAGAATCCCAAATGATAGCTACTTTGATAATAACAAAACTACACATCAAGGAGTCTCTGCTAAATTGTATGAGAAAATTAAACAGCTTCCCAGTCACCCAAAATATGAAATCAGTCATCTCTCCTCAATTGAAAATGATGAGAGGTAGATGTATCTTTATAGTGGTTTGGTTATATTAAGAAAAAATTACTTGACCCATCATTATTTGAAGAAAAAATAGTACTTATGATTGTTATTCATGACAGGACGATAGATTGGCAGAAATTATCAGTCATCAGTTGTTTAAAAAAGTAAATTAAGTGCATAACATTGTTAAAAATGACCAATAAAACTTGCAAACTAAAAAAATACAAAAAAGTAATGATGTATACATTTATTAAATACATAACATGTTTGAGGCTATTAGCGATGAAGGATATTTTTACTTCAAGTGGAATATTATGCTCTCCAAAATGAAAATACCATTACAGATTATTTTACCATTTATGAATATGAAATATTGCGAAATGTGTAAACAATTTAACCACCGCTAGATAGATTGAAAGAAAATAAACACAGGATAAAATCAATATTTTAAAATGGTTTACTCAGATATTATAAAAGCTAAAATCATCGATCTTACCTGATGTCTGATAATTTCGCTTACATGTAAATTAAAAATATATCATAAATAAAGTAAAAAACACACGAGTGAAAACTTCACATGTTGATTGTTGAATAAAATGGTGATGCCAAACAACTAAAGATATTCTTAAATAACGATTAAAAAAGAAAAATAACTTACTGAGAAAATAATATAAACTGTAGTCATAAGAAAAAGTACTTTAAAACTTACAAACTTCTAAAATAAATATAAGCCACGAAGGCGGTAACACTGAAAATACCAATGGCGGCCAAAATACCACCGTTCCTTAAGTTACAGTGCCTAGAAGTAAATAGTGTTGTTATCGGCGTCAAAATTCTATGGAAGTGGCTAGACGTCCGACCATTCGGACTTTTAGCTATTGGAACAACGTCCGACCATCGTTTGCGCATGCGCGGATGGTCGGTTTACAGCTAGAGGCATGTCAAGCGATCGGATGTTTTTTTAGAGTATGTGAAAATGTTTGGCAAGAAGTTTTCTTAGTTTCGTCAAAAAATATGAAGATTAAATGCGCACTAGAGAATAAATATAATAATTAACAATAATGAATATTATTAATAAAAATATTTTTTTAAATAGTATGAACATATATACTTATTTATTTAAAATAAACTAATTGTATAATATAAAAAAAATTGCAAACAGTTTATAATTATTAATAAATAATTACTAAATTAATATATTATTATTAAATTAATACTATAATAAATAATAATTATTAAAATAATATAAATAATTATTACTAAATAATTAATAATATAATAAATAACTATAATAATAATAATATAACCCAAATAATAATAACAATATGAAAATAGAAACAAATATCTAGTTCACTTAATTATAAATTTACTGCATTTAAAAATGCAGTATCAAATTCGTATAAAATAAATTTGTATTTGAAGAAACTATTTAATAAATAAATACAATATAGTTTAACAAAAATAATTAATTGAAGACAAATATTACTAAATTATTATTCATAAATATACTTCGCCTTTTAAAATAAAATTTTTAATTTAATTTCTTTTTAATACACATTAAATGAATTTATGCCATATTCGGCTCATTTGCTTTTAGAAGAAAGTTATTTAATGTATTTTGTATATTTATAAATACTAATTTAGTAATATTTGTCTTTAATTAACTAATTTAATTATTTTTTAACGTTATATTGTTTTTATTCATTAAATAGTTTCTTAAAATATAAATTTATTTTATACAAGTTTAACTGCATTTAATTAATACTGCATTTTTAAATGCAGTTAATTTATAATTAAGTGTACTAAATATATGTTTCTATTTTCAAATTGTTATTATTAGGGTTATACTATTATAGTTAATTTCTTATAGTTATTTGTTATATCATTATTTAATAATAATTGTTTATATTATTTATTATATTATTAATTTAATAATTAAAAACTGTTTGAATTTTTTATATTATAGTTTGTTTTAAATAAATAATACCAAATGTTTATACTATTTAACAAGTTATTTTCTATCAGTAATATTCATCAATTTTAATAATTATATTTATTCTTTAGTGTGCATTTAAACAAATATATATTTAAGATTTTGCATGTTTGGTAATTTTTAAAATTACCTTTGCTAAAAAATCAAAGGTTATTCCTTGACTTGAGCTGAATTTTATTGACAAGCTTTTACAACTGTGTATTCAATGTTATGAAAATAAAAAGATTTTGATTGAAATAAAGTCTAAAATAGTTAATATTTCCCATTAGCACTCCAAAGGTGCAGAGGAGGAAAATGGGGGGGGGGGGGGGAGGGTAATTAAGAAATTTAAACCTTTTCCAAGACACCGAGAATTAATTAAAAATAAATAAATAAAAATAAGACCCTTATTGTCATGATGTATAAAAACCAGTATAAAGAAAAGCACAAAATTAGAAAGAATTCAACATACAGCTTCTAATAATAATAATAAACTATCTTTCTCATTTGGGGGGTGAGAGCTTTTAAAGCTGTAGTATGCAAAATTATTACTAAGCATTTGGGCTTTTCTTTATGTTGGTTTTATAATGTGATGTATTCAGTACAAAATATTTTTACACGCAATAAACAAGTATTTTTTTGGAAGAATTCATAACTTCTTCTAGAAAAAATTAAACTGTGCCGCTATATTTTATAATGGTTACACTTTGCACCTAAGGTATGGTCAAGAACTTGCACTTCATTCTGGTGTAAAAGAAAAAAACTATGGATAATATATAAAAGATATATAAAAACATAAGGCTTGAAACTTCAAAATTTATTTTAAAATGCAATAAAAAGTAATAATCTTTTTTTTTTATCTATTGTAAATAGAAAAGAAAATATTTTGCTACACAGAATCGTTATCTTATTCAAATTTGGAGGTACAGCACAATTTTTTGCTTTGATGCTTTGTATTGGTATTTAACTAGAAAATTGACTTATTTTTAAATATGCATATTGAATGTATAGAGGGAAAAAAATCTCTTTTTTTTTTTTTTTTTTTTTTTTTTCAGAATAAAAAGGAAATATCTTGTTTATCATACAGTACATTAGAAATTAGAACAATTATTATTAAATAATGATATAACAAATAACTATAATAAGTAACTATAATAGTATAACCCTAATAATAACAATTTGAAAATAGAAACATATATTTAGTACACTTAATTATAAATTAACTGCATTTAAAAATGCAGTATTAATTAAATGCAGTTAAATTTGTATAAAATAAATTTATATTTTAAGAAACTATTTAATGAATAAAAACAATATAACGTTAAAAAAATAATTAAATTAGTTAATTAAAGACAAATATTACTAAATAAGTATTTATAAATATACAAAATACATTAAATAACTTTCTTCTAAAAGCAAATGAGCCGAATATGGCATAAATTCATTTAATGTGTATTAAAAAGAAATTAAATTAAAAATTTTATTTTAAAAGGCGAAGTATGTTTATGAATAATAATTTAGTAATATTTGTCTTCAATTAATTATTTTGTTAAACTATATTTTATTTATTTATTAAATAGTTTCTTCAAATACAAATTTATTTTATACGAATTTGATACTGCATTTTTAAATGCAGTTAATTTATAATTAAGTGAACTAAATATTTGTTTCTATTTTCATATTGTTATTATTATTTTGGTTATATTATTATTATTATAGATATTTATTATATTATTAATTATTTAGTAATAATTATTTATATTATTTTAATAATTATTATTTATTATAGTATTAATTTAATAATAATATATTAATTTAATAATTATTTATTAATAATTATAAACTGTTTGCAATTTTTTTTATATTATGCAATTAGTTTATTTTAAATAAATAAGTATATATGTTCATACCATTTAAAAAAAAATATTTTTATTAATAATATTCATTATTGTTAATAATTATATTTATTCTTTAGTGCGCATTTAATCTTCATATTCTTTGATGAAACTAAGAAAACTTCTTGCCAAACATTTTCACATACTCTAAAAAAAACATCCGATCGCTTGACATGCCTCTAGCTGTAAACCGACCATCCGCGCATGCGCAAACGATGGTCGGACGTTGTTCCTAAATAGCTAAAAGTCCGAATGGTCGGACGTCTAGCCACTTCCAAATTCTATTCCTGAAATAGAGGACGCGGATAGATGGCGCTAGTGTTCTCGCCGCGGCTATGGTAACTTTCGTTTGTACATAAACATCGTTTTAAATAATTTTTTCGGTAATAAATCAGTACTTTACAATGCTTTAGATTAAAAAAAATAAAATAAAATAAAAAATAAAAAAAATGTAATAATGAAAATGCAGTTGGGAAGAAATGTAACTGCTTTCATAACAACCAATTGTTAAGAAATCAAACAGTTACAAAATTTATCATAGGACGTTTTTCTTCCAACAATATTTAGTTATTTCTAAAACAATATATTGGATAAATACATCATACTACGATATATTGTTGTAAAAACATGTCCTTTTTTATACAGTTAAATTATTTCACCCCTGTTTTGACAACTTTTTAATCGGTATTTATTATTACATAACTTGTTTGCATCCACTTAACAAACTAAGAGTAAATTGAGTTGTTAAAAATTTCTGTTGTTTCAGAGCTTAGTTTTGGGTAAAATAATTTAAGGTATACCAGCAAAACATCAAATGAGAAATCTATGATTCTTTCAAATCTAGAAAAAAAATATATTCTTCTGAAAGTATTACAAGAATGCATTTTCTTTAAATTGGGGTAGATGTGCTAATCATCCTTTAAAAAATTTATTTTAATTAATAGTTTTTATTATTATTATTTTTTTAAAAAAATATTATATTAATCTATCAACAATATTTAACCATTCTCATACTCACATTTCCCAATGTGAATCAAAATTTTAATAAAATAAATAAATGAAACAATTTTAATTCCAGTAATAGACACCTTACAAAAAGTAAGAAATTGATTTTGTGAATGTATTAAAATCATAATTCAATGAAAGCATACTAATGAAACAAAATAGTCCTGTTAAAATAAATTTAAAAGTTCGGATATCAATAATTAATAAAATATTTACGATAAAAATTCATTGTTTGAACTATTTATTGTCATTATCACAAAATCAATATCTTAATTATTTTAGATAGAAAAGTTAAAATACTAAATTTAAAATATAAATAAAACATCCAGAAACGAAGCATGTTCGATCAGCTTTTCTTTTCGTAGTATTTGCGGAATTATCCATATTAATTTATCATTAAAGAAGTGTAGTATATGTTATAATATATGTTTACTTTAAAATATTAGAGAAATAGAAAAATTCGTATAGTTTGTTTGAAAATATAGCGGTAATTATATCGAAACTCACATTAGGATCAAGCCTTTTAAATGAAACTTCAAATGTAAATAACCACGGTGGGAACTCGACGCCCTCTGGCGGAGAATTTGGTTTTCCTCCTTTCTGACATATTTTTTTTCTTATGGTTGTATTGGCGATAAGCACACTAGTTACTTCTAGGCACTGTACTTAAGTTAAGGACAGGGTTTTAGCTCTCCTTAAATCCGAGCTCTTTGGATGCTCGTTTCCTTAGATAAGGATCCTTATTCGGACACCTGAATAGCGATTTTGAGATTTCGGTCGGGAATAAGGATTTTGGCTCACTTAGAGATCCTTAACGGACATCTGAATGCCTGCCTAGTTTTCAAGAAATTTCGGGTAAAAGTCCAACATTTATTTCAAATACCCATTAGTTTGTGATCTTGAACAAGGCCTCTGTGGCGCACAGCTAGCGCTTGCGATTTAAGAACCGGGGATGAGGGTTCTGTCCTCTCATATGACCTTTTACTTTTTCTAAAAAATTTTATATATATGTCGCGTTATAAGTTTTATGCAGAATTATGAATTCTGCATCTTTAAGCTTTTTAATATTTTCCTAATAAATTCCATTTACATTTTCGAATTGTGAAAATTTATAGTTTTTGCGCAATTTTTATTTAATATTTCTGTTGACGAAAATCCAAACTAATTTATGTCTTGATATCTCGTCTTTTTAAAATGATTATTGTTTACTTTTATGTATATTTACTTATTTATTTATCGTATTTATGAAATAAAGCATTTTTTTTAAATTTGCAATTTTCTATTAAAAAAATTAAATGATTAAGAAAAAATTAACAAAATAATATATCCTTTTAATATTTGATTTGTTCTAAATATATTGAAATATGTTAACTGCTGAATTACTAAAATATTTATCATCACCGACATCGACATTTTTAGTTTATTAAATATGGAACTAATTGTGTGATACATATCGCAAAAATATTCTAAAAAAATTCTGCATTAAAAATCGCCTTTAAATATATTCTTTACATAAATTGTTTTAACAGTATTGGAAGTATGTATAAATTAGCATATTATATATTCTTTAAATACTTAAATTGTCATAAATATATTAAAAAAAGCATTAAATTTGAAAAAGAAATTATTTCAAACGTGGTAATTGTCTGCAAAAGAAGCTAAACAAAATGGATAAAAAGAAAATTTTATTTATTCTGATATTACTGTAAAAGTCATTGCAGACGATTTTTTTTTCAGATATTTTTATACGTATTGTAATTTACAAACGATTTTTCATTTCTAGTTGAATTTTTCTGAATAGCATCGACTTGTTAGAATGAAAAAAAAAAATCATTGTAATATATTATTTTTTATTTGTACAAATCAAAAATGATGTTGAGTTTGAACTTTACTGTTAAATGTATTTAAGTAACATATATATATATATAACTGCCTAAAACTTGAATATAAGCGTTATTGCTTTAATATTTTATTACTCCCTTAAAGATATGCTGTTAGAATTACCTAATCATATATACCTTTAGAAGATGTGAGATAAAAAATATTTTGAATAAATTATAAAAAAATATTAATTTTCATTTAAAATTTCATAAAGTAAAAAAAGTTTTATTTTAGAACGGTTATTAAAATATAAATGGTAAATAATAAAAAATAAATAAACAAAATCTAGACATAAATTAGTTTGGAATTTTGTCAATAGAAATATTAATTTCAAAACTGCACACAAAAAAAAGAAAAAATTTTCACGAAAAATTCAAAAATGTAAATGGAATTTATTAGGAAAATATCAAAAAGTTCAAAGAAGCAGAATTCATAATTCTGCATAAAACTTGTAATGCGACAAATATAAAAAAATTATTAAAAAAGGTAAAACGTCGCAGGAGAGGACAGAACCTTCGCCTCCGGCGCTCAAATCGCGAACGCTAGCTCTGCACTACAGAGACCTTGTTCAAGATCGCAAACTAATGGGTATTTGAAATGTATGCTGAACTTGAACCCGAAATTTTTCGAAAACTAAAGCCCATTTGAAGGAAACCTTTGACCTGAATAGTTAGGGGTATGATCCCTACAACATACTTTGAAATCATCAAAATCTGTGCGCATCATGTTTGGTGGTCCCCTGGTAAATGTTAAAAATTTAAACGATTCTAATGAATTTTAAAACATAAAATAAAAACAAACATTAACTTTTCCATTTAGATATGAATTTTCTTCTATGGATTTCACATAATGTTACATACTTTAATGACTATCAAATTATCTATAACATTTAGATAAGTAAATATAAGCATAACAAGATAAAATATATCTGTATATCAATCAAGCACATAAACATAATATGTATTTAATCAAAATACTATTTTAGCTCAGGTTCAAACATAATTAAATTTGTTTTGAATTCTACGATGAATCCTTACTGAAAAAAAAAAAGTTCTAAAGATATATATTTTTTAATATAATACTTAGTTCTAAAATATTGTAAATTCATATGCAAATAGATATGAAACTATCAAAATATGTTAGGTTTAGTGAATTTGAGAAAATATGCACAACATTCCCAAGGAGTTTTGCTTATGCTTCAAATAATAATGATCTATTAACACCTTTAAGTCTGGTAAACAAAATAAACATATTGAAATTAAAAAAAAAAAAAAAAAATCAGTTGAGGGGGAAAAATCCTTCCAGATAATAATTAAAAAACATAAATATGTGACTGCTTCAATTTTTTGAATGCATTATAAATAATATAATCATAATAGAAGAACAACCCAGCACTCAAAAGTCCAAAAATTTTAAAAACATCTATTTAGTATAAGTAAAAAATATATGTTTTTAAGATTGAGTGTGATATCAATTAAAAAAAAAATTGTATGTACTATTTAATATAAATGATAAATAATTTCAATAAGGAATGGCATAAATTCAAAACTTATGCTTTCAAGTTGTTGCAAGTAATAAAAATTAATTTCCATAGTTATGTACTAAAAAAGTACATAAGCATGCACACAGGATGAGCAAAATTTGAAATTAATAAAAATATCAAAAATTTAAATATATACTCATTTGAAATACAGTTTTTCCAAATAAGCATTTTATTTTAGATTTTTTTTTTGTTTTCAATTATGGATGCAAAAATTAACTGATATCTGATGAGATAAAAAGTTGAGAAAAATCACTTTACCAACAATATTTGTACAACTGTATTTAATTTAGTGAAATAATATTTCTACTGAAAACTATTTTGAATATAGTTTTACCCAAACCAAAAGAGATAAAATAAAAAAATTCTTGATTTGAATGTTTCATCACTTTAAATCTTTTACAATAACAAACCAAATATTTCTGGGAACGGCGTTCTCATGCGTTCCCACCCAACTACAGCACTTTATATACAGGGTGATTATAAAAAAAAAACTATCCCAATATATGAGCTCCTAACTGTCATACTGTTCAGAGAAACTAAAAGAAATTCTGGCATAGAGCATTTTGAGGTATGCTCTCAAGAATCGTGAAAAACAACAGTTAAATTCTAACAGTTACGGCTACAGTGACAAAATTTCAAATGGCAACACCTACTTTTTTTTTATTGGAATGTGATCTTCTTGGAACGGTACCTGTAGCACGAAAATCGCCGGCCCTAGACAGACTAAGAAGAAAAGTGAAAACAACCAATAAAGGACAGAGAAGCAGCAGAAAGTAAAACATTTTATTGTTCAGTGCTATCCACCATCTGCCGCATGTAAAGTGTCGTCGTGCGTGAAATGGAAAATATATGAAACAGAATAAAATGTTTTGTTTTCTGTTGCTTCTCTCTCCTTATTGGTTGTTTTCACTATTCTTCTTAGTCTGTCTAGCGCCGGCGATTTTCGTGCTACAGGTACCGTTCCAACGCTTTTTATGGTTTTTCACTCTGAAGATCACATTCCAATAAAAAAAAGTAGGTGTTGTCATTTGAAAATTTGTCACTGTAACCGTAACTGTTAGAATTTAACTGTTGTTTTTCACATGATTCTTGAGAGCATACCTCAAAATACTTTAAGCCAGAATTTCTTTCAGTTACTGTGAACGGTATCACAGATAGGGGCTTATATATCGGGATAGCTTTTTTTATAATCACCCTGTATGTATATCACTTTTTTGGACTCGATAACTTCAATAATTCTGCACAAATCTTTCCCAAACTGATACATAAAATCAAGGGGCATAAAATCTCTGTCAAGTTCATTAATGGGCAAAATCAAACAAAGGGAGTGGGAAATGGGGGGGGGCTTTTTGTGAAAACAGTAAAAAAGCCCATAACTTCTTAATTATGATACGTATCGAATCCGTTTAAAGTTATTACTTCTAAGTAAAGGGCCGAAAATTTATATATGACATATTTTTTATATCACTAAAAATGGCCTTAAAGGGGGGGGGGAGAGCGGGAATAGGAGTTTAAGTAGAAAAAATTCATAACTTTGTCAATTCACAAGATATCAAATCTGCTTAAATTTATTACAAATCCAATTAATATTATCTACAACTTTTATATTGACACTTTTTTTTATACAACCAAACCTTACAGAAAAAAAAAATCTTTGCCGGCTCTGCCTACAGACACAGGTAGATTTCGAAGTGAGTGGAACTGCCGCATCATGGCAAAAAGTTAATTTCTTCTGCATTCCCAATAAATAGGCTGCCCATGGTCTTCGTCTTCAAAATTTACCTGTGCCTGTAGGCCGAGCCGTTATGGATTTTTTTTAATATTAATCTTCTTTTTCGGCATCAACTTACGTTTACTCACCACAGCCGTAAATTAAAAATTGCGTTACTGTTAAAGATAAGGGGTTAAGTTTAGAAAGAGGCGGGGGGATTTCATCCTTAAATTAAATATTGCGCTAATGTTAAAGGAAATTCGTTAAATTTACAGGTTTGCATATTCCACCGCCTGGGGACTCATTCTTTTCTTCGGTTCTGAGGGCTCGATTTCAACAGGTTTTGGGTCATTGTACTCGATATCGAAAACTTGATGGTTTTTTTAAAAATTATTATCACGGGTGCGGGCAGCGCCGGGCGGGTCAGCTAGTTATTAATAAATATTTGGTTCGATTTTGAGTAACTGGATTTCGTCTTTTGTTACAAAATGTTATTTTTCACAAAAAGATAACAAATTTCAGAAAAACAAATTTTATTTTTCACAAAATGCCGCCCCGCGACCCCCCCCCCAAAAAAAAAACCCTGCATCGACCCCTGATTAAATACTTTTTTCATGGTAAGTTTTTTTTTTAAACATGGCATCTATTTTTTTTATATTAAATTATATAATTTTCTTCTACAAAGAAAAAAAAAAAAGGGTAAAATGTTTCCTAAAATAATATTGCCCCAGTATTTCATTAAATGTTTCATATAAGTCGATTTTTTTGTTTTGTCCTGTTTTTATACATATTATTAAAATAGTAAAAATATATTATTTTTTTTTTAATCTAAGGAGTGTTTATTTAGTATAAAAATTATTTCAGCTAACAAAACCGAATTCTGACAAAACACATGCTTCAGTTTCACAGATTTCCTTGTCATAATACAACATGTTAAAATGATATACGTAAATTTTTATTTGTTTTTATGCAAAACCATTAATCTATACTCAGAATTTGGGAAATACATCATTTTAATTACCGCTAGCGAGTGGATTTTTAGACAATCTTTGAAAAATTGCAGACGATAGTAGTTAGCTATATCCCACATAACACAGATTCGTCCAATTTTGGTTTAAAGTACGTAATTTGGACGTATGGACGTGTCCAATTTTCGTCCAAAAGTAGTCTGTACTTCATCTAAATCTCATCAATTTACGTTCAAATGTCACCACCTTTTACGTAATAAGTACGTCTTTTAGACGAGAAAGTGAACGTAAAATGAACATAATATGAACAAATTTTGGACGTCCGTATTATGTCCATCTTATGTTCATTTTACGTTCACTTTCTCGTCTAAAAGACGTACTTATTACGTAAAAGGTGGTGACATTTGAACGTAAATTGATGAGATTTAGATGAAGTACAGACTACTTTTGGACGAAAATTGGACACGTCCATAAGTCCAAATTACGTACTTTAAACCAAAATTGGATGAATCTGTGTTATGTGGGTTCCTATAGGGAAGGATAAAAATTAATAAAAAGTAAAAACTTTTTCAGTCAAATTTATTGTGCTTTTAATATTTTAAAAGTATATATATATTCAAAATATTGAGAGCATATAAATATTTTTTAATATTATTGCTAATAAAACTTATTTAACTTTACTTTTAATTCTGTAAGACCTTTAAAGAAACTATTTTAGTTAAGTGTCCTTCACCTGAACACAGTTATTTTTTTAAATTAATTTTATTTATTGTTATAAAAGAAAATGACATAAGCTTTAATATATAAAATTTAGACTTTAAAAGATGTATCAAAATTTGTGTGACTTTAAAAGGTTCGTTTAAAAATTCAAGTAAAATTACTTTTGTTTTGTCTTCTAAAGTGTATTTACACATTCAAACAATATTTTTAATTTTTCAATACACAGTTAAATATATCATGCCTTCACTGAACTTATATTATGCATCGAAATATATTTATTTCAATAAATTAATCTTTTCCATCAAAATGATTTATCTTTTGCTATCCAAAATCATGTATATGATTAATTTGTGTCATTTTATTAAAACTAAGTGAATGTATTCAAATTGACAGTATGATTTCATATTGGGTAACAATAACTTTTTATGATAAATATAAGAAATGGAAATTATAAGATACCTTCTGGCTTTTATCCATTCTCGATTACTACAAATCTATGCACTTCAGCTGTTCACATTTTTATTTTACTATCTACTTTAAAAAAAAAAAAAAAAAAAAAACTTTTTGGTTTTTTTCTCATATCATTTTGGTCTCTCAGCATTGTCATAATATTCTCATTAGTAATGATGCTGATATGATTTTTAACCAGCACTATTTTTAAACGGAAGTTTTCGCCTTATTTAATTGCAGATATTTGAGATTAAGTATTGCAAATATTTTCATTAGAAATCAGAGGTGGCCCAGTTGTAAAAATTTATTATATTCATTTATTAGCAGACAATACTGCCCTTTGCAATGTCTTGCATTTGGCGAATCCTTTTTTCCCCCCATTTAAATTGTCAGTAAAATTACTGCTTAAAAACTACTGCATTTTTCTTTTTCACTAAAATAGCTTTTTTCGATGGCAATATCATATTTTTTCCTTTAAGTATGGTTATACTAAGAAGTCAATGACAAAATGTATCAAAGAATTGGAGTACTTTCCGTCTATGGGTGGTAATTGCTGAAATCTGGTTTTCAAATGTTTTATGCATTTTCTAAAATAATTACTTAGGTATTTTATTTGCCTTATTAAATAGCGAAGTTTTGTAAAAGTATTCTGAAAGTGTTTCATAATCTATGCTTGATGCATGATTTTTCTTTTTTGTATACTTTTTGCTGTATTGTATTCTAATCATGATTAGAAAAAAATTACCCAACTGCAACATTTTTGTGTCTAAACATTTTAAATTACATCAAATTTATTTTTTTAGTGTGAAAATTTCCAGTTAGATCTGATGATATGATCTATCACAGCAGTTTTTAATTTTTTATTTACTATAGACCCTTTTTCACAGATTCCCAGGATTTAAGACTGGATATACTGATTCTTTAGAACAGGTTTCTCTAACCTTTCAGTAAGCAGAAGTGCACCTCAGAGGATGGTCAAGTGAAGGACAACATTATTTACCTGACTCAAAACATGCAACAATATTATCTTACTGTAGTACTGAAATTGGTACACAAATGTCTTATATGATGCACATACATCAGGCCTCTAGGATTCAAGATCTCCGTGTAAAAATAATTTAGACAAAAATAAAAATAAATCATACAAGATATAAATCATAGTAAATTGAGAATTATATTTTTCCGAGAGAGAGCCTTACACAGAACCCCGATTTAACGAATAAAAATTTTAGTCCTGATGAATTCATTAAATCAGGGTCCGACTGTATAAGCAAATTAATTGTATTACATTTTTTGACAAAATTCTTAGTGCAGTAAAACATATGAAGATAGAACATGTCTCTAACGTAGCGGAATTCTGTCTTAAACGAAAAAATTCCATGGTCCCAATGAGAAAAACACCGGACAAATGTACCTGTGAAGACAGAAATCTGTCTAAAAAATAATTTTATCCTGATTCCATGTTCACAGGTTTTACTATATTGCCTTTTATTTTATTCACTAGATTAGTCACCGATTTCAGAAAATGAAAGTTTTTATACTGAACACAGGGCCTTTATGGATCCCCTGAAGAACCCTCTGGACCACAGCTTCGGAACCGCTGATGTACCATACTGCTATATTTTCTGCTGAAAATTGAAGTCTCAGTCTTAATCTTTTTTTTCCATCTCAAAAACTTCTTTTTTGCTTCTCGTTGAAAAAATTCCTGATTTATTCACTGATAATAATTAAATTTGTAGATTCCAGAATACCAAATATATACAAATAGTAATTGGATACTTATTATTTTTTAAATTATTAAACAATTATGTTTAAATTATTAAACTATTTTGCAAGGTCTTGCATTTGATGAATCATCCCCCCCCCCTTCCCCCATTTAAATTGTCAGTAAAATCATTGCTTTTAAACTATTGCACTTTTCTTTTTCACTAAAATAGCTTTTTCGAAGGCAAAATCATATTTTTTCCTTTAAGTATGGCTATACTTAAGAATAACAATGACTAAATGTATTGAAGAAAAAGAAGAAATTTTAGTTTTTCAAATATTGCTAACTCATGGAGGCAAATGAGATATTTCTTGCCAACTTTTGTATATTGTGTATAAAATTTTACATATTGAAATTTGTAGGAAAGTATGCAAGAAATGTATTTTACATGTGGTAACTTTTTCAACCTGACACCTCATTCCCTAATATTCTTAAATACATTCCTTGAGTACAAGATTGTACTTTCATTACACATGCATGGATAAAAAAATCCATAAGTTCAATTTCATCTACTTTTGCCATTATTAAATTTCTTTAGCATATTTGATTTTTAATTATACATAAAAAAAATTATTAAATAATTTAATTGCACAGCAAATTAAACATATATATATATATATATATATATATATATTAATCATTTTAATTATTTATTTTGTTAATTTATGAAAAATATAATGGCTTAAGGGTTTACAAGTAATGCAGATAGTTAAAGGTCATGATTGTTAAAAAAATTTACTCTTTGAATAATCTATTTTAAAATCTATTTTATTAATATAATAATTAATGAATTTTTAAAAGATTCAATGGGTAAAATTATTCAGCCAACATCATTGTTTAAAAAATATATACAATAAAAATTTGCAAACAAAAAATGCTTTATTTATTTATTTTTTATTATCCAATCAACGTTTTGCATGCCACAACTAATCTGAGATAACTTTTTCGATTTGGCACTCTAATGTTTCATCCCACTTTACATGAGTCTTAACAGCACCTATGAGAAAAAGATGAAAAAAAAAAAAAAAACACATATTTAGTTAATACATAAACAGAAGACATATGAAAAAAAAAAGTATTTACTAATACGTATATGAATTTTACAATTTCAGCATTAATTCGATTCCATAGCTTCAATTGGAAATTTTACAAATTTAACTTCCTGAATAACGAAATTAAAAGGCGAAAACACATGGGTGCAAGAAACCTATTCAAGGCAAAACTGAAAACTTTAACAATATTATGAATAACCAAATGAAAATAGGCTAGAAGATTTGTATGTCTTGCATTATGGCTAAAAATTTATATCTAACAATAAATGAAAGCGATTAAAAGTTCTTGACAGTAAAATTGGTATTATTTAAGACATACTTGGGAGAAAAAAGTATCAAAGTTTTACAATATCGACTTCACTTCTGGTTCCAGAGAGCAGAAGAATTCAAAGAAAAATATTGACATACAAGAATTTACTCTCATTACATATGTATGAATTTAAAAAAAGTTCAATTTCATTCACTTAACATGAAAGCAAGTACTTTATTTACAACTTATTTAAATCAGAAAAAAAATCTTGTATATTTAATCATATACTATGAAATTAAATTTAAAAAAAATAATCTATTCAGCTATTTGATGTCATCTATTAATATAAAAAAGAAATGAGTTTTGCATAATCATTTATAAATTATATAAATTTTTCATTGTACAATGAGTTTTAAATAACAAAACAGTTTAATTATTTTGTTAATTTATGAAAAATAAGCCATGGCTTAAGGCTGATTTTTAAAAATATTATCCTTTAAATAATCTATTAAAAATATATATTTAATACTTTCATTAATATAAAAAATAATGCATTTTTAAAAGAATCAATCTATAAAATCATTCAGCCCATGCCACTGTTTGAAGAAAAATATGCAATACAAATTTGCAAACAAAAACAGCTTTTAAATCCCCCCCCCCCCCCTAATCAGTCTTTTGCATGCCACAACCAATTTGCAATAACTTTTTCAATTTGGCAATCTGACGTCTCATTTGTCAAAATAGAAGTCTCAACAGCATCTATGAAGAGAAAAAAAAAAGTAGCTATAAAATACATGTTTAGTTAATATTACAGAAATAGAAGACTTCATAAATAATAAAAAATATCTACTTATATAGATATGAAATTTTACTATTTCAGCATTTGGGTTTTACCATGACTTTGAAAAGGTAAATTCGGGTTCCGCAACTTAAAGGTGAAAATTTCACATTGTCACCTACATTAATTTTGCAATTTTAGTTTCTTTAATATTGAAATTAAAAGGAGAAAAGAAACAGAAATTTTACTAAGTATTTCAGTATTATTTCAGAACACAAACTCAAAAAAGTTATATATAAATTTATATATACAATTTAATGTTACTTTGAGTTCTGCATATTCTGAAAAAATGTGAGAAAATTTTACAATTTTGACCTTACTACTTCTTTTCCCACAGACCAGAAAATAGAATTTAAAAAAAAAAAAAAAAGACATTATCTGAGTTACTGAGAATTTGAAAACTAGCATTAATTTACAAATTTTGGCATTACACTGGGCAATTAAAAAAAAAAAAGGTTATGTCTAAATTTTAGATTAAGTTGATTTGAATATAATATAATATTCTAGACCACCCTATTGAAAATTTCAGTTTGAAAAAACTACCAATTTCTTATGCTTCAAATCAAAATAATTCCAGAAAAATCATGACTATATATATATATATTAAGGTTTTTTTTTTTTTTTTTTTCAATAAATAATCATATTAATATTGTTTATAGCTTTCTTTTAAACATATTAACTTTAAAGTTAAATAAAAACAAGTATCTTACACCTTTGCAAAATAGTTGTTTTATCTTATTTATCTACTATCTTTAATTACTAAAAAAAGAAAAATATGATGATGAAAAATTTTACTTTTAGAATCTCAAAACAACCAATCAGGATATAATGGTTCATTCTGAGCTAAACATGTTCTCTGCAGGCTGTAAATAATCAATCCAGTGCTGTTGTCTATTAGAATAGAAGAGAAGCTTAAAATTTGTTTATATAAATAAAATATTATATTAGGGGATGGTCCACTGTGCCCATATGTCCAGTGTGTACCAGTCTTCCCTACATTCAAACAATATACATTATTTATGTGTATACTTCATAGATATTTTATTTACATACATATATATACTACATATATGACTATAATTTGGCAATAGAATAATAAAATGTCATTACATCATATACGACTATAATATGTGATACATCTTGGTTACTTGGCAATTCACCATCGAAGTCTGCTATAACAAGAAAGTACCTAAAAATTAAATAGATGAGACCGATAATCACCAAATTCCCCACAAAAGAAACTTATCTTGTACTTTTAAATGTGTATATATATATATATAAAACATTTTTCATAAATTATTCTTAATACATAACTAGCGAATTTTGCCTGCTAGTCAGCGGAGCTGCTAATTACATTGAGAGCTTCAATTACAAAAAATTTCCTTCGAAATGAATTTTGAATCAAATGAATCTTTTACAAAATGACTAATAGGCAGGTAAAGCCCATTTCAAAATTCAAATTTTGTATTACACTAAACTATTCACCATAAAATTTTTCAACAATTATCTGTATTGAAAAAATTAGCACTCGCTAATCAGCGAGTAATACTTAAAATTTGACAATTGACTTTATTGCCACCACAGGCCAAACTTAATAGTCACACTCACCAAAAGCGATGATTGAATGGAAAAAGATTTTTTTCTGCTGTCGCTCGACGCATTTCAAAACCATTTGGTGAACTTTGCGATTTTTTCCCCGAAATAATTTGACGAATTAAGAGTTTTTTTCTCGAGGCTATTTGATGATATTCTCAATTTTTACCTGAAACCATTTGACGATATTTGCAATTTTTTTACCTGGGACCATTTGACGATATTCTCAATTTTTTTTACCTGAGACCATTTGACGATATTCTTATTTTTTTTTTACCTGAGACTATAGGTGCATATTCCCAAAATCTGGAAGGAGCCAGTGGCTCCTAAACCCAAAAAATCCAGTGGCCATATTTTGACACAAAAGCATAAAAACAATATTTTTTCTCTTTTAAATTTGGACAGCGGGATTTTATAGACTCTTCCCACCATAGTTGTATATAAACAATTCCCTAAATTTTTTTGTTCTATGAATAAACTCCCCCACCCCACCCCTCCCATGCCAAAAGGAAAAAAAAGGTGTTTTATATAGCTGAAAATAAACACTCAACATGGAGATTTGCATAAAAAATATGTCTATAAAATCAAAAGAATATATGAAAAAATATGGAGAAGATTTATTTTCTTTTAGGTTATAGATTTTAATAAAATAAATTCAACACTTTCTGACATTCAGGGATGATGGAGAAAGATCGAACACTATAAGCCTCGTTGCAACTTTTGTTGGCAAGGGGATTTTTTAAATCCTTAATAATAAATTACAATTTTTGTGACCGATCGCCAATTTTCATGTTTTATTATCGAAACTCCTTGACGAAATTTGCAATTTTATTTTGCAACTGATTGACGAAATTCATGCTTTTTTCTGCGACTAATAATCGAAATTCTGTATTTTTTTTTCTGCGACTAACGAAATTCAGGATTTTTCCTTCTGTGACCGATTGATGAAATTCACAATTTTTTCTGTGATTGATTAATATTTTTTTTTTTTTTTTTTTTTTTTTTTTTTGTAGCCGCTTGATGAGATTTGCGTCTTTAAACCACGGGCAACTGACAAAACTCATAATTTTTTTCCTGGTTTTCTTTTCACATTCCATAACACAATGACGTCGTTTACTGTTGATTTCCATACCAGGAGAGAAAAAGAGGAATTAATTGATTTTCTTTATCAGCGCTGAGGTAAAGGTTTGGAGACTGAGTAACGGGTTTGGTGCTGATGAATTTAAGCCTACTACTCCCCTACCCCCCCCCCCCCCCCCCCCCTCCATCTGAAAGATCAGTAGATAAAATTCCGAGAATGTATCACCCCTATGTGCAATTGAATCGTCCACGAGTGGCTAGAAACATGCGACTCTCTAAAAACACGTGACCCGTGTTCTATCTTACGTGTTCTTGATAGTACACTTATTCATTATTTCTTCGTTTATCTTACTGCACTTTTGAAAACAGAAACGCAATTCATACGCAGCTGGATTTAAACTTAAAGTTATTTCTTTTACGGAAGAGTCTAACAACTGTGCTTCTTCTCGTCAGTTTGGGGTTCATGAAAAATTGTCCAGTGGGTTAAAGATGCGTCGAATCAAATTTCTTCCGAAATGATTATAAAATCGTTCAAGAAATGCTGCATAAGCAACGAACTAGACGGCACAGAAAATTATGCCATTTTCGAAAGTGATAACGACGAGGAAGAATGTAGCGATACAGACGTGTATCATGATGAGCCGATGACGACGAAAGATTTTTGTGAATTATTTGGTGAGTCCGATAGTGAATTGGACCTTGAATCAGTTTAACTTTGTATATTACTTTAGTATATTATTATCTTCATTATTGTATATTTAGAACTTTTTTTTTCAGATGATTTCGAATAAATGCACAAAAAAAAATCAAAGTTTCTTTATTATTGTATATTTAGTACTTTCTTTTCTTTCCAGGTGATTTTGAATAATGTATTTTTAAAAAAATTCAAATTTCTTGCTCGGAAAAGGGTGGAGTCGACTTATATGCGGGATTTAAGAAAATTCAAATTTCTTGATCGGGAAAGTGGGGGGGGGGTCGACTTATACGCAGAATCGACGCATATGCGGGTAAATACGGTAACTAAATAAATAATGATAATTCGAAGAGTTCTGCTTATTCATGGAAGAATTGCATGCTGATATCTATGTCTACTTGTAAGAACATATCGGAAAAATCCCAGAGCTAAAAATTTAATGAGTGGGATCTAAAATTATTGTATTCTCGTTACGAATTTTTTTGTGTTGCAAGCTAATTGCGGTATGTCGCCACCACAGAGTTCATTCACAGCGCATATCAACATGATTTTTTTTATTACTATTTTTTTTCTTTTTTAAAGAAGTAAACAAAAAATTTGTGGTTCAGCAGAAATGTGGCATCTATGTTAAATCGTATTTATTTAATTATGGCCTGGAAAATACATAAAATTGCTAAATATTGCAGAATTATGGAGGACGTGGTCGCCACGTGGTGACTGGCGACCATGAATCTGCACCTATAGCTGAGACCATTTGACGATATCCACATATTTTTTTTTTCCTGAGACCATTTGATGAATTTTGTGATTTTTCCACTATCGATTGACAAATTTTGCGATTTATTGACTATTGATTAACGAATTTCATGTTTTTGTCCCATCAATGTTCAACAAATTGCACACTTTCTTTCCGCTGATGTTCAACGAATTGCACACTGTTTTCCGCTGTCGTTCGACGAATTTTGCAATTCTGTTCCTCGATTGTTTGACGAGTTTTGCGATTCCCCCCCCCCCCCCCTGATATTATTTCTTAAATTTTGCAATTTTTTTCCCGAGACTATTTGACAAATTTTTTCAATCAAGTATATGTAAGTTTGTTAGTGGCCAGTGCTTAAAAAAAACTGCTGAGTAAAAAAATCCATGTACTGGCCAGTGACCAGTGAGTAAAGAAGTTAATTTTTATCTATAATTAACTGTAATATTAATACTTTTACAATTTGCAAGCATAGCCTGCCCCCCTGCCCAAAATTTATTTTGTGATATTTAGATATTAGGTTGCAACTCCAAAAGACAAGATGCGAAAGCATGTCAATTTACCTTTTTTTTTAAATCATGCCAACCATTGGCAGAATGTAAATTTTCAATGAATATAAGAGAAGATGTTATAAGATATACATAAAAAACTCTTTAAACTGAGTTGTAAATAATAAATAAAATAAGAATGTTTTTTACTCATTACATTTGAAATACGAAAAGAAAAAAGGTTTAATAAGAAATAACAGGTACTTTTCTCCATTATCCCATCAACCACTTTCCATAAAAACTATTGCCAAGCTATAACACTAATGCCAATAAACAAATAAAAGAATGTTGTCCTTAGAATCTAAAAAAAAAAAAAGAAAAAAGAAGAAGCCCGTTTGAATAAAATATCAACTTTGGCTAAGCTATCATATTCACTTGCGGTCCGCCATCTTGTTTTTTAAAATCAAAATGTATTAAAAACTTTTATCATTATATATAAATGAGTCAATAAAATTAAATAATGTGTTTCTAATAAGTAAATATCACGATCATTCATTTCTGGTGTTAAATCCCATAGTTTGGTGAGTTTTTTAATGAAAAGTGAACATCGGGATAATGGAGAAGTACCAAATACAGTAGTAAGACCACGAATCCGCACAGCTTGGTTCTGAGTGTTTTGCATATTTGAGACTTTTGTGGATTACAGATTATGTCTATTTAATCTTTGTTTACATTTTTTTAACTTATTACTTCGGATGAGTTTAGATTGTTAATGCTGAAAAATAAACAAAAACACACAAATAAAATAAAAATTATTAAAAAAATAATTTATCTATATTTATATGTTTTAAATCTATCATCAATAGTTGTTGGTATTAAAACATTTGGTTTATGTTTTTATACTGTATCTTGCAGCCTACAAATGGGCATAATTGTCTACTGAATCACAAAAGTTTGTTTTTTAGTAATTTCGGTATCCTTGGCAAACTATTGTAAAAAATATATGTGTAAGACAAATACATTTTTAAAAGGATTTTTTTTTTTTTTTTACATATAAATGGTTAATTAATTAAAATACTTTTATATATATGTTATCATTTTAAACTATAAAAAAGAGTATTAAATGAAAAGTGATAATATATATCAGAAATAAAATTAAAGTTGAAGTGAAAAAAATAATGTTATTGATAAATATTGGTTTTAAGAATTAAATTTCTTTGTTTACATTCTCATATGCTGTGCAGATTACAGACATTTGCGAATTAGAGGTACTCTACTGTAATACCATTAACTAAAAACTTTTCTTTTTATTATAGATATGTATGTGCGTGTGTATATATATAGTCAGAGTTTCCCCCAGACAGTTTCGGAAGGGTGCTGCACCCTGCCTGCCCTTTGGTTTACAAAATGGCACCCTTCTTGCCCCTCATAAAATAAATTAGCACCATTCTTGTGCCCCAGTAAAATAATTAGCACCCTTCTTGCCCCTCAGTAAAAAAAGTGTACTTTCTCCTTTTTGCATTCATAGTATAGGTGAAGATTCCCAAAATTTGGAAGGAGTCACTGGCTCCTAAAGCCAAAAAATCCAGTGGCCACAATTGTAAAACAAACGCATAAAAACAATAGTCTTTATATGGGGTACAAAAAAAAAAAAAAATTCAAAGTGTAAAGTAATTTAATGTAAACACATGTACAAAAAATTTTTAATATTAAATCTTAAATCATGTACAGTCTGAAGATAAAGTTGGGCAAGATACGGTTTAAAAAAAAAAATATGTATAAGCTAAGTAATCATGATAGTGGGGAATATAAAAAAAACAATATTTCTTATTTTAATTTTGCCAGACAAAAGTACATATGAAAGAAAATCTGAATTCGTGAGATTTATTTTGCACTATAAAAAATCAAAACACAGTTAATATTTAAAAATCACAGTCTATGTAAAATTATCAGATACAAACTGTTACGAATAACATTGCTATTAGAATATATTTAATAGTTTGCTGTGTTAAACAAATCATTCTGAAATGTTATTAAAAGATAATAATAATGTTTGTTATGTGTTTTGGTCTTAATCTTTAAAAAAAATTAACATTTCACGGTGGAGACTGGGAATACCAGAAATTGATTACTTTTAAATCACATGGCGACTTAAACACCGAAAGTTAGTGGCCACAGCAAAAAAATTAGTCGCCACGTGGCGACTGGCGACCGTGAATCTGCACCTATAATTCATAGAAAAAATTAACTCAATGTTGTCTTGAAAAGAGTGCTCAGGCTTTTAACTATTAAAAGTGTCTTTAAAAAACAAAATAATACCTTTAAAAGTAAAAAAAACTGCCCTTAAGAATCTTAAAAATGCCCTCTAGAATTCAAAAAGTGCTCTATTCTCACCAGCAGCACCCTGCCCTTTTTTTAAACTGGAGGAAACTCTGATATAGTGTATAATATATTTATTTATTTTTACTTGTTCAGCCATTGTACGAATGTCCCAAACTTTCATTACAATTAAGCATATTCGAATCTTGTTCATATAATCAAGATTTAGTTGTTACAATACCACATGAAGAATGACAAGAAATGCTTGCAATGTCAACGATAGCATCTCAAACAATATTTGACGATTTATCACCTGTGCTAGCTTATATTCAACAAAATTAATGGAGTACTATTATGTTAGCGGCGCACAGGTAATAGATCACGAAATAATATTCCTATCATTAATATTGTATTCATTACCTTTGAAATATAAACCTTTCATTTGTTTCATTTAAAATACCCAACTTTAATTTAAAACACATTCTTTAAAATACATGACTTTCACTTATTTCATTTAAAATACAATGTAATAAGAATAATAATACCATAAACCAAAACATTTTATTTTAATACCTAACCCTCATTTCTAATTTACTTATGGGAAAAATAAAGGTTGCTATTGGTAATTGAAAAAAATATATTGTTAGTATAATTTGTGCCCAGCTAACATAAAAGTACCAAATTATTCACTCTTTATGGAAGCAGAAAATTAATATATATATTGCAAAACCTATAACCATACAAGATAACATTTTATTTAATAACATTTATAGATTTTAAAAGAAAGTTTACCCTATTCAAAGTTCGATCCTGCTTGAAATATTAGAGTCCATCCTTTAACCAATTATCTTGTATAGGACTTTCTTGCGAAGGATCTTAGATGGTAATCACTTTCTCGAACACATAACTACTCATCTAAGATCCTCTGGAAGCAAAAACAACTGAAGCAAGATTGACATCTATTCACAAGCCAGACGATTTTCTAAACACAAGAAGCTTAAGTAACTGTTATTTGAAAAAGAAAAAAAAAAAAAAAAAAAAATTAGCGAATCCAGCAACCTTGTTCTAAAGCAAAATGCATGAATTTTGCAAATGTTGTGATCACTTTAACTCATGTATGTACAATTTACTCCCATAACAATACAATAAATAAATAATAAATTAAGTTGCTTATTCCCTATTTTTCCTTCCCTGGTCGAGAACCAAACATTGATCAAATATCTCATTCAAGAAACGAATTGATGTTCGATCTTGAATGTTTAAATGAATAATCAACAACCAATGTACACTGTGTACTGTAAAATAATGTATAAGCTAGTCAGTAATATAAAAATCTCTAGCAACTAAGAAGTACAGATGTCACCACTCACTCTTGTATATAGATAACATTTTATGCAACTCAGTTCATGAATGTAATATTCTTTAGAAGAGGTTAGTTGTAAAAATACTGAAATAAATTATCTGTGATAAAAAATGCATATGAGTGCAATAATAGTATGTTTGTTTAATTACCAATACTGATATCTAACTAAAAATAATAAAATATATTCATCAAAAATATATTACAAGATTTTGTTATTGAAAAGTAAACAACTGCTTTTCTTGATTTGATTTTTTTTTTCTGTTTATTATGATTTCTAAAATCATTTAAAGTACTATTATTAATTTAGACAGAGGCACAAAATACCTTCTATATACTTAAATCATGTAAAAACAATACAGCTTTACAAGATATACAGTAATCCCTTGTTATATTGCACATTCGGCTATTTTGCTCTTTTTCAGTTATCCCCCGATAAATTTAGTTTCTCGAAAAAGCATGTAAAATTTTTGGGAACAGATGTGTTATACCCACGCACTGATGTTTGGTGACTTTTCAGTTTTCAAGCCTGCGTCAAGCCAATAACTTAATACAATAGCTAGGTTGCCATTAAAGGAAAAAATCCCCTAAATTTGGCAACTTTTTTCCTTTTTATAACCAATTAAAAAAAAGAAAAACTGTGCATGAGTGTATGACATCATAGCCAACTTTTGAAACGACGAAATCTAAGCAAGTAACTGAAATGCAATTAGTTCATTTTTGTTCTTTAATTTCCAGTGGCAAGCAGACAATCAAAGAAAATAAAACAACAAACAACTCTGGATTTTTATTTTCAGAAAATACTGTAAAATGTAAATAAATATGTGTACTGTATATGTATGGTTTTCTATTTTTTCAATGCTTTACCATCTCTTTTTTGTTGAACTCGTAGCTTGTTTAAACAAGTATTATATCGAAAACCTCATATCTAAATTTAGAGCTGTTTATTTTTAATTTATAAACATTCTTCTCCCCCCCCCCCCCCCCCCCAGTATATCATGTTTTTTTCTTATCTCCCAAGTAGCACGATATATTGAGGGGTTACTGTATTATGTAAAACTGTAGTAATAAGTAAAATTAACCATGAATAATTTTTATGATTTTTGTGTTTTAAAAGAACAATACAACTTTATTTTTAATTGGATTAAAGGCTTATAATATAGTATTTCTACTTAATTACTACTTAGTGTGCACAATAGTAGAAACTAATTACAAAATTTTGTTATTGAAATGTAAACAAAAAAAAAAAAAAAACAGCCTTTTTTTCCGATTTTTCTTTCGTTTACCTATGGTTTCTAAAATCATATAAATTATTAGTAATTTAATTTCGAGGCATGAAATATCACATATTTTCTTAAATCATACCAAAAAAATGCATCTTAACTAAATATTGCATAAATCTGTGGTAATAAAAGCATTTTTACAAGACTAGATTTGTTTTTAACTGACAATCTTCTGGATTTTTGTGTTTTAAAAAACATTAAAACTTTCTTTTTAATTGGATTAAAGACTTATAATACTTCATAACATAACATTTCTACTCATTATACACAACAATACAAAATATATTACAAAATTTTCTTATTCAAAAGTAAACGAACTTCTATTTCTCTACCACTTACGTATGACTTGTAAAATCATATGAATTATTATTAATAAGTATAAATAAGTAAGAAAAAAGAATCGTTACAGAAATGTTTTATGTAAAGTACACACATCACCACGATAAATCTAGAAAACAAAATGTAATATTTACTTACCAACTTCCGTCGCGCCAATTTTCATGAATATCAACAAAAAATCTTACAAACAGTGATGGATTGATTGATTAGCTGAAGTGGAGCTGAACTAAACGCAATATATTTAAAAATGGAGATGGCTTTACTACTAGTTTAAATAAATTTATAGAATAAATAAAAATAAATTCTAGAAGTCTGCAAGGTTTAGCAGTTGAAAAGTTCGCAGTCATAAAAAAAATGGCGGCTGAGAGGTTCAATTTTTATCCAGTTTGACGAAAATTGGATTAGTACCGTTTTCATCCAGTTTACGTCCGTAAAACAGAAAATGGGGACAAACTTGTTAAGATTTGGTTCCGGATCTGATGAAAATTGGATTAGTTGCATTTTCATTCAATTTATGTTCTAAACTGATGTCCATAGTTTGTAGATATTTCGTCCATAAGTATATGACGAGAGTATGTTCGGTTTTCATCCAATTTACGTCATAAAATGACGTCCATATTTTGTAGATATTATGTGCGTACGTAATGTCAAACATTTAACAAAATCTGGACGTATTTTAGCTGGCTGTCTACGTCCAAAATACATCTTTAGACGTATTTCGAACTTGGTAGATGAAAACTGGATGTAATATGAACGTATGTGCTGTGTGGGTTTTTGTTATGAAAAGTGGTCGATGAGATAATAGAGAAGTACCAAAACTTAATTACGTATATGAGTAGATTCCTTGACAGTATTAATCATTACTCAATATTTTAAAACTGCATCATATTTGTAGAATTATATTAATTTAAACAATGCTTCTATTGAAGTGTGAAGAAGCACATACTTCTATGAAGAACCATATATTTACATAATCGTTTTCATTAGCAATCGGAACACCATAAGATTCATCCCTGATAATAAACGGACTATAAGTTTTGCAACTTTTCAATTTAGTACGATGTAAACATGGTGTTTTATCATATACTAAACTTTTATATTCTTAATTTTATAGGGGAAAAAAATGAAAATTCATTGCAGTAATAGTAATTAACTATTTTTCCAGTTGCATACATTTTGTCATAACAATTTTCAATATGCTGACTGATAAAATTTTCTTGTTAAATAATCTTGATTAGCAACAGAATCTAAGTTCTTTCATAATCTGTTAAAACAAAATTTGTTTTAGAATAGATATGGTCCATAATTAAATGCAAAAATTTCGCTTTCCCATAGGAAACAGTGCATTGAGCGGGGAACGTTTTGCCTACCACAAGAGGAGTTGACTAGTGAGGAACCGGTTTGTTGACAAACATGCACATTCATTAAAATACGCAAATTAGTAATGGATACAAATGAAACGGTAACAGTAACAAACTGTTACGGTCACAAATCTGAAATTTGTTACCGGCATGAAAAGAGCGATACAAAAGAAACACTTGTGACCGTCACAAATGAAGACAGCGGCGTCACAAAGTTGTTACCGATTATTCGATTATTTTCAACCATACGCTTCAATCGGCTTCAATGATTGGTTCAGAAGTATTATAATGGCGGATTCGCGGATGTTGAAACTTGAAAAGCTCGGAAAATATGAGGTTTTCCATTTTTTTTTAGATTTGAACCGATACAATTTATTTTTAATAATATTGAATTAACATATGCGAGTTTTAACGCTAAATTTTTGGTAGAATTCTAATCTAATATCAAGCAAAAGTTGTTTAGCGTAATATTTATTTATAATTTATGTTATATCAGTTTGTTGTCAATTCCTTATTTATTCTTTATCTACAATATATTTTTCTCCAACTCTCCCCCTCCCCAAAAATTTATTTAAAAAATGTATTTGTCGATTACTGTGACCTTTTTGTCACCTATTATTTCTAATCAGTATTTCTTAAAATTAATGTTTAAATGAAGCTATGTAACAAAATTGTAACAAACATAGCTGATTGTTTAGCAAAAAAGAAAAAAAAAACACTTTTTATCTTTCCAAACTTTCATATATACAATTTCCTTTAACTTTATATTAATCTCATTTATATGGCCCCTTTTATTATTTATAATTGCAATATGTCTGTGTCATCTACATAAGATGTGTTGCATATTTAAAACACTCCCCCCCCCCCCCCCCCTCCTGGTTGTTTTATATACTAAATCTTCTACTGTTATGTGACTACTGGAATCTATTTTACTGTTGCTGCTATTTGTGTTGGTCCGCTGGAATGCGTTTAGGAGGCTAGAAAGATTTATAATCAATCTTCGGTCTCTTAAATGCATACTTGCAGGCTAAATCACATTCTGAATTTTAAAAAAGCTGCTCATGACTTCTGCACACTGAAACTTGTCAAAAGTAAGTAGTTTTCTTTTCTTTTTTTTTTTTTTTTTAATTAAAGTGTTCCTATAAAATTTAATTTCTTGCTCTAAAATAGAAATTGTATTTTCTTTCTTTTTTTTCACAATATTATGCTGTAAAAACGGTTTCTTTATATTTTTATACTCTGAATTATAAATATCAAATTTAAAAATAAAATAAGCACAGCATAAGCATGCATCTTAAAGGATTTTTTAAATTTAATTTATAGTTACATTTGTTATATTACAGATATATATATTTTTAATATATTAATCTGGTTACATTTTTTAACTTTTTCAACATTAATATGTAATAAATTTCAGTCATATTTTCCATTGTAAATCAAAACACCCAAAAATTCATTAATGTTCATGAAAATGTTAGTAGTAAACAGAAAAACCCTACATTAATAAACTGAAACACTCTACACATTGTAATATATACATTTTTTTTTCCTGTATGTGTGTTTGTTAGAACCAAAACTTCATGAAAGCTAACTAATAAAACAAAATATTGAGATTACAGATAAAAAGTTTTTACATCATAAGATTTATGATCAGGGTTGGGAAATCGCACCAATTTATTCATTAGTGGCAAATAAATTTTTTAATGAGGATAGCGAATTTCTAAATAGTCTTTTAAAAACTAAAGGTATAGAAAATATATATCAAGTTATATTTCATGTTTCTCCCAACTGCAGTAATGTGAACATAGCATTGTGTTTTGTTATCCCTAAACCCATCCCTTTTATATATTTTTTTCTTAATTTTGTTAAATATATATATGTATAAATGTATTGTAGTAATGAATTATTTTTGGAGTCATGTAAATTTTGCCACACCAATTTCATTGGGTATTGCATCTTGCTAAATATTAAAAAATCCTTGGTGGTAAGATTTTCTGAAAACACATTCTTGTTTATCATGAAAAGTTTTACTATAAGCAAGGGTCGATATTGATGCAGACAAAATTTGAGCCTATTTAGGGCTCCTTCACAAAAACCCTTAAAAAATAGGTCCTTCACAAAATTCCATTCCATGAAAGTACACTCTTTAATTATTTTTATTTTCTTCAGTTTTAAAATGTATTATTTGCAAACAAAACAAGTTCACCTGAAAGGAAAAACTTCAACAGAATGACTTAAAAAAGTTACGCTTGGTTTGAATTTGAGTAACTGGATTTAATATCTCGTTACAAAATGTTATTTTTCTCAAAAAGTGAGGTTGTAAAGTTCTACTGAATTCTGTTAAATGAAGGTAAAATTAATTAAAATACCTAATAAATTTGCTTTGGGTACTTGAAAAAAAAATTCTGCTGTTAATAACAAAGCTAAAATTCATTTTAATAGTGAATTTTTATTAAAAAAAAAAACAAGATAATTTCAAATTACAAAAATTGGGAGAGGGGGGGTGTTGGCATTGCATACAAAAAAGTATGCTGCTCTGTGCTATTTTTATTGATGCAGGGATGAATGAGGGGGGGGGGGAGGCCTAACCTTCCTTTTTTTGAATCCAACTTTGTGTGGCTGTTTTTGATACAGTTTATTATAAATGTTTTTCTGAGTGTTTGATTAAAAAATTGACTTTCATCTGCTCAAAAACATTTAATTATTGAAAAACAGTATTTTATTAAAATGAAAATTAACAAATATCTTACAGTTAAGAAAAATTTGCATGAATTTTAGATATAAACTGAATTAGAAATTCATTCAATATTGCTATTAAACACGAATTTAATGATAGCATTTCAATTATTCTTTTTTTTTTTTTTTTTTTTTTTTTTTTTTTTTTTTATAAATGAAATCTTTAATGCAGTTTTTATTGTTGAAAACATGTTTAAAAATATGATTCAATATATCCATGAAATTTGAAAAATCTGTACTGAATGTATTATTTTTTTATAAATGATATCTTAAAAATTACTGAAAATATGTTACATACATTAATTTGTTAAAATGTATGATATTAAACTTTTTCAAAATTTTAAATAAATATGATTAATTTTTTTTAAAATATCAAGATCATATATGAATTATTCACATTTATAAAACTGATATAATATTATTTAAAAATAGTTTTCTTTCAACAGTCATTATAATGCTGAAATAATTTTATTAAAAAAATATTTTTCTTTCTAATTACTTTTTTTTATTTAAAAAAAAAAAAAAAAAAAAAAAAAACATTTTTTTGTATCTGTTACATCTTGAATGTTTTATTTTATTTTTTAAAGTAAATTATTAAACAGATGTCATATCTTATATTTGTGGGTTTTTTAAATGAAATATTTATAAATATAGATTTGTGAAATCAATATAAACTATCATTTATTGATAAGAAATGATAAATGAAATCTTTAATGAAGTTTTTATTGTTGAAAACATTTTTAAAAGTATGATTCAATATATCCATTAAATTTGAAAAATCTATACTAAATGTATTATTTTTTTATAAATGATATCTTAAAAATTACTAAAAATATGTTACATGCATTAATTTGTTGGAATGCATGATATTAAACTTTTTCACAATTATAAATAAAATTATTAATTTTTTTTTAAATATCAAGATCATATATGAATTATTCACATTTATAAAACTGATATAATATTATTTAAAAATTGTTTTCTTTCTACAGTCATTATACTGCTGAAATAATTTTAATAAAAAAATATTTTCTTTTCTAATAATTTTTTTTTAATTAAAAAAAAACATATTTTTGTATCTGTTACATCTTAAATGTTTTATTTTATTTTTTAAAGTAAATTATTAAACAGACCTCATATTTTATACTTGTGGGGCTTTTTAAATGAAATATTTATAAATATAGATTTGTGAAATCAATATAAACTATCATAAGAAATGGAAAATTATGTATTTTTCCCTGTCTGTTTAGAGTATAGTTAACAAATTTTTATTGGTAAATTAAAAAAACTAAAGTTGTGAAATACATATATTATATATTTCAATTTCCGTATCTAAAAAACTTCTTTTTTTTTTTTTTTTTACTTTTATATAATATAACTTTTACTTAATATACTTTTTATATAATATACTTTTAAATAATATATGGATGAAATTTTTCGAAAATAAAATCGATCGCATTTTAACATGGTTTAAAGGGAAAAAAAAAACAACATAATATTGACAATAGTTTTAGTTGGCGCTGTTTAAATACGATTATTTCTTGAATATTTGGTGCTATTTGTTAAAAAAAAAGCCGCACTACGTGTTATGCTGACAAGTTTTATTTACGTTTCAGAGAGTTGTTACCGGCTTGTGACAGCTCGCGACTGCTTCCAAGCAGTAACAAATTTTTATGGCAACAGTCACAACTTTGTGACGCCTGAAGCAGGATGGCGTTTCATTTGTATCGCGTTTGGCAGGATTTGTGACTGCAACCCGAGTTGTTACTGAAACCGTTTCATTTGTATCCAAGCCTATTTTATTCACACTATAGACTCATTCCATATTTTAATCTCCATCTCCTGCGCGCCGTCTTATCTTCGGTTCTGAACACAGCCAGATATACTGATACTATGCAATATTAGGTAATTTTACCCAAGGACTAAAGGAATAAGCTTTAGAAAAAGATAATCGTTTCGTAAAAATATGTTGGACGTAGGGACGCTGATGCAGCATGGTTACAGCGCCTAGAATACATAGTGTGGAAACCGGCTACAAAATAGTACTAAAAAATTGTATCCAATAAATGTACAACGTTGCTGAAAATATTAGGATGGGTTCGCAGCGCCATCTGCTAGCTCTTGACATTGTATTAGAATGTTTCGGCTGGTGGTAAGTATTTTAAATACTTAAATTATATCATTTTCTCCTCTGACTTAGTGATTTTCATAAGTTTTTTTTAAATTATGAAAGCATGGCTAAAAAACGTGATACGCATTTTTTTTGTCTCTGGTTGCAACATTATCGTAGGCTTCGTAGGAGCACCGTTGCACATTTATAGGCTACAACAACTTTTTAGCACTTTTTAAAGCATTACACCATTTGCCGGTTATGTATTCTAGGCGCTGTAGCATGGTTCTAAAAGGTTCGTCTGATGTTACCAATCATTTGCTAGATTATCGTAATGAACGTTATCTACTAGAGGCCTGAATTACGTCCCCTAACCTAAGCCCGAATTTGGATTGTTCCCGACAGTTACCCAGTATATATCGCCATCTATAGGACGTTTGAATCACGAATGGATATGTGAGTAAATAATAATATCTATAAACTTTTTGGCATCATAGCTTACAAGTTACACGATTGTGATTGTAACTGTTCGTTGTTCTTTTTGATTATAGAGTTCGTTTTTTCGAAGTATCGAATATCCGCTAACATTATAGTCAACTTTGAGGTAAATGTTTTCGATTTTTTTTTTTTTTTTTTTTTTTTTTTTTTTTTTTTTTTTACAGTAATTATAAGTTTGATTGTTTACTTCTGTTTTAAACGCTCTCTTAACATACTTATATTGTTTTTTACTTTAGTTTAGTAGTATTTGATTGATTAGTAGTATTTGATTAACGTTAAGACATACTGAGTGCGAAATAAATTAGAAAATCTCACTGTTATTACGGTTTGTGTTCTTGTATGTCTTATAGATTTCAGTGCTAAATGTTGTTTTTGTTCTTGAAGTGTAGCAGCGCTGTGATCTATAATTCTTTACTCGTTTTATATACCGATCTTGTTCTCAGAATTTCCTTCATTTTCAAATCGGAAATAAACTTATAACTGAGTAATTGGATTTTCTTCTTCTTTTTTTTTTTTTTTTTTTTTTTTTTTTTTTTTTTTGACGAAGGGATTAACTTTTGAGCACATCTGTACAAAAAAATCCCAGGATTGCCCCCCCCCCCTTTTTTTTTTTTCGTAAAAAATCCTGGAGGCTGGTACTCATAATCTAATAAATCCACAAAAAAATGCCGCTCAATACTAGTTTCGGTCTAACCAACATTTACAAATATGAATGGGTAATAAATGTGTTTGTTCTTGCAGCAGACTTTTGTTATGGGTTGGGTTGATTATTGACAGCCAATTATCTACACTAGGGATATAGGCCCGGGGGGAGTGCCCTTCGTGGGGGTCTTTCTAAGGGAACCTAATCCATATTTACGCATGGATAAATCCACGGCTCGAAGAAAACCACAAAAACTCTGAACGATTAGGCCGACGGGCGCGATTGGGATCGAACCCAGCACCTCCTGTCTACCAGCTTCGAGAGCACAACCTCTCAGCCACTGGTGGGGCCTTTTGTTATGAGTTTGACAACCACACCTATGTCAAAGATTACAGTAGCTTGATTGATTCGGATTGTTGAATTATTTGAGAAATCGAGTGTGTAACTGTTTTTGTTCCTTTATGAAAGAACTTTTTTGTTTGTTTACTTAATATCTGATTGTGTGGAGCTTGAGAATAAAAGAGTTAAAGAAATGGAAACAGAAAGCGGGTATGGCATATATAGTATAAACCCGGCTGTTATGATAAAAAAATGGGAGTTACTTCTGTTCTCTGTTCCCCCTGCCAACTTGGATATTTTTTTGCAAAAGCAGTTAGCTGTCGAGAGCTGGCGCCATCTAGTTTTTCATTGCTAAAAACCATTGTTGGGTTTGCGATTTTCTTTTTCTTCGCCGTAATACATGCATGAGCACTGGAACACAAATTAAAATAGATGATTTTTATCTACTTTCTTTCAAAAGTTCCTTGGATCATGCATGCATTATGGCGAAAAAAAAATCGCAAACCAAAAGCATCGTTTTATCAATAAAAAATAGTTTATCTAGCGTGAGGGTCTCTACACACGTGCTAATCCTTTTTATTAAAAAAATTAACAAACCTTTTGATTTCCTTCCACAGCTGAAAAAAAAGGAAATTAATCCTATTTCATAAGGTCTGAGAAAACTCGACCTGCTCTGAAATAATAATAAAATCATTTTCGTCTCCAACTCAACGTTATATTAGGAATAAAAGTTTTTTTTTTTTTCTTTTTCGAAAATAAAAATATAGTTTTAAAATGTATCTGCTTTAAATTTAGAAAATAAAAATTCAAGAAATGTATGCTAACTTAAAATTGAAAATTATCTGAACTAAACGAGATTTTGATTAAAAATGAAAAGGTCCTAATAAAATTCTAAACTGAAGTTTGTTAATCGTCTTGAATAAAGAATTATTTTTTTGTTAAAAAAAACAAAACACCATTACATTAAAAAAAAAAAAAAAAAAAACCTGTCTGATACATATGCTGTCAAAATTTTTGCCTGACACATGTGTTGCACAATTAAAAAGTTTAATTTAAACCAAGTAAAAAAAGAAAAGAAAAGAAAATATATTTATAATTTATCTAAGCAAGCTAAAAATTTAAAAGTTAATCTCAGATAGTTAAAAACTGTATTAGAAAATATAAAAATGCAGATATACCTACGACCGGCACAGCCTATTATCAACTTGTTGAAAATATGTTCTAGGGGGCACTGCACTGGTTGTTAAATTTCCAGGAGGGAGTTTTTCAGGGATAAGGGAAAAATATCATCAACAGACAACACTCTGTATTTCAGACATTTATTTTGGCCTGCTTATCACTTTCTTTGGCGAAATTATTTTTTACCTTTTAGATGTAAGATTATTCTTTGACAAACCCTATCAACGCTTCCACCTCTATCCCCCCCCCCTTCTGAAACATTTCCCATGTGTGCACTACCTTAAATTTTAAATAAATGTAAATATTAAATATATATAGTAGTTAAAATTTCATATTTCATAAAATTTTTAATTTGCTGATCTGCAGAACTGTTATAAAAAAATTAGTAGGTTTTATGAATTAACTAAATCATATTTTAATGTATTTTCTATGCATTTATAGAGTTTTATTATGATATCTCACATTTTATAAATATGTTGGGAGACATAATCAAATGTTTTAAATAATGAATTTAATTAGTTTGATTTTATTTTTACTTTTTAAATCGGAATTTAATTCTTTTAATCTAAATTTTAAAATTTTATTGATTTTAATTTAGTTAAAAGAATGTTATTTTCCTCTTACAGCTACAGTCGCCACGTGACAGGGGCATGTGCATTCTCTGGAAGTTATCAGAAAGGGCATTATCGAGTGGAGTATTCAAAGGGGAGGATGCGGCTCCCCCCCTAAAAAAAATAATATATATGAAGTTTACTTACGATTTTTTTTTTCAAAATATATTGTAACCTGCTAAGATGGGAAAAAAAAAACTGGAAACATATTCCTTTTTAGATAGGTTTTTATCTTAGAAAGTGCGTTATTTCCCAGAGACCATGAAATTTCCCATTTCAACCGGGTTTCCGTTATATACAGGTTCCATTAACACATGTTTTATTGTATAAAAATGATATATGGTGATTAAATCTGCATTATAATTTTTTTTTTTTTTTAGCTTAGAAAGCGCTGTGTTTTTTTTATTTCAGAAACATTTCAAAATATTGACGAAAAAGGTTGTTTTATGTTTATATAACTTCTTGACTAAAAATAAGCTTCATTTCTTTTAAAATACCCCAGAAGTCTAATTGAGTGATTCTGAATCTCGAACACACAAAAAAGTTCCTTATCAGTAACAGTTTATGATTAAAGAGATTTCAGAAAATGCTATCAAATTTGGCAGTTTAAGCCAATTTTCACGACGTGACCATCTTGGAAAAGTCATCCTCAGGAAGCGATCGACTGCAATGCCAAATGCATCACATTTATGTGAAAATGAAAAACCTTATTCAAGTCTTAGGTACTGCAAAGGTAATGGCATATATACGCTTCAAAAAGTGTTCCGAGAATGTCTGTGGGCCCAGACGTGAGGACTAGGACTGGGCGATGTAGAGATTTCTTAAATCAATTTATCATCCATCTTAAATCGTGATTTAAGACCGATTTTACCTTTAAGATATGAAAGCCATTTTTTGACTTATAGTGACAAAATAAGGTCTTTATGTACCCCCCCCCCTCCCACACACACATACACTTTCTGTATTATATAGTACACTTAGTTGTTATTTTGAAAAAAGATAGTTACATCTAGACAAAAAAAAAAAAAATTGGAACCCCTCCTTCTCTCTCTCCCATAGACACAAGTTGTTATATAGATATGTTTATGAACATTTTTCATAACAATGTCTTTATCAATAAATCAATTTTTTAAAGAAGAATATATAATTTTAATTTGAAGTAAAAGAATTATTTCATCTCAAATGAAAAATTCATTGAAATAATCTTTGCATATTTATTTGTTGTACAATAAATACTATGTGTAAACAAACTATCATTCATTAGTGCATTTTTATTTATTTCAAAGTTTCAATTTTTAGATATTTTTTTCTCCATTAGATAATATAAATGTAATATTGCTGATGGGAAAAAGGATTCATTATTAAATCATTAAATATTTAAGTGTAACACCTTATATAGAGTTTTTAATTTTTCAAATAACTTTGAAAATAGGTATATTTTTCATACATGGAAAAAAATTAGAAAACCCAAACCTTTGGACCTTTGGCTTTTTGAATTAAAAAAATTAGTGAACTATTTTAATTAATTTAATGAATTCATTCTTTAAGAAATAATACAAAAGAAAAGAAAACAAACCTTTTTTAACTGACACAGTATTAAAAAATTATTGAGGTAAAGCAGAACCAGATTCAATTAATTTAACGATGCATTTAACCATTCATTTAACATAATCAGAAAATAAGTTATTAAAAAATAAAGAAAAATATATTAGAAATATAGTGCAGTTTTAATTCCTTTAAAGTTTCCTATTATAATAAAATTTGTTTAACATAAATGCTGACATCTATATAGTGGATGGAGGAGGATTGTAAGTGTGTGAGCCTCGAAGCACCCAATTTCTGAACTTGCTGTTTTTTTCTTTTGCGACTGTTGGCAACCTGTAAGATTAGTAATAAAATATATCTATTTGTAATTGTAATGAGCAAAATCAGCAGATAACAAAAAAGCAGAAAATATCATAAATGACCCCCCATCCCCACTTTCAATCTGCTGTAAAAATAGGGTTACCAGATTCAATACAATACTCTTTTTTAAGGTATTTTTAATTAATTACAAGATAATAATTAATTAAAACTAAAATGTTCAAATAGTACCTAAACATATAAAAATTAATTTTTCATTTAAAAAAATGTATAAAAATATAAATTGAAATTCGATGAATTTGGATTTAAAATGTAAAATTTTATTTTTTTCAACCATAACCATAAGTACTAAAACAATTTCAGGAAAATATTCTCAATTGAAAAAAAAGATCAAAATCAAAATTGCGCTAAAAAAAAAAAAAAAAAAAATTCCATGTGGCCAGTGTTGAAATCAAATGCCCAACTCGATGCATGACTCTGCTTTAAAGTCTGGGTTAGTTTTAAATTGATTTAGTTAAATCAGATTTCCGATGTTAGCTTTAAATCGATTTAGTTAAATCACGATTTAGCTTAAATCTCGATTTAACTTAGTTAAATCGGATTTCCGATGTTAGCTTAAATTGATTTAAGCCAATAGATAAATGGGATTTCCTATGTTAGTTTTAAATAGATTTATGACTTAAATTAATTTAAGGCCCAGGCCTAGTAGATACATCAATGTAGATAAAGCGTTTTTCCGATGTTAGCACTAAATCGGTATTTTGTTTTAAATCGATTTAAAGCCAATAGATAATACGATTCCTGATGTAAGCTTTAAATCTATTTAGTTAAATCGGATTGCCAAGGTTAGTTTTAAATTGATTTAGTTAAATCAGATTTCTGATGTTAGCTTTAAATCGATTTAGTTAAATCGCGATTTAGCTTAGTTAAATCGGATTTCCGATGTTAGCTTAAATTGATTTAAAAACCATCGATAAATTGGATTTCCTATGTTAGTTTTAAATAGATTTATGACTTAAATCAATTTAAGGCCTAGGCCTAGTAGATACATCAATGTAGATAAATCGTTTTTCCGATGTTAGCACTAAATCGGTATTTTGTTTTAAATCGATTTAAAGCCAATAGATAATAAGATTCCTGATGTAAGCTTTAAATCTATTTTTTTGTCTCAAATCGATTTAGTTGAATCAGATTGCCAAGGTTAGTTTTAAATTGATTTAGTTAAATCAGATTTCCGATGTTAGCTTTAAATCAATTTAGCTTAAATCGCGATTTAGCTTAAATCGATTTAAGCCAATAGATAAATCGGATTTCCGATGTTAGTCTTAAATCGATTTAAGGCCCAGGCCTAGTGAGGACTAACTTTAAATTTGCTATTTATTCCGGTTTTATTTACTATTTATTGACAAATTACTTTTTAGCAGATAATTTTCAGTATTTTGTTAAATAAATAATTAAACTTTATTGGTGCAGAGAGATTGAGGGGGGGGGGAATTCAGGGTTGCTCTCTCTATACATTATGAATTAAGGTTCTTCTTAAATCCAAGCTTCGTACTGTCCTTGAAAGTCATTATTAAATTCTTCAAAAGTAGTTTTTGGTCCTTAAAAGTTCTCATTTTTTGTAAAATCTGCAAAAGTACTCCAATTTTACTCTTATTATTGCTTAATATCACGGATGAAACTCTTCTCCATTTCAGTAAATTTCTGACTTAAAAAAATCTTCTAAATTTCCTCTTTTCGGAAATTTTGCTTTCTCTTTTTGTTCTCCCTTCCCCATCCCGAAGTAGAGTCCTGCATGGGTCGGGCTGTACCTGACCCAAACCCGTAAATATCATTTGAAGTCAACCCGAACCCAACACAAAAAAAAAATCCTCGAACCTAACCCGCAAAAATTATTTTTGGCGACTCGCAACCCGACCCTAACCTGCAAAAATAATTTTTGCCGACTCGCACCCCGACCAGAACAAGAACAAGAAATATTTAAACCATTAATTCTACCTGAACGCCGAATCCGCAATGAAAGGACAGTAAATCATGTTTTAATGCTATTATGAAAAGTAATCTACTATATGATATCTCTAATACCAAATTTATATTTTATATAGAAAAATGAACAAATCTATATTCTTTAATATTCAAAAATCGTAAAACCTCTGAATAGCAGGATCATTTAATACTGCATCGGGTTTGTGTTGTCCTTTAATATTCTTTTTGAATCGTGATGACTCTAATTTTATTTTTGCTTGTTGGGTTAACCCTAGAATAATTCTTGCGGATCATATTTAGATTTATTGCAAGTGTGATTGTTGAGATTTTCTCAAAATGGTTCAACATAACTATGTTTCAGATGAAAATAAATATGTATTTGAATATAAATGAGTTATATATTCAATTTACTGCATGAGAAAAAAATAAAATGTATATAAGAAATTTAATCACTGATTATTTTTTCTTTACGATGCAGTTAAGAACAATTTTTTCTTTTCTCGGAACATGAAAAATATTACCAACATTTCGTTTATGATACACACAAAAACACACGTATCGTATTTTTTATGTGTCCACTATTCAGAGGTAAAAACGTACAAGTTTTAAGAATTCAAAGAGTGTTCACTAAATAGAAGGTGTCTGCTTTTCGAGAGTGTACTTTATGGAGGTCTTATTGTATGTATATATATATATATATATATATATACATATATAGATTTTGAACTGAAAAAATATTTTGGACAGTATTTTGAAACCGTGGGTCAACTTGAACCCGACCCGCAAGAGTCAAAACCCAACACAAAACTGACCCAAATCCGAACCACAATGAAAGAATATAGCGGCAACCCGTCGGGTCGGGTCTGGTGTAGGTAAAAGCGGGTAACCTGACCAGATGCCGGACTCTACCCCCAAGTACTCAAAGTTTCAAATCTTTAAAACTCGATAAGTTTTTAACTTTTTCTGCTTTATTGTAACAATTAATCTATCATAAAAATTTCATCTAAATTACCCCTTTTTAAATTTTGCTTCTCCCGCCCCCACACCTCTTACAAGTGCATAAAATTTAAAGTTTTTAAAACTCTTTAATTTTTTGTGCTATTTGTAAATCTCCATTAATATAAATAATCAATCATCTAGTAAACCTCCCCCTCCCCCCCCAAAAAAAACTCCCTCTCTAACCCCCCCTCCCCCAAGCTCACAAAGTTTAAAATCTTTAAAAGTCTTCTTTTTTTATACTGTGTTTGTTATCTATATACTAGAATGTAAACTGCATTCTATCAAATTCACACTCCTTTTTCCCAGACGAAAATCTTCTCTTTGCAGATGCTTCAATGTTTTTATGAAGGCTTCTGTTCACAGAAACGGGAAACCTGATTGATTACCCCTCATCTAATGGGATTGAAAAGGGTTGATTGAAAACGGATAGAATTGTACCATTGCATTGAAAGCATAGACCTTCTAATATATTTTTGCTCTGAGGCTGAAAGCTAAAGATTTTTGTTAAAGAACACATGTTTTCACTACTAAATATGTATATTTTTCACAAAATTTTAAAGAGAGCTTGGATACATTTATATTTATAACCAATTGAAATGTCAGAAAGTTCAAAAGATGAGAACTATTTTACTTACCCATCATACATAGTATAGGGTAAGGCTTTTATATTAAAGAGCTGGCGCATCGTCCGACATTAACATTCCCAAGTGGGAAACGTTGGTGCTAGTTTTTCCTGTAGGACCCATTTGGCGCATATATCGCCGTCTTAGTTGCCTTGCGGAATTTATCAAAAAGTACGATATGGAATGAAAGTTTCGAATAAAATACGTAATCTTGATCAGTGATTTTCATTGCAAATTGTAGCCTGCATGTTATTTATTGTTCAATAAAATTAGCAATAAATTTATTTACTTTTATTAAGAAAACCTTCAGTTTTACAATGAACATTCATTCCACTGAATCAATGAACATTCTTTTCACTGTTGAATTCATGGAGTGATCCGGTATAGTAGTATAGAGTAATTGAAGTCTAGAAGCGCACCTTCCCCTTTCGAAACTTTAGCACCCCCCCCCCCCCCCCCCCCGGAGAAAAATCTTTGAAACATCGGATACAAGTTTGCAATTTGGACATCGCAAGAGCAAGATTTGCAATTCGGAATGCAAATTTTACATTTAACTACTCCCCCCCACCCTTTTTTTTGTATAATTTATCTAATTCTTACATATTTCTAAAAGTTTTATTTTATTTGCCCATAGAAAAATTATTATTATTATTTTCAGAATATCAGCAGCAATTTCTTACCTTAGTGTAATTATTAAAATTTATTCTTCAAGTGTACTTTTTTCCAAAAAGTAATAATTTTTTTTTTTTTTTTTTTTTTTTTTTTTTTTTTTTTTTAGTGTATGTGGCATTTTTGAGTGTTCTTCACTCAACAGTGTAATAAAAAAATATTATAATTAATTTCTGATGTAAAAGTATAATTGAAGAAAAATAATGTTAAAAATATAATTTCATCTTTTACTTTGTGATAAATATTTAAAAACTTCTATTTAAAGTAATTTTTAAAAAGTTTTCATGTGTAGCAAGTTTTTATTACTTTAATAATATGAGAACTGTTCTTTCCAAGAGAAAAATGTTATGATCCGTCACAGTATCCAGATATCCTTCATTATCTTAAACAAATTTATATCTTAAAGTTACAATAAAAATATACTCCATTTCTTAATAACATTTAATTATGAAAATTGTTTAAAATATTATATATTTTCTTAAATATAACTGTATATTGATGAAATATTAATATTAAAATTATCTTTAAGCAAATTTAGGGATTTTTTTTTTTTTTCGAAATTCAAAATAGATTTATTTGGTGAAAATGAATATGTAAAAAAAATAGAAAAAGAAAAGAAATCTGTACTTTTAAAAATAAATTTCCTTTAAAATATTCTATTTTATATTATAGTTCTTTCAAAACTCTCATAAATTTTAATTATATATATATTACCGTAATTTCCGGCGTATAATTCGCGGATCAAACAATTCTGTTTCAACCCAGAAATTTTATTCAAAAATTGAAGTCAAATATTTACAGAGATCCAGTAAGTTACATTTTAGAAAATAAAATTTCTGGGTCGAAACATGATTGTTTGATCTGCAGATTATATGCCGGAAATTGCGGTAATATTCTTAAGTTTTCCGTAAATTTTCAGTTTAATTTTGTGCTTTTGAAAAAAAAAAAAGTCGAAAATGAAGTAGATGGCACTACGCCCTTGAAATCCACCAAGCTGGCGAACAAAAAATTTCGGGAAGAATAAAATCTACAATTAATAGTTAAATTTGGCAATTTTTCATGTTTACAAAGAAATTTAAGCATGCAGGGAACCTTTCTTGAATGATTCGCACAATTAATAGCAGAAAAACTACCCATAATTAAACCTTTAAAGTTAAAAAATAGACAGAAACTCATTCAACGCCATTGCAACACTTTATGTGCACCAGTGCAGCGGGAATAGAAATGCCTGACGAGTCAGCCTATATATTTATTAGCTCTAGTATAGGGTAAGTCTTGTAATCGTTTTGGAAATCGGAAAAAAAAATTGACGGATTTACACATTTCAGACACTGGCGATTCCGAAAAACATATTTTTAGAAAAAAAAATTGATGTCTGTCTGTCTGTGTGTGTGTCTGTAAACGCTCTATCTCTGAACAAATTGAGATAGAGACTTGAAATTTGGTATGTACTTAGTATGTAATAATGGGAAAAAGCTTATTGAATTTCAGTAACCTCCATTATCCGGAACTATTTTTTTCGGACTCTCGAAATATTCGTTCTGATAAAAGGTATATAGAAATTTTCGAGATTGTTTATTTTAAGGAATGAATATAAAAGACAATAAAAAAAACATAATTTTAGTATAAAGAATGAAGTTGATCGGATAATGAGTTGCCGAGATATTTGTAATTATATATTCCACACTCTTTGAATTTTCATGATCCTGTATTTCATTCAGATTTCAATTCAAAGATATATTTTAATTGGAAATGAGACGCTTAATCCGATGCAGTAAACCATTAGTTAATATGATTATCCTTTTTGGAGTTATAAGGATGTTTCTTTTATGCAATTCAGTAATAGAGCATTTAAAGTTTGACGTCATCAAGCCAGGATTTTATTCGAATTGCAATGCATTTTATAAATAGTTTACACATGTTTTACTTTCATATTTTATATTATGCATATCCATGATGACATTACGGTGGCCTCCAACGACTATTTTTTTATTGCTATGTTAAAGGAGCCGACACGAAAACAAACAAATAAGCAAGAAGAAAACATTTCTTTTACAACTATAAAACAATATGTTTTCATGAAATTTTTAAATTAAATTTTAAATTAATTAAAAAAATTCTGTAAAACCGGTTTATTTATTACCAATAAAGATTTCAAAGAGTTTGGACAAAAAGAACTTTTTTTTTTTTTAATTATGAAACAACCATGTGTAAAAAAACCCCAAGAAAATGAGCGCTTTTATCACTAAATATCAATATTTTTTCACTAATTTTTCATTTCAAAGTATAATTTCATACAAAATCGGGTTAAAAATATAAAATAATAACTTGATTTTAAAAAAAATTATTATCACGGGCCCGGGCAACGCCGGGTGCGGGTCAGCTAGTTTATATAATTAAAGTGAAAAGCACATTCTGTCAAGTTTCACTTTCTTTTTTCCACATGAAAATCGTCTCGTTGCGCATGTTTCAATGGGTTTTTTTTTTAGGATTTCGTGAGATGAACGAAACCTTATTACTCCCGCTCTGTTGTCTGTCCGTCACAGAGCTGTTCTCAGAACCTATATAACTTACAGAGTTGAAACATTGTATATATATAATTAAATACCTGTTATGAAGCTCAAAATATTAAAATTTGAAAAAATCGTATTTTAATATATAGAGATAAAAAACCAAAATTCTAACAGCCTTTTCCTATTAAATTAAAAAAAAATTTGTTATAGCAGTTGCGAACAATTAAAAATCCACAATAAAATTCTTTCTACAATAATTAATTTTCTATTGAAAGATTTCCACGTGAAAAATGAAAATGAAATAAAAGGTTACACCAGTTGAAAAAAGATAAATATGAAATAAAAATGATTGATGCATATTGGTAATAAAACTCAAATTTTCAAAGGCTTCTCAATAATACAAGGAGTGTGAGTATGTGTATGTACAGAAAGCAGTTTAATATCACGTCATTAGAGAATTAAAAAGAAAATTAATCTGACTTAATATCGGAAGTTTAACGGATTTCTCAAACGTTTGAGAATAATACAAAGGGAGTATCAATATGATTAATAGAGAATAGTAAATATATGAGTTTGAGAAACGTATTGAATCATGATAAAAACCTGATTCTGGAAATATTTGCATATTTTAACCTTTTGAAGGTGTACAACATGTTTAATTTTGAAATTATTTTTTTTAAATATCACATTTAGTCCACATGACAGATGTTATTATGACAGAGTATAATAACGGGCTTCGCCCGCTATCGAGCTGGTTTAGATATTCGAAAAAACAAAAAAGTAGACTGGTAAATTTTTACTTTATTAAAAACATTACCTTTTTTTGTTGCTAAACGAAATTTATTTGGATTTATTAAAGAAAGAATAAAGTATTTTGAAAGGAATATTAAACGAAACCCTTTGTGCGATCTTCGATCACACTTACCCACTTGTTGAAGGCTTCTCCTCTCAGAAACGGGAAATGTGTTTATCCCTCACCTGTTTAGCCTAGGCGGATTGAAAACGGATGGCCAATGCATTGAAAGCTTTTTTTTTTAAGAACTCATGTTTTCACTACTAAATATGCATATTTTTTCGCAAAATTTTAAGGAGATTACATGTTACCAATTACTTTTTTTAAATTATAGGTTAGAAGATTTCATTTTTTAATAAAAAAAATTCACAAAAGTAAAGGATTTCAGGAAAATTAAAATTATTAAAAATAGTGTTATAGCTTTAAAAAAAATGAAATAATGATTGTATTTTTAGTTGGAATAAACAATGTAAGGCTAATATATTATAGGAATTATTTTGGTAGGTTTATTATAAGTTCATTTAACAGTTCCTTATTAGCGGCAAAGTCATATTTCTTTCACTGTGAATTTCTCTTTCCATGTCAAAAACTGGTAGTCTACTTTTAGATGCCAGTGCCAAACAGTAGCTCAGTGGCAATTTTTAGAAATGTATAATGATTGTGACAACAAACGACGCTATCGCTTTAGCTTTCATCACACTTACATCACTTCTAAATACTACAAATTTCTATTTTTTACTACATTTTACAATTTAAATTCTCACATCATCAATTAGAAAAAGATTAGCTTTTGACTGAAATTTATTTGAAAACTGACGCTTAATTTAACGACTTTTTAAATAATTTTCAAGCAAGAAATGTTTTTCAATTCTGTCTTAACAATGACCATCAGTTTGCTTCAACAATGTAAATAGCTCCTGGGAAAGTTGCCACAATTGAAAATAGATTTCTCAAACCATCATAAAAAGTATAATAATAATAAACCCTGATAAATCATAAGATCAGACTATCCATAAGATAGAGCATTTTAGTGCTAAACTAAAATCTGTCAAAAAAAAAAAAAAAAAAAACTTAGTTTATGTTTAACATAAAATTGATATGTTGAATCCGCTGATGTATATGTTGCATCAGAATATGCCAGGAAATGTATTTTTTAACACTTTCCAACCTAGTTGAAAAGTGTTTATGACTTCGGTTTGTCTGTCCGTCTGTCCGTGCTCTAACTCCCGTAAATATGCTCGGATTGCTCTGCATTTTTTATGTTATTGTCGTAACCTATAGCATGTTCCCTATTTCAATGGAAGTGTGTAGCACTTATACTTTTTTTACAGGGACACTCAAAAGAATTCCGTTACATTACGGTCAATGGGGAAAAATCATTTGCTGTTTATTTTTATGAGGTTACACAATTTCAAACACATTGTAATTGATATATATCACTAAGGTGCATTACAAGAAGCTTAATATGGAATAGGGTGTGTATAGTACTTATAGTTACTTTACAGGGACAGTCAAAAGAATTCTGTTACATTACGTCTATGGAGAAAAATCGTCTGCGGTTTACTTAAATAATGTTTCACTATTTTAAACGCATTGAAATTTATATATATCACTAAGGTGCATTACAAGAGGCTTACTACAGAATAGTGTGTGTAGAGCAGTCATCGTTCATTTACAGGGACACACAAAAGTATTCTCTACTGTCTGTTAAAAATAATTCCTGGAAGTGAGTTTTAAGTTACTGAACGCGATTTTAAATTTAACTCACTTTTTGTCTATTACGTGGTGTGTATAAATTCTGTAGATCATATACAGGGAAGCACAAAAGTTCGTGAACACATTTCCTTTTATTAACAGAAACTCCAGAAAGAGAATTTTAAACTGTGCTACGCGTTTCCTAACTGAAGTAAAATTTAGCATCCTATGTAGTATATATACAAATCTATAGATCCTATACAGGGCTGAATAAAAGTATTCGGATTACTTAGATGTTATCTTTTAGCTTATTAAACAGTATGATTTGTAAAATTATTTTGGAAGCGTTGGAAAGTGTTATATAATCTATGCTTGACGCATGATTTTTCGTTCTTGTTTAAAGATTCATTGGGTATTTAACTGTACAAGAGGGAAAAGATCCCCGACGGTGATGGAAGAGATATAATCATCCTGATTATGTAAAGGAACCAAAGAAACCATACAAATAAATTACACTTGAAAAAATTAAAAATCTCCCTCATCTGAAAATTGATTTATTATTGTAAAAAAAAAAAATCTTCATATTTACATAAAAATTGATTAGCTAAAACAATGGATGCATTTTAGAAGATATGTATTTGAAATGAACAATGATGAAAGAGGACATTTTAAAAATTTTAATTTAAACATTTTAAAACTTTTTTTAACGTTGAATTTCGACGGTGATTTTGAGCAGATGCAATGCACATGCTCATAGGAGTTCATTTGGTTGCATTATCACAATGAGGGCGGGGGTGCTTTATTTACTATGTTCTTTTATTTACTGAATATGAGATGAATGTAGGAATATACTATTTGTATGATGCTTCATAGGTCCATGAAATTTTCTTTCTTGCCGTGGGGAATATGGCGGTAATGTCAAACTGATTTGCATTACATAGTTGTTTATGGATTGTTTGTTTGGAGTTTGCATCGGAAATAGTACTGTATTTCACTAGGGAAAAAACTTTTAAAATAAAATATTTGAAAGACTGTTTCATACGCACTCTTCTTAAATAATAAAGAAGCTCATTTTACTGATATTGTTATAGTATTTTTTTCTGTCAAGTTTCGACGGGTTCCATCTAAATAAATTCATATACAAGGCTAAACAAAGAACAGGGTACATTGTCGTTTATGGTTAGTAATTGATGGAAATCTGTTTTTATTTCCTTATGCGTTTTTTACCTGAATTAAATTTAGCTTAATATGTGGTGTGTACAAAAGTCTTTGATGATATACAGGGTTGTACAAGATTTTGAGTACATTTCTATTATATTGTCAAAAATTGCTAAATGCAAAATTTTCTGAATTAACTAACTTTTATCATGCTATGTAGGATATATCCAAATCTAGGTTAATTTCATTTGTGACAGACATGACTTCAGACAACTGTTTTGTCCAATTTGAAGTAGAGATGCAACGATTATTCGGCCGAAGCCGAATAATCGGCCCCTTCGGCCTATTTGCCGAATATTCGGCTTCGGCCGAATATCAAGTCCATTATTCGGCCTTGGCCGAATAATGCTGTAAGAAATGTTTTTCTACTTAATAGCTTTAACTTTTATATTTTTATGTAGTAATGTTACAAAGTAAAACTTTTTAATTTGACAATTTATATTCATGATGTATAATGGAAATTTTATTTGTAATTAACTAACACTTTTTTCCTCTTAACTTTCATACACTGAATGGGTTTTATCTACCCATTTTTATATAAGAGGTGAATTTTGGAATCATGTTAAAACTTTTATGCTATATCAATAAGTACAAAAGTATCTATAATAAGCTAACGTAATCTGTTAAATTAAAAATTAATCTATTCAAAATTGTCCTAATAGGGCCATACAAGCAAATTCTAAATTTTGTAAGCATATTGAGAAGCTTAATATTTATCCCTTGTTACATAACAAAATTATTTCAATGATATTTTAATTATATCCATAAAGAACGTAAATATATATGATAGATTAGATGTAGATGAATAACATAGATATTTAAGTCGTATATGCTGGAATACTTAGGTAAGGGGGGGGGGGAGTAAAATACACTTAAAAGTTAAATTTAATGTGATTTTTTTTTAAAAGTTTGTTACTAGTATTAAATAATGAAAGAAATGTAAATACTAAATTCTTTTAATTATTATATATGTATGTTTTACATAACATTTTCAAGAACATCATTGTAATGTTTAAATTTATATATACATTAAAAAACAATTCAAATGTTTTTAATAAACGTAGATTATGAAGCAGAAATAATAATTCAGCATTTTCAGGTCATAGTCTATTTCTTTTTTTTTTCCATAAATGATACCTGCTTCTGAAAATAATCGCTCACTATATATGGTTCTTCCTGGTGCAGAAAGGTATTTTTGGTTAACTGTGAAAGGTTTGGAAAGTTTTCCAAATTTTGCGCCCACCACTCCAAAGGACATTGTTGTCTTTCTAGAAAGTGGCTGGGACAAAAAATTGCCAATTTCTTTTACTTCTTCACATTGAGGGGAATTTTCTATAGAAGCTTCACTCTGTGATTAGCTTGGAATTTCATTAAAGTATGCCCACAAAGAATTTGAAATTTGAGTTTGAGTAGCTGGAATGGTTATGTTGGAAATATTTTGTTGAAATTCTGTTACTGGTTTCATTTTCACACTAGTCTTTCTTAGTCTTACTATAGCAATTAATTTGGACTTTACATCTACATCCCTTGCTTCATCTTTGTTGAAAAAGAACACTTTAAATCTGAGGTCCAAAACAGTTGCAATGGAATAGTGTTCCTTGTCTTGAATCGATGCAAAATGCTTCACCAAAATTTGTAAAAGAGTGTCTTTCATGGTGTCTACACCAAAAAAAACCTCTAGATTTTTTCATCTGAAAGTTGAAATTTGTTTTCTAGTACTTTTAAAATTTTGTCATTATTTTAAAATGTAACATACATAATATCTATTAAAATGTAACTAGACAGTACCTGTACCTAATGAGGAACTTTTGCTAAGAATTTTTTGGCCGAAATATGTTAATGAGGCAATTTTTAGGCCGAACATAGCCGAATATTTTTTCAAAATAAAAGAATACTTAAAAAAATTAAAAATTTGCATATAAATAACTATTTAAAAAGAAAATAATATATTTTAATTGTGAAATATACAAGAATTGTGCATATAGTGCATACTATATTTTGTTTTTAGACGAAAATGAGTTCATTATTCGGCGGCCGAATAAGCCGAATATTCGGCTATAACTTGGCCGAATATTCGGTATTCGGTTATTCGGCCAAACCATTATTCGTTGCATCACTAATTTGAAGTACTAAATATTAATTTATCTTAATAAATTTTGGTGTGCTGATATATATATGTATCCTATTTACAAATAATACAAAACTTTTAACTTAACAAAAAATAATTTAAATTAATAAGGTAAAAATATGCTGTGACAGACATGACAAAAAACAGACATGATTTTGAGGGACCTTTCATTATCACTCAATTGCTCTAAATTGGGACACGTTCAGAAATTTTTGTTCACGCAAACAAAGCTTTCTTCTGATATATAATTAAAAAAAAGTTCTGAAATTTAAATTAAATAAATAAATAAAAATTATTTAACAGCGTGACAGACATGACAAGGATTTGTGACAGACATCACATGTGTAAAAATTCAAACTACCATTGCATATTCCTTTTTATATTTTAATGGTATTTTTCATAAATGATGTACAATGTTGTTTTTGATATATAATGTGTTGCATTTTTAATAAAAAGTCTTAAAATAAAATTTTAATATGTATGAAATCTCCAAAAATTCAGTAACATAGGAACTATAACTGCTAATACAATTTGCTTCTTTTTATACCAAACAACCTGCATATTAGATTCAAATTTAAACATCACTTTCATTTTAACCGGCACTAAACATTTTATTTAATATTGTTCTTCTGTCATTAGCCCATGAAATTCTACATTATCAGACTTTGCAATGATCCAGTGTCCACATTACAGTTTCAGATTTTCTGTTTTTTCCTGTGCTACAGTCTTTTGAACACTTTTACCAGATCGGAAATTAAATAAAGTACCCTTTTCACAGTAAGATGTAAAATACTACAATGGATCAATATTAGCGAAAACAATGTGCTCTTCTTATTCCAGGCATTCTTTTTTATTTCATGACCATTAGTGATCCACATCTCATCCAGTAGTTTCTACTTGTATTTTCTCGTCTGACTCATACAGGAGATTTATTCCGGAACACTTTTTCTCAGCATCATTTTCAAATTCAAGAGGTATTCTAGTATCTGCCTTTCTTGCTCGACTAACTTCTCAAACACAGCACTTTATTATCCCATCTACATTATCAATACAGCCTTTGCCATTTGATATAGTTGAGAAATACCACATTGTGGATAGTTAGTGCATCTTCTTTGTTCATTGTCATTGTAAACATTGTATATTTTTGTTCAAAGTGTTCTGAAGTCCATCTGATTGGAATTCTATCTGCTGCACTCTAGGTGTTTTTCTGGAAAACTTTCTAGTACCAATTTATTAAACACTGTGACTGCATACTTATCATAATGGTTATAATCAGAGATCGTGACATAAGGCTCAGAACTGACATCAGTAGCTTTGGCATTATCACGATAATAGACCATAGTGATATAGTGTAAAAGATGTATTCTGTTAATGTGCAGACTGAATTTTCATCCTGATAAGTGTGAGAGTCTGAGAGTAAATTTTTCTAAATTCAGCTTGAAAAGAAAGTTCCCCATAAGTCAGATTCTGTTTTAAGTTCATAAAGAATTTAGACTGTGTGCACTTTACATAAACATGCCACAAGAAATATGTATGCTGTTTCTCTAATAAATCTAACAATGCAGCATGATTTTTGGTTTGTACAACTGTTTCATCTGCTGATTTTGTCCATTGTTTAATATGAATTGAGAGTCAAGTTCACTTTCTTCAAGTCCTTCTACAAACTTCCTGTAGAGCTCGATGTCCTTATGAACACTGCATGTTTTTGGAGCCTAAAAATATCACTTGGTATGAAATCAAAATAATTTTTGAGTTGAGTTGAGGTATTTACTAATGTTGTACAAAAAGGTGTTGCCTCCAATAATGAGAAAAATTAAATAAAATGAAAATAAATTAAAAAAACGGATTGTGACAGACATGACAAATGTGACAGATTTAAACACTTAATATTTCAGTTATTTTTCTGACTTTATTTTCCCTTTTCATCAAAATTTGTTTGTTGTGATATACAGAAAGAGAAAATAAACTACAAACATTTTATACAAGTATATATTTTGTTTAAACTAAAAAAATATATGTTTTCTGTGACAGACATGACACGGCACTAACGTAAAAATGTCTGACTTCTAACAAAAAAATATAAGGGTTATTAATGGTAATTTTGGTGTTTTTTTAGAAAGTAGAGAGTCAGTTTTCAAAATAAAATTTAAAAAATAAGATTTATGCAATACTTAAATGCTTCAATCGATATCAAAGTTTGGATAATCAGAGCTGATATTTTGTTTCAAAGTAAGAAGTAAAAAGAAATTAACGGTAAAAAATTACTTTTTCATATATAATGTTTTTCTTGTTGTTTTCAATAGATTTGATATGTTTTCTATAAATTAAAATGAAAAAAAATTAAATTTGTTAAAATTTAAAAAAGGGTCTCTATGTCAAACTTTGCGTGAAATTAATCTCTATAGATATACAGAGCAGCACAAAATAATTCGACTACATTTTTGACTATGGAAGGTAATTTCTAAAACTGGACTTTTAAATGTGTTACATGTTTCCTGTACTGTTTACTTACATATCTTCTTCGATCTTAATATTTAACCCTGAAGTTTCGTTACAGGTTTCTGGATGCGTTGGAAAGTGTTTCATAATCTATGGTTTTTCGTTCTTGTTTTTTTCAAAGGGCATGTGCCCTTTCTGGAAATTTTCAGAAGGAGCACTACGCCTATTGAAATTTTAAAATTAATAATTGGAGGTATTAATATTTTATTTCTTTAATTGACTTTTGCAATCTCCATGAATGACTACACCTCCCCTCATTCCTTACCTGCGTGAAAATTAAAATAATAGGCGCCCAAATTTAAGATTCTGTATCTGTAAGACCGTGACATAAATTGCAGCTGATTAAATTTGAGTATATATCGCCCAGCAGGTGGCACTGATATGCTGCATTTTCACGATTTTCACTATACTTATATTTCAAGATCTAATGCCTGGAATGTCACCCAAACTTTTAATTCTTTTACACCTTCACATAAATAGATGTTTCTTAGGTTTTGTTGTATACTGCCTAACAGGTGTCGCTGCTATGCTCTTTTTTTATGATTTCCGTGATAACTATATCTCAAGAATGAATAGATAGTCATTAAATTTTGGTTCAAAGCAGATGATTTGATTTTTATAAAAGAAAGTTTTGTTATGGTCACAAAACATACTAGTTTTAAAGATTTTTAACAGTGTGCTGTGGCGTATCAGGTCGTGGTGCAGCATCACCTGTTGGGCGATTTACACCACAAACTAGTCAGCAACAAGTTTTATCCAGGTCTAATTGGATATAAAGTTTTAATAAATTTCGTGCATTCATAGAGCGTCCACAAATTTTTTGTCACATACACACACTTTCTAACAGCAGTCTTATCGTGTTAGGACTTTTAAAAACATATAAATATATTGAAAATCTGAATTCGACTCCCCCACCCCCTCGTATACGCCTGTAATTGACAGGCATTATTTTACTGATAACGACAAACAAATTGCATTTTCCATTTTACTGCAAAGTTGTAGTATTTTTCAAAGTATTTTTTAAGACAATGATTATGATGATTTGATGAATTGAGGGTCGGGTTGACATTCATTGTATCGGGTAATGGTTGGTTTCGGGTTGGGTTGATCAAATTTTTGGAAGGAATGTCCAAAATATGTTTTAAGGTTTAAAATCTATATACAATAAGAACTTAATAACTGATATTCCCGAAAAGCAGACACCTCTATTTAGTGAACATTTTTTAAAAATTCCTAACACTTATATATTTCTACAGCAGCTTTTCAGCCCCTCCCCCCTCCTGAAACCAAAATATGTTTTAAAGAAAACTAGAAATGTTTTTTTTGAAGTATTCGAAAAATTTTCCTCATTTTATAAAAATGCTCATGAAACTCAGGTTAACCTAATTTTTTTTTTTGCTGTTTGATACTGTAATAATTTAATCTTAAATATTTCTTTTAAAAAAATTTCCCTTAAAAAATATTTTGTCTACAGCATTCCTGATTTAAGCTGTTTTTGGAGAGCAGAAAAGTACAGGCAAGACTTTTAAAGAAGTATCTGTTTTATACGAGTAGTAATTTTCCAACTGGACAAAAAATGTCCGGGCCAGGATTCGAACCTGGGATAGCTCAGTGGTAGAGCGTGGCGGCTTCAGCCAGGCGATCCCAGGTTCGAATCCTGGCCCGGACATTTTTCGTCCAGTTGGAAAATTACTACTCGTATGATTTATTTACCAATTTGAAATAATTGTGTTAAAATTAAACTAGTGTAATCACGTATCCAGCGTTTACTGGAGTTCCTTTACCTGCGATCTTTTCTGTTGAGCTGATTAAAATATCAGACCAGATTCTCTGATCAATAAGGTTAACTGGATGAATTATGCCCTCCAGATTCAACCGGGATAGCTCAGTGGTAGAGCGTGGCGGCTTCAGCCAGGCGATCCCAGGTTCGAATCCTGGCCCGGACATTTTTCGTCCAGTTGGAAAATTACTACTCGTATGATTTATTTACCAATTTGAAATAATTGTGTTAAAATTAATCTAAGTATCTGTTTCTTAGATATTGATGATTGAAATAAAAAATTTTGTAGAAGATTTTTTTCTACATCATATGACCTACTTTTGTTTATTTCCAATATGCACATCTTATTAAAATTCTTGCCACAATCTTTAGATAGGCAATTGGAATAGAACATATGGAAGTCTTCAGTAGTTAAAAAGCAGTTTTTGGAATTTTTAATTTCAAGGGAATTTCAAATATGGTGAGAAAAAAAAATCATTCTTTCTTAAAAAAAAAAAAATGTTTCTGTTAGAGAAATGGTAAAGAAAAAAGAAAAATCTATAATCTAAATGAGCCTTGCGTTTGACAGGTTTTAGCAAATTTCTAAATTTGTTTCCAGTTACTCGTGTAAATTATATTGCGTTACAATGAAGTTTCCTTTTAGAAATAGATTTGTTAAAACTTTTTAAACTAAAAGAAACTTAGAGAAGGCTTCTGTATTTAACGGGACTGTAAGCTAAAATAATCAGTAGAAAAAAAAAAGATTAGATTTGGCAAGGGGAATAAAAATGCACTTTTAACGATTGGTAGAGCTTATCATTTCTCTTATTAGAGAATAGTTTTTTCCCTTAAGTTTTCAAGAATGGAACAGCCTTTTCATTTTCGTAGAAAGGAAATGTCATCAGTTTTGTTTTTTTCCCAAAAAGAAGAAATACAGAAATTTTATAATGCTCAAAATCTGAAATTGCTCATAGTTTTTTTTTTCTTTTACCAGCTGAAAAACATTTCCTATAGTGTGTAGTATTAAGAGCTCTTTTGCACAGGAAACTCCCAAAGAGATGAATCCATCATTCTTTTTACAAAAGAGAGGGAACTTCCTGTCTTTCTACTATAATTTAGGCCAGAGGCCACCCATATCGCTCATGCCTTGAGCCAAGAAGGCGTCATAAACTGAAATGTGTTGTAATTATCATGTCTCATTAGTTTTTAGGCAGTAAGTTTCAGTAATTGTCTAATTAGAATTTTTTGTTCCAATTTGATAGTGCATAATACTTATGTTACATTTGTGCTTTTTTTTTGTACAAAATTGTGTTTCTGTTTCTTTAATTCTTATTCTTTGGAAAACTCAAACAAGGGACCATGATCATGATAAGCTGGGACCCCACATAGAAAAAATTATTCTTCCCTTTCTGTCAATAATTACATTATTGCTGAGGTATACATTTCTTGCACAAACATGAATTAATTTAGTGGACGTGATATTTTAATGTGAGAGTGCAGACACAGGTGCCCGATATACGTACACCAGGTATAGATATTCAGTTTAAAAAAAAGAAAGAAAACTCATGCATGCAGCATAGATTATGAAACACTTTCCAGCACATCCAGAAAACTGTAATGAAACTTCACCGTTAAATAACGTGAAAGAAGATATGTAAGTAAGCAGTATAGGAAACATATAACGCATTTAAAAGTCGAGTTTTAACAATTACCTTCCCTAGTCAAAAAGGTAGTCGAATTATTTTGTGCTGCCCTGTATATGATCTATAGATTTGGATATATCCTACATAGCATGACAAACATTAGTTTATTTAGAAAATTCGCATTTAGCAATTTTTGCCAATCAATTGAAATGTACTCAAAAATTTTTGTACAACCCTCTATTCTATATTATCAAAAGACTTTTGTACACACCCCATATTAATCTGAAATTTAATTCAGATAAGAAACGCATAAGGCAACTTACACAAATTTTCATCAATTACCAACCATAAACGACAATGTACTCTATTCTTTGTGTAACCTTGTATATGAATTTATTTATTTTCCACAAACTTCTACAGTCGACTCTCGTTTTTGCGAACTCGTAAGGAACATTCAAATGGTTCGTAAAATAGAAAGTTCGTAAAATAGAAAATCATCAAAAATGACATGAATATGTACATTATTTATGTCTATTTTTATCAATATCCCCCCCTCTTCATAGATGATGCAATATTTTAAGATTATTTATTCTGAAATAAAGTTATACATATATTTTTTAAATATATAAGAAAATTCAAAATACAAATATATGCACAGAAAAAAAATTTAGCACTCAGAAGAATATGGTATTAAGCTTTGAAAACATTACATGTGAAAACATAGACTGTATTAGAACTTAATGGATGAAAATACATAGATAAAAAATTAGGAATGGAAATAATCACTTACCTTTTTTTGTTTTAAAATCACGTTTTGGAAAATACATGTTTCCATTTTATCTATGCTTGAAATCATTTCACAATTATTGTTCCCTTCAAAAAAGTGCCTTAGCCCTGACAACCATTGAGCTGCTTGTTTGACAGTGGGACATTGGATTATTTCATTTTCTTCTTGTTCCAAATCTGAAAGTTCTTCTTCCTTTTCACTTATTGCGTCAGGAATAATTTCTTCATCTGATATTTCTTCCGTACAAATCACATCTGAATCTACACTCAAAAAGTCCACGAATGAAATTTCAGGTAACAGTGGATTTCTTTTTCGTAGTTCATTTATAAGTAACTCATCTCCACTGATATCGTCGGCTACATTTTCTTGGTTTTCATTAATTGAGGTACTAAAGCCTGCGTTCTGAAATGCTTTAGCTATTGTAGTCGCTTGAACATCATTCCAAGCACGTATTGACAAATGCATTGCACCCAGAACATCAATTTCATATGGTTGATTCAGCTCCAATCCCATGACTACTCTTTGCAAAAGCACTCTTCTATATATGCGCTTGAAACTATTAATCACACCCTGATCCATCGGCTGTAAAATTGAAGTTACATTGGGTGGAAGAAACTCCACATGAATAGATTTAAGATTTAAGACTTCAACGTGAGCTGAACAGTTATCCACAATTAGCAAAATTTTACGTTTTTCCAAAACAAATTGACGATCCAAGTTTCTTAACCATTTTTCATAAATGTACCCAGTCATCCATGCATTTTGGTTAGCATGGTATGCAGCTGGTAATTTGTTAACATTTCTGAAGCATCTAGGCTTCAAATTTTTTCCAATGAAAAGCAATGGCAGTTTTTGTGTTCCATTCATGTTGGCTGCCAACAAGATTGAGATTCTCTGCTTAGCCTTTTTGCCTCCGCTACATTTTTCACCTTTGAAAGTAAGTGTCTTTTCCGGCAGCATCTTAAAAAACAGACCTGTTTCGTCCGCGTTAAAGACATCCTCTGGAGCATATTCAGTTAGCAATGCTTTTAAATCGCGTTCTTTCCATTCATTTGCCAAAGTCGTATTTGCTGTTCCACTTTCACCGCACAATTTTCTGAAGCTCAAACCGTGCCTGGACTTAAATTTTTGTAACCAACCGTCTGAGGCCTTGAAGTCTTTGATATTCAGCTTCAAAGCAAAAAAATTCGATTGTTCTTTAAGAAGATTACCATCTATGGGAATGTTCAGTCCTCTCATTTTCCTCATCCAAGAAATCAAAGCTTTCTCCAATTGGGGGTGTTTTGCTTCTCTGAAATATTTACGAGAGTGGTTTTTATTGGTGCTTCTATTTCCGACGATTTTCTCTCGAGATTTTAAAATTGTGGAGAGACTATTCTTTGGAATTCCATACTTTTTCGACATTTCTGTCTTACTTAAGATTTTCTCATCTACTTCTTTTAAAATTTTCTTCTTTACCTCAACGGATAAGCACATGCGTTTTTTCAACTGCGACATACTGAAATTCTGTAATGTTCTGGCCCAATCTCCCTCTCGACTAACGAGACTTCACAGATTGAGTAGTCCAGAAGTTATGAGAAAATAGACGATTACAGAATGCAATCTTTTAAAAGATTTCGTTTCCTCTTTCAACAATGACACCTGCTTGTACATTTAAGTATCACTCGCCAATCAGAGACTTTCCAGACACGTGCCTTTAAAATCAGTCATACGTAATAAACCACGTGACGCTAAATAAACTTATTGCTACGCTGCCTCTCTCTCGAAAGCGTGGGGGGGGGGGAATAACACATTCTTGAAATGCACCTGCTGTCTTTTGCACCTGTTGAGAGAATAATTAACGTTGGCACTTCTTTTCGGTATTTAAAATAAATAAATAAATAAATAAAAATGCAGAATTATGAAAGTTATGTTCGCAAAAAAGAGATTTTCATAATTTGTAGTTCGTAAATGGGAGCGAAAATTTACATAGCATCTATGGGAAAGTATTCGGGACCACGCTCTAGTTCGTAAAATCGCAAGTATTCGCAAAAAAGAGGTTCGTAAAAACGAGCGTCTACTGTATAAGTCTAGTAACAATAGTTCAGCAGGAAAATGTGTAACCCAATTAAAAACTACCCTAAGCAATTCACTCCCATAGTCTGTAGTATTATTTACAAATTCCCTTGTGTAGTCCTGTATATAATTAACTGAATTTATACACACCACGTACCATAGGCGTAACTTAGGTTACAGACTGAGAAAGGGGGGGGGGGGCGGCAAAGTCTCGAGGCCCATTTTGAAGAATTACAGCTATACCACCGCACACGTTTGCACACCTGCATGCGCTCACATATACATTAAATGCTTGAAAGCTTTTATTTTAAAAACAAATTGTATTTTATACCTTTAAAATATTATAACAAAGTAAGATAAGTTCCATCACTCAAAGTTTAAATACTACTACGCCAAATCAAAGCGAAGAAAGAAAAATAAAAATAAAATAAACAAAAATTCAGTCATTTAAGGCATTGCTTCTAATTAATATTTATTCGCAGAATAAATTTCTCCTAAAATCTATAGTTTTTTATTTCTTTTTTTCTTTTACTTATTTTCTTCCTTTTTATGGTGGACAACACGAACGACAACACAAAATTTTCTGACTAATTTTTAAAAGCAAAGGCATAAGATTGGAAGGCTATGAATCTGTGACTGTTGAAGAATGACTATTAAAGCGATTTGGAATCGAAATGAGTTTTCCATATTTTGACAAATAAATTATTTACGAGTTATAAGCGATTCATGTCACGTGATGACACGTTTCTCCCTCTTCTCGTCCTGCTGCATCGGGAATTCTGTTCAAAACGCCGATTTTAACAGTATTTTCTCAAAGATCTTCAGCCTTTACTAAAAAATGGAAAATGTCTTTCGATTACATAGTTTCTGAATAAGAACACCTGCTAATTTCATGCATTTCCGAACAAAAATAAACTCAGAAATGTGTCAGAAAGTAGCTCTTTTGGATTTGAGAACAGCCATAAAGAATCTGGAATAAAATTATTGGAAGGGCTAACTAGAAAAATGTAAACATATGGGCACTTTTGTTATAGAGATAATATGCCAACCAGCGTGAATGTGAACAGTTATGGTCTACTTTGCCATCCGTTTTTAAAAAAATATATACAAGAAAGTAAAGCTCAAACTAGTAATTTTAAGTGAATTGTATATAAGCTAGGATATATATATATAAATTGAGAATATGCATATTACTTATGAAAAATTAATAAATTTAAACCATTAATTGGCCTTAAATTCAATGCTTTACATAATTTATTAATTTTAACACGCATAATGTTATATAGTTTCTCTATGTCTGACAAGGCATATGTGCGATCATCACAAACTTTGTAAACATTTATATACTTTCATCATAATTTCATTTTAGAGTACATTGATATGTATAGGGAAAATTTTAAAATTTGATGTATTGTAAAATAGAGTGTGCATGCATATAACTGAATATTTTCTTTTATCTTTGATTAAAAGAGAAAAAATGGAGCTTTTCAGTAAGTAATTGAGAATTCCTAGATTAAATATCAAATAGCTAACTAATCCGAAATAACGTGTAAAATTTGGTATATTTTAAAGATTATCTTGAATTATTTTTTAAATAATTCTATTTAAAAATATAAGTTACACATTTAAATAATTCATTAAATAAAAATACATACACCATAAACATAAAGGATCAGTGTCCATAAGCCATGTTTTTGGCCCATGAAATAAGACTAAAATTTGATTTTGTTATACTGACTTAATCATTTCACTTTTAATGTTAGAAGGTTTATCCTGTTCAGTTTCAACAATAGTTTTTCCATTTTGTTCGGATTTATATGACTTATGCAAGCTCAAAGTTCGCATTATTCGTGATGAAAAATATTCAATTTTTCCTAATTTTACCTCAATTATTTATATGAACGCAATCGTGAAACACTTTCTTTTTTACATACATTATAAAATACATCAGAATGTACAATATATGTAAAAATAAAAGTGTTACAAAGATGTGCTCATAGTAAAATATTAAAAATAGGGAGTTAATTAATTGTACATTCCTTCATGTCACTACGAGACTTTAGGATGCAGCAACGTGTTTAAACGTGCTAAAAGGAACATAACTAATTGCTAATAACTGCATTCCTTCACATTAGCAATAGTTGTGTTCATTTTAGCACATTTAAACACATTGCTGCATACTAAAGTCTCATAGTGACGTGAAGGAATGTGCAATTAATTAACTCTCTATTTTAAATACTTTACTATGAGCGCATCTTTGCAACACTTTTATTTTTACATGTATTGCACATTTTGATGTATTTTATGATATATGTAAAGAAGAAAGTGTTGCACGACTGCGTTCATATAAATAATTGAGGTAAAATTAGGAGAAACTGCATATTTTTCATCACGAATAATGCGAACTTTGAGCTTGTGTAAGTCATATAAATCCTAATGAAAAACTATTGTTGAAACCGTACAGGATAAACCTTCTAATATTAAAAGTGAAATGATTAAGTCAGTATAACAAAATTAAATTTTAGTCTTATTTCATGAGCCAAAAACACGGCTTATGGACCCTGATCCTTTCGTAACAGAAGAAAAAAATGCAAAGACATTTAAATATTTCAATAATGTGGTAATAAGTAATAGTTTATGCTTATCTAAAACTAATCCATATTTTAGTCTTAAAAAAACAATAACAACAAAAAAATGTCTGTTTACAAAGTATTTTTTCTTCCTTCTTCTAAATCTAAATGATTAGTTATGTTTTCTTGAGGACCAAGCAGATGGAACAAACCGTAATCGAAAAGTCTATTGTGGTATATCGGATTCTTTGATCTTTTATGATTTTCTTAGCATGTTAAAGGTCAGAGGCCAAGCAGGGAGATGACAGATTGTCAATGACTCTTCCTTTTGTAAAAACTTTTCTGTCTTTTGTCGATAACCACAAAAGGATTTGAGAAGAATGAGATGTTGTATGAAAAATGGTATCTTTGACTGACTTGCTCAGGATGTCATTAAACGGGCCTTTAAACAATATACTATACAATGAGAAATGAAACATGCTCCCCAGGATAAGGGGGTAAGCAAGGATAAACTTACATGGGTTTGTGGAAATAAGCTGAATTATGTCCATGATTAGGAAAAATTAAACACTAATTTTGTTAACTTGAGGTTGGCGGGGGGCGGCTGTAGCTCCTCATTTCCCCCCCACCCCTCTATGTAGGCTTTTTTTATGATTTACAACAATTTATACATTTAGAGATACAGTCGAACCTCGTTAACGTGAAGTTGAACGGACTGCGAATTTTTTTCGTGTTATCCGAAATTCCGTGTTAACCGTCATAATAGGCACGCCATCTATGTTGGATATAAAATTAACCTACAAATATTATATAAGTAAATTAACCTACAAATATATCCCTGCTCATAAAATCATAAATTAATAAGAAATAGGATATTTCATTAACAAATGAATAATTTTTTAGGCAATAATAAATTTATTTACTTGCTAATAATTTGTTTAAGTTCATTATTGACTTTCATTTATTGACTTTGGCTTCAATTTTTGTAGAGTACTTCTTTTAAAAACGTATGGACGTCATCTAATTTGTCCAAAATTCGAGAAGTGTCCTCTTGTTCCATAAGGAAACGTCGTACAGTTTACAATGTTGCGTTAGATTCATTTAATTACACTAAACTTTTCCGTTCTGTGTAAGTTTTTTCATCCTCGTCTGGCACTTCAATGTTGTCATTTTTTAAGCAATAATTTCTTCGTATTTCGTCACATCCGAAGTCAGAACATCATCTATGCAAATGTACTCGGGAAAAACAATGTCTAAGAAAGAATTTCCCGTTTCTTGGCTACATATCTTTTTGTAGACAATTCTATGGCGCTCTTTAAATCTTTTCAGTCATCCATTAGAACATATGAAATCGCTCTCATCGAGAGCATCAGCAAAAGCCTTACTTTCTCTTGCGAAACTGCAAAAGTTAAAAACAATGTTCTGGCTTCTTGCTTCTTTTATCCACCGCAAGAGAGCAATTTCAATTTATTCATTCTTTCTTCTACACATTCGTTTTCTTACTGGTTTGAATTGACTCACAGCGTAAGCCGCTTCAATCTTTTCACAATTTTCTTTAAAATCGTAGAGAGGACCAATTGTAGAAGAATTGTAGGTATCCCATACTTCGCCGCATTTTCTGATTATTTTCAACACTTTAACGCTAAATTCGTTTAAAATTTTTTGCTTGGTTTCTAAAGATACAGCTTGCTTTTTTCAACTCATCTTTCACAGAATTCTATGGAGTAACTGCAAACAGAGTTTCAATTATGTTAGTCAGATAGTGAAGTAGGGATTGTCACTTCTTTCACTCACAGATAGGGGAATTCGGAAATCTGGTTTTTGGTTTATGTCACTGTCAATAAAGTAAACCAGTTAATGGAACAATCACTTTCAAAAAAGAAATTCCTTCACCCAAACTTTCATTGTGATTGATCTGTAGCTCATATGGTTAATGTGGGAACACTTGCGCATATCAGAGATCAAAGAAAAGCAGGGATTAGTCAGTAATTCAGTATTTCACGAATTTCTGAAACCCTTTCCCACTTTATATCTTTTTCAAACCATGAGAAAATTCCATTTTTAATAAGAGGATATACCATGTAAGTTTGACATATCGAAAACATTGCGTAGGGAATCATGTTTTGACTTTTGAGCAAAAAAAAATTTCGCCTTAAGCGGGATTTTCCGAAATTCTATTTCGTGTTAAACAAATTAATTAACATTGTTTTTCAGATTCATTTGACGGGATCTCAGTATTATTTCGTGTTAAGGGAAATTTCGCGTTAAGTGATTTCGTGTTAACGAGGTTCGACTGTATATTCTTCATATTTTTTCAAAGTTGATTTTTTTATCGCAGTATTATTATTATTGCTTAAAAAGTATTTTTAAACTTATGTGTACATAATATTGAATATATATAAAAAAAATTAAAATAAATGTGAATAAAATTAAACCAGAAATAGAAATATGTAATTAAAAAATAACAGTCATTTTCTCTCTCATTGATTTTGCAATTTTCTTTCACGGTTTCACCAGTCCTGTCATTACGATGAAAGTTTCCATTGATATGAAAAACTCATTATTCAAAGTAGAGATCTCAATCAAAATATACAAGAAAAAAATTTGCTTTCTTCTTTATGTTGTGGTATCGTGGTCACATACATGTAATTAATTGTGTTTAATTGTGTGTAATTAATTGTGTGTCTGGAAAATTGTGTTTAACTTGCTCCTCTTTTCATGGCAACAGATTTCAGTGGAGTTAATCAAGGTATACTTGTTTTTAAATTGTCCAATGAGTAGTGAGTTGTAAGAGAATCTTTTTAATTTAAGTAAGTTGTTTCAGCAAGAACATCCAACCTCCACATTATTTTTGAAGGGCTGGCTAACATTTTTTAAAGGGGGCTTATTTTTTTTTTTTTTTTTAGAATTGACTAAGTTTGAACACAAAGCGGAGATCAAAAAATTTTTTTGGTGGCACCCTCTATCGGAAGGGAATGCAATAATGGATATTTAAAATAGGTTTTCTTTAAAAGATTTCACTGGGAATTGAACCTGCAAAATAGCTTCTTGACTTGATAATTTGTGGTAGGTTTAACTGATCAAGCCAAGAAGCTATATCTGTATGTCAAGATTTTAAGTGTATAAAGAGAGATATCGTGAGAGTGACGTATCATTTGTTAAATAGTGGCAGCAATGGTAAAAAGAAGACATCTTTAGGGGTAAGTACTGTTTTTATTGCGTTTGGTGTAGAAAACATAGGAAAGAGGCGTATATTGTTTAAAAAAACATTCAATTTTATTAATAATTTTCCCAATGCAATACATGTGGACCCACTTTTCTTTTTTTAGCAGGTTTTGACAAATCTAATGCAGAATCTTGTTTAATGTTTGTTGACAAATATTTATTTTTAATAAAATTTCGCGGGAAATTCATTTTGTTTAATGTTTCTAATAATTCGTTCTGTGCCTTGATCGGTTTTCTTTTATTCACAGAAAACAAAAGATTGAATAAATCTGCCAAGTTCGATTCGGGGATAGGTTTTCCTTCGAAACCTACAGTCAAATTTTTATCCTATAGAAATTTTCTTGGATATGCCATGACAGACTGATCTAAATGCTTTAATAATTTAGGATAGCTTTAACCGTTTAAGCTATGATATGGTGGTTAGATTACAGATATTTGTGTTTGGAATAATGTGATTTTTAATTTTGCCTGTTCAGTTTCAATTATATTGTGAAATGAGGGTTTATTTTTGAAAGATAATGTTAACTTTTTGTGATTGTCTTGTAACAGACTGCCTTCATTAAAGTGTATTTTAGAATTGTAAACTGCAATTTTGAAATTTTTGTCTGTTTGGAAAAAAAGCACAATGAAAAAAATAAAAGTGTTAAAAAATATCAAGAACAACTGTTCAAAAATATAATAACAACTGAAAAATGTTCAAATAATAATAACTGTTCAAAAATAATAAACGATTGACTTTATACAACCAACATTTAAAAAAAAGATAATCGAATCTAGTTTTTTCTAACGTGACATATTTGAATTATTCACTTTTTTCTACTTAAATTTGTAACACATAAGTGATTCGAACAGTAAAATATTATTTGTAAAAGCACTAAATACGAGATTAATAATTTTTTTTAACTTACAAATGTATGAACTTCTGATACGCAAGTGATTCGACCAGTAAAATATTAAATACGAGAATTTTGGACTTACAATTGTACGAACTTCTGATATGTAACCCTTTCTGAATCAATGTGTAAGAATTAACTGACTATTGAACTTATAACAGAGTATGATAAAATAATCATGTGACTTTTTAAACCAATAAAATGTTAATATTTTTAACATTATTTTCTATCATTTTATGAACTTCCAAGAAACGAGTTAATATGATTATATTGTTTCCTGTTACCGCTGTGAAAGGTTGTGTTTTTCGTTTTAAGTTAGTTTACATTTAAATGATTATGGAGCGAGTCAAGGATTCTGCTTTGTTAAGTGTTAATGATATGTCTAACGTGAAGAGTGAACCCTCATCACCAGGATTAAATGACCATGACATGGAATTTTTAATACAGCCTAAAGAAGAACCCGTTTCGAATTGTGAAGTGAAACCCACCTCATCAGGATTAAAGAAACAGAAGTTACCCTTTGTGTGTTCTACTTGCATCAAAGCTTTTCCCCGAAAGGTTAACTTAACGTTTCACATGAAATGTCATCTGGAGAAAATACCTCTTGTACGTGTGTAATCTGTGAAAAAAACATTTGCTAGAAAGTATTATTTATTAAATCATATGAAGATTCATTCAAAGACCCCTGTGATTCATAATTGTAATCTATGTGGCGAAGTATTTTCACAAAAGAGTGATTTATTAAAGCATGGGAAAATTCATGTCACTTTAAAGCCAAAACAAAGGAAAAGTAGACAGTTACCCAATCACTGTAAATGTGACGATTGTTTTGAAACATTTAATAATAGATCTGACTTAGTGAAACATAGAAAAATTCATCTTTCACCTAAAGAACTTAACCTATCTGATCGACTTTCCTTGGGAAACAGTTTGAAATATGAAATTTCAGACATCACTCAGTTTAGTAAAATATTTAAGTTTTTCGATATTTTTACTCCTGCTCATTTGAGTTTAGGTGAGGAAATGAATGTTGAAGTACAAATGAATAAGAACTATGAGCTTTATGTTCACATACAGAAATATGAAGAATTTGTAAAGAACGGTCGTGAACTTACTCCCACAAATGAAGGCATTACATTATCATGTGCAACATTCGACAATTTTGAATCGAGATTGGATAAATTTAATTTTGTTTCTGAAAGAGGTACATTCGTCTGTAATAATGACTTACTAATTGCTTATGTAAATAAGGAATCATGCATACTGCAAAAATTATTCCAATCGAAAAAGTTTGGGTTTTGTTTGAAGTCTGATTTTTTGCTGCTTACAAAAGATCAATATTTGAAACTAGTGAAAAATCGCTTTAAAATTACCGAATGTATCATTGAGACGCTTTTAACTAAGCTTATTCCTGTTTCGGTTTTAGAAAACTTAAACAAATATAAATGTACCCACCTCACAATCGAAGAGCCTTTGAACTATTTCTTAACATGTTTCAATGATGAGTTAAATTCATCCGTTTCTCAAGTGTTTGATTGCTATCGATGTTCAATTGGAGAACCAATTAATATGAAACACAAGTGTGATTGTTATAATTTTAGTAGACAATATAATAGGGTAATGACAGTGCGCTGCTAAATTTCAACGTAACTGAATTTTTAAAGAACCTCATGTAATTATACTCATTTATTTTTTGAAAATATGAGTATGGAATTTTATAATAAGCATTTAAACAATGTATTTATAAATTAATATAGAAATGTATTTATTTAATAAATATTTGCAGGGATCATTCAAGAACATAAAAAAGGGCAGGGTGCACATTACATAAAAAGGGCAATTTTGTTGAAAAGGGCACATCATTTCATAAAAAGGGCATTTTTGTAATAAGTGCATATACCAATATACTGGTGGGGAGGGAAGTCTGGCAACAGCTTAAAGTACTCCTTAATTTAAAAAATCCAATAACATTTCTAATTTCCATAACTTCACCGTTTGAAAAGTATTAAAAATAGCAAAACGAAACTTGTTCTCGATTTTAATTGTAAAATTGTTTACTATATTCACAGTCATTTCTCCCTTTCTCTACATTATTGAAAAACTTCTCTCTCTAAAACTTTTATTCACCAGATAACTTTTTCCCAGTTTTAGCAAATCTGGTTTTGAAAAAGCTACAAAATAAAAGTTCTAAAGCTACTTCTCAATTTTTTTATAGAACTTATGTCATTTATCATGTGGTCAAAGGCCAGAATGCCTGATCTAATACTATATTTCACTAGACAAGGTGAAAATAATCAATGACCCTTAGTTACCCTTTATGTCTTGTTCAATGGAAAAAATGAATCGCTCAAAGGCAAAGATTAGACATACCAGGACATTTTTATCAGAGAAATAAAGAGGGAAAGAGGAATACTCCTGATGTACCATACTAGCATTCTAAAAATAAAAGATAAGTAAAGAATTTTTGAAAGTACAATGCAAACAAGGCGGGATTCTACCCAGGAATAAAAGGAGGGTAGAATTCTACCTGGAGAAAGGGCAAGGAGGGTGGTAGGCCGCCCTTTTGAAACTCTCTAGAATGATCCCTGAATTTGTTTTTATATCACATATCTGTTTTTATTTCACATGTCTATTTATTTTTTTATTTTTATTTATTTATGAAATCAATATTTGAAGTTTTATTTTCTAGAAAAAAAGTGAACATATATTTATGAGTAGGCAATTTTTAAAAAAATTATTATTGTAGTCTTTAAAGTTAACCCTTTTTGGTCAAATGAAATCTCTTTTTAAGAAAAATTTATTATTTTTATTTGAATAGGTATTAATCTTATTTATTGATAAGAAAGTTTAATTTTTCTCTCCGTTTAAACAATGACATTGCATGTTTTGATAATTTTCATCCCACAGTTAACATTACAGTATTTAACCTTGTTAAGAAAATGTTTAACTTAAACCGTCACTGTATTTATTATAGATAAGTAAACATTTTATCTTTAACCTATATATAATTTAAATGATTAACTATAACTGTGACTGCTTTTAACCTAGATAAGTAAATATTTTCATGAAACCCAATCAGTTTACTGTTGACTTTTATCGAGATTAGGGGAAGGTGTTGTACCTTTGACCGTTTTCACTAATTTAATTTTTCTAGACCAGAAATAAATAGAAAACCATTGTTTTTTGGGATTTATATATTCTTTTGATATCCGAGCAAAACATATATTTTTTTGTAGTTTGGTATCTTGTCTTTAAGTGCCTGTTTTATGGATTTAAAAAAATAAAAAAAATTGGTCAAAGGTACAACATGGTGTTGTACCTTTGTCCAGAGGGTGTTGAACCTTTGACCATAGATTTGAAAAGTGACAAAAACATGAATACAGTCATAAAGGAAGGTATAATATTTAATATATTTGAAAATACAAATTGCAAAAACATTTTTTTTTCAAAGCAAACCAAATTTGAGTAGCTTTTAAGAGTATAAAAAGTTAATAAAATATTTTGCTTGAATGTACGTATTTTTAAAAAGTTTGTAGATAATAAAATAAAAATACATATTCCACTTAATAAAACTACAATTAAAAAATTTGGTTTGAAAATTAGTTTTGAACATGAAAAAAAGTATTTACTTAAAACATGTTGAATAAATGCAAACAAGCACATAAAAAACAACAAAACAATGAGCAAAAGTTATTCAACATTATACATGGATAAATCAACTCCAAATGTCAAATATTCTAATTGACGAGCAGATCCTCCTGAAAGTGATGGATGTGGAAGTTTCATGATAATATCATCTTTATCTGTGTCATACATAGTTTCATCTTCTCTTGTAAACTTATTTCTCGCACCCAATCTCTTTAGATATTTAACTTTAAAATCAGTAGCATCTATTTCAACCACTTCAGCAACATAGTATTTAATCATTTTTTTGGTAGCAAGCTTAACAAGTATGAAACTTCCTTTTCTGATGTCTTCTTTATCAAATTGAATTTCATTTTCAGTTACCTCATCGTCTGCTAATAAATCATAATCACTTTCATCTGATGAATTTTCTAAAAATATATCATCGTCAGACTCAGAGCTAAAATTTTCTGGAAGAAAAATATTTCGGCACACTTTTTTATTTTTGCATTTTTTATTTTCTTCAGAGATCTTAGTTTTATCCTTTTTATTATTTTTTGCCTCAATAAGAGACATTCTTTCCGGTGTATCTGTGAGAATACGAGACTTTCCTTTATATCTACCCTTATTTGTTCCCCTCCTTGTTTGAGTTTTGGGATGGGGTCTTATTACTTCTGGTGTTACAATTTTAGATGTTGAAGGTTTATTTTCTGAGGAGTTGACTTCATTTAAAGAAGCACTTGTATTAGCTTCAGTATCGATTTTTTGAGCCTGATGAAAATGTTCTTGTGGTAGGTTTTCAGGTCTATCGGTTACACTTGCAGCTGCAAATTCGTCATCAGCAAAAATATGTTCATTAAAAGGAACAAAACCCGAGACTTTGAAGCCTTTCATAATATTATTAGGAACAAAAGCCTTTGGACATGCAAGGCCTACTAAAGCTGCAATATCGTAAATGGTAACTGGCTTCCCACTGTTTCCTGGTGATAACATCCAATTATTTACAGCTTCTTTGTAGTAAGTTTTAAACGGTCCGAATACCCCTCTATCAAGAGGCTGTATTTTATGGCTGGTATGAGGCCAAAAAGTCAGTAATATTACACCAGATTTTTTTGCTAAGTCTATTACAGGAATAGATACATGGCTGTCATGATTATCCATTAACAGTAAAACAGGCTTTTCAGGGGATGGGTGAACATGTTTAATAAAATGTTTAAACAATTGCATAAAAAGAGTTTGATTAGACCAACCTGTTGGAAATGCAGCACCAATTGCTCTTGGTGGGGCACCTGTTAGCATAAAGGGCTTAAAATTTACCCTTGGAAATATGAGCATAGGAGGAACACTGTTTCCTATCGCATTAACCGCAGCTATCATTGTCACATTGGTTCCTCTTTCACCAGATGTAACTCCACCTATTTGTTTCTTTCCTTTCAGAGCTAATATTTTAGGAGGGATGTGAACCGTTGTTACACCTGTTTCATCACAATTTCAAATATCACTTGGTAAAAATGCATAGCGTTCTAAAACTTGTTTATAATTATCAAAAACAATTACAACTGTCTGCTTGTTAAAGGCAGCAGCACGAGCAAGACTGGTGGCTTCTGGTTTACGAAGAGCTAACAAGGAGACCGCCAAACATGGTGCGCACAGATTTTGATGATTTTAAGGTATGTTATAGAGGTCAAACCCCTAACTATCCTGGTCAAAGGTTTCCTTCAAATGGCCCTTAGTTTTTGAGAAATTCGGGGTTAAAGTTCAGCATACGTTTATAATACCCAATAGATTGCTACCTCGAGCGAGGTCTTTGTGGTGCAGCGCTAGCATGCGGGATTCCTGAACGCAATGCAAGGATTCTGTCCCCTCCTATGCCTTTTTTTTTTTTTTTTTTTTTTTTTTTGGCGCATTGTACGTTTTAAGCAGAAGTGGGAATTCTACATCTTTGAACTTTTTTATAATTTCATAATAAATTATATTTACATTTTCGAATGTTTCATAAAAATTTATAGTTTTTCTGCAATTATTAAACTAATATTTGTGTCGACGAAAATCCAAGATAATTAAAGTCTAGAAGTCCCGTCTTTTTTTTAACTTTCTATTATTGTTGGCATTTATGTTTATTTATTTATTTATTTATTTATCATAGTTATAAAATAATACATACTTTTTTTACTTGCATTTTCTATTTTTTTTTTTTAAGTAATTGATGAGGAAAACATTTACAAAATAATATATCCTTTTAATATTATTTGATTCGTTCTAAACATCTTGCAACATCTTAACTGATGAGATACAAAAATGTTTATCATTACCGTCATTGACATTTTTAATTAAATAAATATAGAATTAATTGGGTGATACATATCGCAAAAGTATTCAAAACATAAAATGGCATTAAAAATCGCCATAAAAAGAATTTCTTAAGATGAAATTTTTTTAACAATGTTGGAAGAATGCCTTAATTAACATAATATATATTTTTTAAATACTCTACTTTTATATATATTAAAAAATGCATTAAAATTTGGAAAAGAAATGCTAATTATCACCCGTATAAGTCCAAATAAATACACATTTAATAAAGGATACTTATTGTAAAAACCTTTAAAACATAAAATGACATTAAAAACAGCACAGTTTATAAAAAGCGACTTTTTTGCATGATCATGAATGTTTTTAACATTGTTGGAGAAAAGCATAAATAAATTTAATATATATGTATATATTAGTACTTGATTTACGATAAATACATTAAAAAAGGGTAAATGAATATAGTATGTATGCTTTTTAAAACTTAATTTGCGGTAAATACGTCAAAAATACGTTAAAAGATGAGAAACAAAAATGTTTAATCATCACTAGTAAATACGCAGTTAGTTGGATGATACTTATCGTAAAAACATTCAAAACATAAAATTACATTACAAACAGCACAATTTATAAAAGCAACTTTTTTACACGAACATGATTTTTTTAACAATGTTGTTGGAAAGCATAAATCGTTTAGATTTATGAAAATTTCTCTGCTATCTATTAATTTTGATGCAGACCATGCGTATCTTATCATAGGGCGGAAGTGAGGGGAGCTAAATTGATGTAATATAATTGAATGTATTTTTATAATATCTTCTCGTGAAGATATTTCCCTCTGGTTTTCTAGCAAACTTGTTGCATTTTGTAACCTTTTCATGAAATTTTTTACTTGGCGAAAAAAATAGACATCACATGGCTGGCAAACAGGGGTACATTTTGGTGGAATTATTTTTTTTTATGCATGATACCTCCCCATTTTCATTTTCGAAAATCTCATCATAGATTGTCGAATCTGTCTGACCTCCCCACAAATCAATTATCAAAAGAAAAGTATTTTTCTTAACGTAGGGAAGAAGACAAGTTTTTAAATATTCTGCATAGGTTTGCTCTGTCAACTTACCGGATTTTGAACACGTAACGATTACGTTCTTAAACGTGGCGCTCAATTCACTTACCTTCTTTTGAACAATTGGACCAAATGTTCCAGATTGTTCACGTAAGCAAATGAACACGAATGGTAAAACAATTCCAGATGCTGTAAGAGAGTACTGTGCTGTGTAAGAATGCGTTAATTTATTCAAATTTTTTTTGACAAACACTGATTTAGCTCCTCGCTCAGCAAGTGATCTGTTGTAGGTTGTTTGGTACTGGCATCCAATTTCATCCGTATTAATTACGTAATCCAAGTCAAATTTACTAATTAGCACTTTTGTTTGTACACGGAATCTTTCAGCCGCTTCCATTATTTCTTCAATCGTTCTAATTTCTTTGTGACTGACAAATTTCGCCACTTTACGTTGTCTTATCCGATGGTTCTTTTTAAATCTTTCTACCCATCTGGGACTTGCAAGGAAATGGAAATCATCCGACTGAAAACAAGCAGCCGCACTCATTGCCCAGTGTTGTAAAGTCCGTGTCGTGACCTGTATATTAGTAATAAAAAATGAGTTAATAAATTAATATAATAGTTTTCAATTATTTTTTAAGTTACATCAGTAATTGAAAAATTTCGTTTTGTTTTACCTGTTCCATATTATTTCGAGTTTCAACAAATCTTTCATACGTTTCATAATCGATGCTTTTCCATTTGTCAAAATAAGTACCTCCACGATTTACATCATCTTTCCATCTACGTAAGAGATGCTTTTGTTTTAAGCGACTTGCTCCATTAGCTTGCAATGATTTTAAACTCCATTTTGGATGGGCTTCAGCTAAAGCAACCGCAATCTTTTTCTATCACAATGGGATATAGTCACGTGGTACGGGTGAAAATTCCTCAGCCACAAAATTCGCTTCATCTTCGTGAAATTCCGGACACTACATAAATAAATAATTAAAATTAAATTATTTGATTTCGATTTTTTTTATTGAACAATAAATATAATGAATATTTTTGGTAAAGTAACAAAACATACCTCTGTAAATTCGTTATGTTCATCTTCTTCATTCATCATTATCAATTCATCTGAATAAATAATTTTCCGACTGTCCAATATGTCTAAAATTGAGCTATGAATTCTTCAGCCATTGCTATAGAAGCACTAGGCGAATGTGTAAAGAGATTATCATTTTCTAACAATGTCTCGCAATATTTTAGAGCATTCGTTACTTCATATTTTAGTTTTTCTTCCAAGCCAGAATTGTCCATATCATTGCTTGTTCCTTCCATTATATTACAATCTAGAGAATTTTCCTATATACAGCATTACTCCAAACATTGCAACTGGCTGCAAAAAAAGCTTATGCCAAGGAAAATAATTTCATTCTGATATTTCCATGAAAGTCGCAGCAGACGATTTAAAAAAAAAATATTTTTTTGTATGTATTGCAAATTTTATCTCTCATTTACAGACGATTTTTGCTTTTCCAGTTAAATTTTTATGCGTGATATTGGCAGTGTTTTTACTTGTTAGATTGAAAACAAATCTGAAATGTAATCTGTCATTTTTTTGTGCGATTGAAAAATGATATTGAGTTTGAACTTTAATGATAAATGTATTTAGAGTGCACTAAATATATACAACTGGAAAAAACTTAAATATAAGTGTTACTGCTTTAAAATTTTATTAATTCTTTGAAAATATCTAATCTCACATACGTTTGGGAGATTCGAAGTGAAAATTATTTTGTATAAGTTATACAAAATAAAATTGTATAACATTAAAAAAAAAAGTATTTTTTCAGAACTGTGTTTAAAATATAAAAAAGTAAATAATAATAAATAAATAAATAAATCTATACATTAATTAGCTTGGAGTTTCGTAAATAGAATATTAGTTTAATAATTGCAGAAAAGCTATAAGATTTTACAAAACATTCTATAATTTATTAGGAAAAATATAAAAAAAAATATATATAATGTATATAAAAAAGTTCAACGTAGAATTCCCACTTCTGCTTGAAACGTACAATGCGCCAAAAATTTAACAAAAAAAAAAAGCATAGGAGGGGACAGAACCCTTGCATTGCATTCAAAAATCCCGCATGCTAGCGCTGCACCACAGAGACCTCGCTCGAAGTAGCAATCTATTGGGTATTATAAACGTATGCTGAACTTTAACACCGAATTTCTCAAAAACTAAGGGCCATTTGAAGGAAACCTTTGACCAGGATAGTTAGGGGTTTGACCTCTATAACATACCTTAAAATCATCAAAATCTGTGCGCACCATGTTTGGCGGTCTCCTTGTAAGACATCATTATATCGCTTACGGAAATGTCGAAGCCATTCTTTTCCAGCCATCTTACTCTCCTGCCAACTGGAATCAATCATTTTATTGTTTACTACAGCATACTCATATGCAAGAGATCTAACTTGTTTCAGTGTCAACCCATAATGTAAATTTGAAGCTTCCTTTATATAACCAACAAGTAAAGTCTCTTCTTCATTAGTAAAAACTCGTCTTGGTTTTTTAGGAGAATAAGAAAATGTATCACTACCTATTTCTTTCAGTTTTCTTAAGTGAAAAATTAATGTAGGTTTTTTCAAGTTGAAATGTTTAGCTGCTTGACCAATTGTCATTTCTTTCTTTCTTATGAGCTTGATTGCAGTTTCAATATCATCTTTACTGATTTTATTCCTTTTCAATCCTGTTTTGCTTCTAGGCATCTTAAATTATTTCACTTCTGCAGCACAACTGAAAGGAAAAATAAGTAAAGTTTAGGTTTATATTATTTACTATTGGTTTAAACAAAGAATATTTGTAAACAAATATTTATAAACTAAGCATTACTAAATTTTAAATGAAGAATTTTATATATAAAAATTTAAAATGATAAAAGTGTTGTACCTTTGACTAGGTCAAAGGTACAACTCATAGTGGTGGTAATGGTACAACACCAGGACAAATTTTAGTTTCTTGCACATTGCTACTTTTAGGGTTAAGTTACCAACTTTAAACCTTGCCTGCATATACTTAATAAAATAGGCTATGACTATGGTTGGTTAGAATGAAATTTCAATAATTAGAGAAAAACTTCTGAGATGAAAAGAAGACAAAAAATACTTACTTTTGATGGATGAAAATGGATTGATATTTTTTACATCTAGTCAGTGGACATCATGCAAACAACAGCACATTATAAAAGAATCCTAGTGGATGAAAAAAAAATTAAATTATTGAATTTCATGAATTGCCAATAGATGGCTCTGAAACACTTTGTGGTCGAAGGTACAACAGGTCAAAGGAACGACACCTTCCCCTACACCAGTTATTGCAGTGCTGATTAAAAATATTTTATGACATTAATATGCAGAAAAGATCTCATGAAGAAATACTTTCACCTTCAAAACGTCTACGTTTAGAAAAACCTATGGAAAATTCAAATACATATGAGAAGGAGTTAAAAGACCTAAGATTAAAACTTTCTAAAATCGGTAATAACTGTGTAACTACTGAGGACTTACAAGACGTGAAACCCGAGATCGCTATGTATTTTTCAAACTGCCTATGGGAATGATACAACATCTTTTGAGAATCCTGGTCGAAAGTCAAATTCTGCCACAGACTATTTGAATAAATTTTTCGAAGACATAAATTTTGAAAATTTAGATTGTTCTACTACCTTAATGTTTCAAGAACCTACAAATAATATATTACAGACTACTGTTAAACGCGAGGTCAACGAGCTACAAGCAAGCAACCTTTTGCAAACAAGTGGTGAATTACAAACAGCCATCTTACCTACAAATTACATTAAAAGTGATAAATTAAGCAATTCATATGTGTTTCACAAGGAACTAAGTGACTGTTTCTATTTAACTTTGAAGTTAAGAACTAAACAATATTGTATACTTATACGAGAATTTAAACGCAATGTATCTACTAATGAATAAATCCCGACAAACTGCGTGATTAATATGGATATTCCTAGCTGGTTTGAGTTTCAATATAAACTCATTACATTTAACTAAGATACAAAAGTACATCCTTTGTTTCTAATAACATGATTTTAGTGTTAAATCAAAATTCTATGATGCGAATTGAAAAATTTAAAGAATTATTCTTATATTGACTTAAACGAACATCAAGTGGAAAAATTAAAAGAAAAACTCCATTTATCCATCTGTCATTTAAATAGTGCACTTTTACAACATATATATACAAAACTTTTACCATTTCTTATTAAAAAAGAAATGTATGGTGAGTAATATATCTACAGAAAATGAACAGGTGTTAAAGTATAAACTTAACACGTGTATCGAGAATAATATGTTATCAATACTTAACCTATTATATGAATGTCATGCATGTGCACTACGACATTCATGCAAAGGCCTTCACTCCTGTTTCGCATTTAATAATAGGGAAAAATTTAATAAATTAGGGGAAGCTTTGTTAATGCTCATAGATTTCGATTATGTAACTTCAACGTTTCTAAACGGAGTTTATAATGTTAGTGAGCACTTTTTATGTAAGATTAATGAACAAACTATTTGTAATGAATTATTTAAGACCTGAAAATAAAATGTTTTTGATTAAGTTCTGGGTGTTTATTTTTGCAAAGTGTCTATAAGTGAACTTAATAGTTTATAATTTAGTAGAACTTTTAAGTGAAGTGATGTAATCCAATTAAAAAAATTAATTAAATTGAAAATATTCACGTTCGAAAAAAAAAGGTTAAAAAAATTAGAAGTTAATGAAATTAAAACTTAACAAACTTAAATGATAACAAAAAAAAATAAATAAAGGTTAACAAAAATATAGTTTTAAAATAAAAGTAAACAAAAAAAAGTTATAAAGTAAAACTTAACAAAAAAAAGTAAAATATAAAATAAAATAAAAATTAACAAAATAAAGTTTATAAAAAGTTAAAAGTTAATAAAGAAAAAGAAGGTATACGTTATAAAACGAGGGGTTTCCGGGTTGAAGTAACTTACAAAATGTATGTGTGTGTGTATTTATTAGTTTATCATTAAGTAGAACTTCTAAGTGAACAGTTAGAATTTATGTTTTCTATATAACTTAGCACAAAATAAAAATTTTCACTGTTGCAATAAGATTTAACTATTCAATGGAAATATGCATATTAGTAAAAAAATATCACAAGTTAATAAAATTATTTTAAATTTCATACAATTTAACAAATACATACGAAACACATTAGGGATTTAAATATTATAAGATATGTTTGATTGAAATTTTTAATACAGATTTTATTCTTGGTCCTGCCATATATAGTTTGATTTTATTTTAGAAGATAGTTTTTAACAGTCTAGAGGTTCGAACTTGCCAAAATGAAATCAAGACACAATGATTTGTATGTTATTTTAATCGTTATGTCATGACTTCATACCCTTGAAAGTGCATTTAAAGGTTTGTCTAGGTTTATTAAGTTTTAATAAGCGTTTGTGAAACCGAAAATTAATGAAAAAACAGATCGCCTTCTACCAATTACTCTATGAAGGCTTTATTCAATTATTAAAAATAATAAAACCTTTTAGAATATTGCTTATTTTAAATTTAAAATAATAAAAAGTTAAAGTTAAAGAAAATAAAATACCGTATATACTCGTGTATAAGTCGAAGAATTTTAGACAAAATTTGGGAGCTGAAAATGGGGGGTCGACTTTACACGAGTAAGTAAACAAAAAAAAAGGAAGTGAAATACCGGAGTCATATTTTTTTCGCAGATAATTGGTTAATGTGCAAGTCTTTTAATTAATCACATATGGGTCTAGGTTGGAAGGAGAGATAAAAGCGGACATTGGTGATTGATAAAAAAAGAAGCTCAACAATAATGTCACTGTAATTGTTCTGCACTCATTTTCTCTTGGGATAGAATTCCCTTCAATACAGGGATATCCCTTTCAACATTTTAATCCCCTTTTTAAAAAGAGTTCAACTTGAGAATGCTTCTAGATTTCTCTCCTAAAAGTCCTACAATACTCTATTTTTACTACAAGTACTCTATTTTTAGCAGTTTAAGAAGTTTTTTACCCTTGTAAATAAGGCTTGAATAGATTTTTCAAAAATAAAAAGTAAGTAATTATTAAATTGATCTGAATAGCTTTCAAAATATTTTAAGCTTCTTCAGTTTTACATAATTATACAATTTTAAAATGTTGAGTTTAAAAAAAAAAAGAAGTCTGATTAGAAAACGTAAAAAAAAGTTAACTAATATAATGAAAATTTATTATTTTTTTATCCTCGATTACAAATAATTTTTCAACATGCTACCGGAAATGTGGTTCGACTTATATGTGAAAATTCAATTTTTTCCAAAATTTTGCGTAAGAGTTGCAGGTGTCGACTTATACATGAGTATATACGGTAAATAATTCCTCTATTCATTATACATAAATAAAAGTTTACAAAAAATAAAGTTTCAAAGTTATAAGTTTATGAAAATTATAAGTTTATGAAAATTATAAGTTAACAAAAGAATAGAATAAAATAAAATAAAAAATTTTAATAAAAATTAACAAAAATAAAGTTTATAATTTTTTTTTTAATTTTTAAGTTATGTTTAAAAAAATCTTCAAATTAATCAAAATTGACTTTTAGTTTTGTGTAAATGTAAGTTTCAATATTTTAAATATCGAGCTAACTGTTTATCCCCATAATCATTTGTTTATCCATCTTCCAACCAACCAACTGGTTACCTACCAACCATATACTTTGCATCTACACATGTGCAGAAAAGTAACAGAATGAGGTTAAACTATCAGTTTACTTCCTTATCACGCACATGATCAAGGCTTTATCAGTTACATGTTCAAGCAGAGAATAACAGCTATAAACAGCGTGTTGGTCATTTTAACTTCTGCCGTCGAGTATTGTGGTTCGGTAAGTTTTATTTTGTACCATTTTTTCTTTTTAGAAAATAAACTAATTGGAAAAAATTTCTTTTCATACCCAGCTACTTTTAAATCACAATGTTAAAAGACTAAATTTTATTATGCTAAATTATTCTTTTAAATGTCGAACAAAAGATCTTGCAACATATTTGCAAATAAGTTCTTACAAAGCGGTTTTTTTTTAGTTAAAAGGTGAACATTGTTAATTTAACTACATATTATTTTTAGAATTAATTTTATTTTATTTTGAAAGCGAAAAAGACTAATTCACATGAAAATTAAACTTACCTTATTTATGAGCTTGACAACATGGTTCATGCATGGTCTGGCTCTTGCGACGATGTGTAGAGATTTGAAAGTTAGTACAAGTGTATATCATGTGATATGATGACATTACTAGTAACGTCATCCACCACAGGTTAATCACGTGACTACGCAATCTTAATCTTGACATTACTAAAGATGTTTAGATCACGTAACTAATTGTAATTATCATAAAATATATTTATAAAAATATATTCATAAATTAATAACTAATTTATTTGTGTATTATTTTGAAAAGCATAGCATTTTAAAATAATAAAATAATAAATTATTAATTTATGAATATATTTTTATAAATATATTTTGTGATGAAATAAGCAATATTCTAAAAGGTTTTATTATTTTTAATAATTGAATAAAGCCTTCATAGCGTAATTGGTAGAAGGCGAACTGTTTATTCATTAATTTTCGGTTTCACAAACGCTTAATAACACTTAATAAACCTAGACAAACCTTTAAATGCACTTTCAAAGGTATGAAGTCATGACATAACGATTGAAATAACATACAAATCATTGTGTCTTGATTTCATTTTCGCAAGTTCGAACCTCTAGACTGTTAAAAACTATCTTCTAAAATAAATTCAAACTATATATGGAAGGACCAAGAATAAAATCTGTCTTAAAAATTTCAATCAAACATATCTGATAATATTTAAATCCCTAATGTGTTTCGTATATATTTGTTAAATTGTATGAAATTTAAAATAATTTTATTAACGTGTGATATTTTTTACTAATATGCATATTTCCATTCAATAGTTAAATCTTATTGCAACAGTGAAAATTTTTATTTTGTGCTAAGTTATACAGAAAAAATAAATTCTAACTGTTCACTTAGAAGTTCTACTAAATGATAAACTAATAAATACACACACATACATTTTGTAAGTTACTTCAACCCGGAAACACCTCTCTTTATAACGTACGTATACCTTCTTTTGCTTTATTAACTTTTAACTTTTTATAAACTTTATTTTGTTAAATTTTATTTTATTTTACTTTATATTTTATTTTTTTTGTTAACTTTTACTTTATAACTTTTTTTTTGTTTACCTTTATTTTAAAACTATATTTTTGTTAACCTTTATTTATTTATTTTTTGTTCACATTTAATTTTGATAAGTTTTAATTTCATTAACTTCTAATTTTTTTAACCTTTTTTTTCAAATGTGAATATTTTCATTTCAATTAATTTTTTTTAATTGGATGACATCACTTCACTTAAAAGTTCTACTAAATTATAAACTATTAAATTCACTCACAGGCACTTTGCAAAAATAAACACACAGAACTTAATCTAAAAGATTTTATTTTCAGGTCTTAAATAATTCATTACAAATAGTTTGTTCATTAATCTTACATAAAAAGTTCTCACTAACATTATAAACTCCATTTAGAAACGTTGAAGTTACATAATCGAAATCTATGAGCATTAACAAAGATTCCCCTAATTGATTAAATTTTTCCCTATTATTAAATGCGAAACAGGAGTGAAAGCCTTTGCTTGAATGTTGTAGTGAACAGGCATGACATTCATATAATCCGTTAAGTATTGATAACATATTGTTCTCGATACACGTGTTACGTTTATACTTTAACACCTGTTCATTTTCTGTAGATATATTACTCACCATACATTTCTTTTTAATAAGAGATGGTAAAAGTTTTGTATACATATGTTGTAAAAGTGCACTATTTAAATGAGAGGTACTTTCTTTTAATTTTTCCAGTTGATGTTCGTTTAAGTCAATATAAGAATAATTCTTTAAATTTTTAATTCGCATCGTAGAATTTTGATTAAACACTAAAATCATGTTATTAGAAACAAAGGACGTACTTTTGTATCTTAAATTAAATGCAATGAGTTTATATTGAAACTCAAACCAGCTAGGAATATCCATATTAACCACGCGGTTTGTCGGGATTTCTTCATTAGTAGATACATTGTGTTTAAATTCTCGTATAAGTATACAATATTGTTTAGTTCTTAACTTCAAAGTTAAATAGAAACAGTCACTTATGTCTTTGTGAAACACATATGAATTGCTTAATTTATCACTTTTAATGTCATTTGTAGATGAGATGGTTGTTTGTAATTCACCACTTGTGTGTGAAAAGTTGCTTGCTTGTAGCTCGTTGACCTCGCGTTTAACAGTAGTCTGTAATATATTATTTGTAGGTTCTTGAAACGTTAAGGTAGTAGAACAATCTAAACTTTCAAAATTTATGTCTTCGAAAAATGTATTCAAATAGTCTGTGGCAGAATTTGGCTTTCGACCGGGATTCTCGAAAGATGTTGTATCATTCCCATAGGCAGTTTGAAAAATACATAGCGATCTCAGGTTTCACGTCTTGTAAATCCTCAGTAGTTACACAGTTATTACCCATTTTGGAAAGTTTTAATCTTGGGTCTTTTAACTCCTCATAGGTATTTGAATTTTCTATAGGTTTTTCTAAACGTAGACATTTTCAAGGTGAAAGTACTTCTTCTTGAGATCTTTTGTGCTTATTAATGCCATGAAATATTTTTAATCAGCATTCCACTAAGTGGTGTAATCTCGATAAAAGTCAACAGTAAACTGATTGTGTTTCATGAAAATATTTACTTATCTATGTTAAAAGCAGTCACAGTTATAGTTAATCATTTAAATTATATATAGGCTAAAGATAAAATGTTTACTTAACAATAATAAATACAGTGACGGTTTTAGTTAAACATTTTCTTAACAATGTTAAATAGTGTAATGTTAACTGTGGGATGGAAATTATCAAAACATGCAATGTCATTGTTTAAATGGAGAGAAAAATTTAACTTTCTTATCAATAAATAAGTTTATTTGACCAAAAAGGGTTAACTTTAAAGACTACAATAATAATTTTAAAAAAATTGCCTACTCATAAATATATGCTCACTTTTTTTTCTAGAAAATAAAACTTCAAAGATTGATTTCATAAATAAATAAAGATAAAAAAATAAATAGACATGTGAAATAAAACAGATATGTGATATAAAAACAAACATTTATTAAATAAATACATTTCTATGTTAATTTATAAATACATTGTTTAAATGCTTATTATAAAATTCCATACTCATATTTTCAAAAAATAAATGAGTATAATTACATGAGGTTTTTTAAAAATTCAGTTACGTTGAAATTTAGCAGCGCACTGTCATTACCCTATTATATTGTCTACTAAAATTATAACAATCACACTTGTGTTTCATATTAATTGGTTCTCCAATTGAACATCGATAGCAATCAAACACTTGAGAAATGGATGAATTTAACTCATCATTGAAACATGTTAAGAAATAGTTCAAAGGCTCTTCGATTGTGAGGTGGGTACATTTACATTTGTTTAAGTTTTCTAAAACCGAAACAGGAATAAGCTTAGTTAAAAGCGTCTCAATGATACATTCGGTAATTTTAAAGCGATTTTTCACTAGTTTCAAATATTGATCTTTTGTAAGCAGCAAAAAATCAGACTTCAAGCAAAACCCAAACTTTTTCGATTGGAATAATTTTTGCAGTATGCATGATTCCTTATTTACATAAGCAATTAGTAAGTCATTATTACAGACGAATGTACCTCTTTCAGAAACAAAATTAAATTTATCCAATCTCGATTCAAAATTGTCGAATGTTGCACATGATAATGTAATGCCTTCATTTGTGGGAGTAAGTTCACGACCGTTCTTTACAAATTCTTCATATTTCTGTATGTGAACATAAAGCTCATAGTTCTTATTCATTTGTACTTCAACATTCATTTCCTCACCTAAACTCAAATGAGCAGGAGTAAAAATATCGAAAAACTTAAATATTTTACTAAACTGAGTGATGTCTGAAATTTCATATTTCAAACTGTTTCCCAAGGAAAGTCGATCAGATAGGTTAAGTTCTTTAGGTGAAAGATGAATTTTTCTATGTTTCACTAAGTCAGATCTATTATTAAATGTTTCAAAACAATCGTCACATTTACAGTGATTGGGTAACTGTCTACTTTTCCTTTGTTTTGGCTTTAAAGTGACATGAATTTTCCCATGCTTTAATAAATCACTCTTTTTTGAAAATACTTCGCCACATAGATTACAATTATGAATCACAGGGGTCTTTGAATGAATCTTCATATGATTTAATAAATAATACTTTCTAGCAAATGTTTTTTCACAGATTACACACGTACAAGAGGTATTTTCTCCAGATGACATTTCATGTGAAACGTTAAGTTAACCTTTCGGGGAAAAGCTTTGATGCAAGTAGAACACATAAAGGGTAACTTCTGTTTCTTTAATCGTGATGAGGTGGGTTTCACTTCACAATTCGAAACGGGTTCTTCTTTAGGCTGTATTAAAAATTCCATGTCATGGTCATTTAATCTTGGTGATGAGAGTTCACTCTTCACGTTAGACATATCATTAACACTTAACAAAGCAGAATCCTTGACTCGCTCCATAATCATTTAAATGTAAACTAACTTAAAACGAAAAACACAACCTTTCACAGCGGTAACAGGAAACAATATAATCATATTAACTCGTTTCTTGGAAGTTCATAAAATGATAGAAAATAATGTTAAAAATATTAACATTTTATTGGTTTAAAAAGTCACGTGATTATTTTATCATACTCTGCTATAAGTTCAATAGTCAGTTAATTTTTACACATTGATTCAACAAGGGTTACATATCAGAAGTTCGTACAATTGTAAGTCCAAAATTCTCGTATTTAATATTTTACTGGTCGAATCACTTGCGTATCAGAAGTTCATACATTTGTAAGTTAAAAAAAATTATTAATCTCGTTTTTAGTGCATTTACAAATAATATTTTACTGTTCGAATCACTTATGTGTTATAAATTTAACTAGAAAAAAGTGAATAATTCAAATAAGTCACGTTAGAAAAAACTAGATTCGATTATCTTTTTTTTAAATGTTGGTTGTATAAAGTCAATCGTTTATTATTTTTGAACACTTGTTATTATTTTTTAAACAGTTTTTATTATTTTTGAACAGTTGTTTTTATTATTTGAACATTTTTCATTTGTTTTTATATTTTTGAACAGTTGTTCTTATTATTTTTTAATACTTTTATTTTTTTCCTTGTGCTTTTTTTCCAAACAAAAAAAATTCTGAAATACACTTTAATGAAAGCAGTCTGTTACAAGACAATCACAAAAAGTTAACATTATCTTTCAAAAATAAACCCTCATTTCACAATATATTTGAAACTGAACAGGCAAAATTAAAAAACACGTTATTCCAAACACAATATCTGTAATCTAACCACCATGATATCCTAGCTTAAATGGTTAGAGCTATCCTAAATTATTAAAGCATTAGATCAGTTTGTCATGGCATATCCAAGAAAATTTCGATAGGATAAAACTTTGACTGCAAGTTTCGAAGGAAAACCTATCCCCGAATCGAACTTGGCAGATTTATTCAATCTTTTGTTTTCTGTGAATAAAAGAAAACCGATCAAGGCACAGAACAAATTATTAGAAACATTAAACGAAATGAATGTCCTGTGAAATTTTATTAAAAATAAATATTTGTCAACAAGCATTAAACAAGATTCTGCATTAGTTCGTCAAAACCTGCTAAAAAACGAAAAGTGGGTCCACATGTAGTGCATTGGGAAAATTATTAATAAAATTGAATGTTACTTTAATCTATGCCTCTTTCCTGTTTTCTACACCAAACACACAAAAAACAGTACTTACCCTTAAAGATGTCTTCTTTTTACCATTGCTTCCACTATTTAACAAATGATACGTCACTCTCACGATATCTCTCTTTAAACACTTAAAATCTCGACATACAGATATAGCTTCTTGGCTTGATCAGTTAAACCTACCACAAATTTTCAAGTCAAGAAGCTATTTTGCAGGTTCAATCCCCAGGGGAATCTTTTAAAGAAAACTTATTTTAAATATCCATTATTGCATTCCCTTCCGATAGAAGGCGCCACCAAAAAATAAATTTGATCTCCGCTTTGTGTTCAAACTTAGTCAATTCTAAAAAAAAAAATTAAGCCCCCCTTAAAATATGTTAGCCACCCCTTCAAAAATATGCCCCTCCATTTTATACCCCCTCCTATAGCAGACTTCAATCTAACATTTAAATTTGATTCTAAAAAAATTAAGCCCCCCCCCTCAAAAATAAGCCCCCTTAAAAAAAGTTCATCGCCTCTTCAAAAATATGCCCCTCACGTTTAGACCAACCTCCTATAGTATACCCTTATGACCCATTCTACATTTCAAAGTGTTATTTTCATATCATACTATAGTATGATTCCCTTTCCACCGCCACCCCCTCAATCGAACTTTCTTTTTCCCTACTCATGTCTGTCAATCAAAGGCAAAAAACTTCATCCCTCCCGGTCTGCATAATACCTCAGATCCTACTTGATTGAGACACCCTTCTTCCTTTCTCCTCCCTCTTCTAATCTATGGGTTCTCCGAAATCCATTTCTTTTGTGATTTTTTTCTTAAATCTTCCGGGTTTAATTTTTGTTTTAATTTTATACTGTCTTTATTATTTTTTTTCCCTTACACACATAGGATTTCTTTCTTTCTTTCTTTTCTTTTTTTTTAAGTAAACTAATTCCGGGTTAAATGCCACATATATTTTTCTTTAATTTGTGTATAAAATCCAATGGTGCACATAATCTAAAAAAAATCATGCTGTGCTATTTAATGCTAAATATGCAACATGTGTACTGCGACAAAGAAAATTTAAAATAATAATTAATATTTTTTAACAATTTTTTTTGCGCTGGTTTTTATGTTTCTTTTTTTTGGGGGGGGGGGGAGGATTTAAAATTTTGTGTCATAAATTGTTAATAACTGGACCTCAGCTACTTCCAATTTTTAACCCTTCTGGACCCCCTTCTATAACTCACTTAAAAATTGTCCGATTCACTAACTTTTTTTTTCCTATAAGCTTCTTAGGTCCTTCAGCTACTACATGAACGACAAAAAAATTTCTCGGACCTCAGCTACCATACCAATTTTGAATATTAATCTCCTTCTTGAGGCTCTTGGTTCAATTTTTTTTAATGATCCGATTCTCTGTCAATTTTCTTTAACATTGTTATAGGGTCCTAAAGCTACTTTATAAACTACTAAAAATTTCCTTAGAGCCCCGAAAACAGGTTAATACAAAATCGGGTTAAATAAAATCATACAAACATGAGATTTTTTTTCTCTGCTATCTAATTTTGAACTTCGTTATAGTTAAAATTAACACTACAATGCTAATTTTTTACTGTAAAAACATCCATATAACAAAAAGGACTTTATGTTGGAACAAACACATTTGGAACAAAATACCAAATTAAGTTTCTAAATTTTAATTTCAGTATAAGGATGATACATCATCATCCTTTGATGATGGCAAAAACGAAACCCGTTGGGGGGGAGGGGTCATAAAAGGCTTATCATGTCTTATCTCTCTGTTTAAAAAAAAAGTAACACTGCTGCTACTGCCGTAATTGAATTTATTGCTCCTTGGCTTATATACAGTTGGCAAAATAATTATTTGTACACTATAATATGTTTAATTTTTAACTAAATAAAAAGAGATATTTTGACAAAAATAGTTTTAATACAGTATGTTAACCGTTAATTGTAAATTAAACAACAGAAAAAATTTTTAACTGGAAAAGTTTAAAAGTTTCTGGCAAAAAAAGTATTTGTACATTTCCACAGCAAGGTACGCACTGCGTTTATGGTGGTCATGGTTCAAAGAACTATTTATACAGTAGCTGTTAATAATTGTTAACTTCATATTATATTTGTCTGGCGTTTAATCTAATTTTCTCTTGAAGTAATTGAGAATGGCAACTGGCAACTAAAACTAGAGACGTACCTCTAGACCAGAAGTTCCCAAAGTGTGCTCCGCAGAGCCCTTGGGGCTCCGCCTATACTTTTCAGGGGCTCCGCGGCGTTCCAGGAAAATAAACAAAACATGAAAGAAATTAGCATATTGCAAGGGAAATTTTTTCGAAAGTATGTAAGAATTTGTCTGTGTATGTGTGTCAAAATTAAATACATCTATCAGTGGGTTTAAAATTACTATAATATATTCTTTAAAATCATGTAAAAATTTGCATTATACGTCTATATATAATTTCTATATAATATTTTTGGTTTAATCTACTTTATTTTATGTTTTTGCATTTAATGTGTTTTAAAAATTCGATTCTAATTAAGCTACAAGAAATAGCATTCTGAATCAAATGCACAACGGGAATCGAAAGAACAAAGGCGCACCAGTGCTGTTATCTCTGCTTGCCTAACAAAAGGGAGAACAGTTTTGTTCTTTGGAGCTTTGCCTATAAATAATATATGTTTATACTTAGTTCTTTTTTATTATTAACAAGGTTCTAACTTCCTAATGATATTAGTGTGTCTCACGTTATTTATTTTCTTTCACTTCACTCTTTGCGATCTTTAAAATGAAGTATTTTATACTCCATTGCTTGCTATATTTACTGAGAAATGTGTTAGTTAAGCTTTGATTGTTTCAGTGATAGACTTATAAATGCCTCTTATTAAAACGCGTCTTTTGTGCAACATTTTGTGTCATTTAATAAACCCCTCATTAGATTCATTTAATATTTGTATACATTGTGTATATGGTTTTCTTTTTTCTTTTCGTAACTTTAATTCCTTTAATCTGTTTATTTTATTTTTATTAATTCTTAGTTATTTAAATTTTCTATGCTGTTTTACATAATTGTACTTAATTTTTAAAGCAATGTATGTTGCTGAAAACGCATTTTTTTAACATCGTGTATCACTTAACAACCCCTCTGTAAAATTTTGTTATAATTGATACGGATTTGGCTAAGATTCTTATGTTATGATGCCACATTTTCCTATCAGAAATAAGGCTGTAGCAATTAAAAACAATATATTGATTTCTTACATTTGTCATTACACTAACAATCTAAACTTTTGCTCAGCTCCACCTCTTGCTTAGACTTTTCGTTAATGAGTACCTGCCCTGATATAAATGTAATCCTACCAGTTTTGTTAGTAAAGTTTTTCTACTAGTTGCAGCTCTTTTAACCCTACAGTGCATGGATTTTCTTTTAGAATTGTGTTTTTTATACTTATATTAAGAATTCGACACCAGAAATTTTTAGATAGATTTTTAACTTTATTTAGTAGCATATTTATATTATTTTTACAGGATCAATATTTCTATATAAATATAGTGGTTGCAAAGAACTTGATTTATTTATTAAAAGTTAAATAGTAAAAAAACTTGATTTATTTATTAAAAGTTAAATAGTAAGTGTTGCCAATTGGCTATACTATGCACTGTAAGGTTAACATGTGTAGTTTTTAACCATATATCTATTTTGAGGCAAAAACAATGGTGACAGAAAGTTTCTTTTAAAACTATAACTAATAGCTAAATATCACTACATAGTATAAAACAAAGTCGCTTTTTCTGTCCCTATATCCCTATGTACGCTTAAATCTTTAAAACTACGCAACGGATTTTGATGCGGTTTTTTTTAATAGATAGAATGATTCAAGAGGAAGGTTTATATGTATAATAACCCTATGTTTTGCTTTGTAATTTCAGATAAATCACTACATAGTATAAAACAAAGTCGCTTTTTCTGTCACTATATCCCTATGTACGCTTAAATCTTTAAAACTACACAACGGATTTTGATGCGGTTTTTTTTAATAGATAGAGTGATTCAAGAGGAAGGTTTATATGTATAATAACCATATGTTTTGCTTTGTAATTTCAGATAAATCACTACATAGTATAAAACAAAGTCTCTTTTTCTGTCCCTATATCCCTATGTACGCTTAAATCTTTAAAACTACGCAACGGATTTTGATGCGGTTTTTTTTAATAGATAGAGTGATTCAAGAGGAAGGTTTATATGTATATCCATTAAATAGTGGAGAAATACTGTTATTTTTGAGGTTTTTAATGTGATGTCGTAAATAATTTCATTTTTTCCGCTTATACATTGCAAACGCAGGCTGAACCCTACAAGATTTATCAAAATAATGAACTAATTATTGTACACATTAAAAAGGTCTACAGAAAACACAAAGAGATGAAGGTTTTCAAGGTTAACGCGAAGCAAAGCGAGGGAGGGCCGCTAGTTTCAAATAAAACATCCAAAAAAATGTGAACGATGCTGCACCTATCAATACAGGTTATAGATTTTGCCCGCCCACTTAAACACTAAAATGATGATCTGCTTATAAATGTTTTTTTTTTTTTTAATGTTCAAAAGAAGAAGCTCAGAGACGATTCGTTTTCGTTACATGTTTAGAAGTACTAGAAACGTAAAGAAGAATGAAAAAAGAATCCGTAATCTCATAATTCTATTACGTGCGGGCGGAGCTAGCGAAAACATGTTATATAATTACTCATGGACGACTGGGCCTTCGCATTTTCTTTCTTTTCGCGAGTAGCCAATTGGGATTATACAGAAGTTGTTCTTTGTAAACGAAAACTGTACAACTTACCTATTTTTCTGTGTGTGTGATTTTCGCCATAGATAATCATAGTTTCACGTAAGCCCCAATGGATTGCAGACCCACACAGGGTTACCATTTTTATCTTCAATTCCGAACTCATACTGGAAATCCTGAAATAATTATTTTTATTTTAAAAATGGATGTCCTTAACCCCCTTAACAGTATTGCTCGAACATCGCTCGGGTAAGAAGAGTTTGTTTTCGTCGTTACTAAAAGCTTTCAGAAACCACAAATTTTTAACTATAATTTTTGCTAAATTTGACAGACATGCCTCGATTATACAAGGCAGATAATTTAATACAAAAAAGGGTTTTTAGTCCTTATTTTATATTTATTGTATCCAATAATAGTAATATTAAATAAAACTTAAGGGGTTAAATAATAGAAAATTTGATTTTCAAAATTTCTAGTATGAATTCAGAATTTCTGTATCAAGAAAGGCCCCATGTTGGAAACTATCGGTTCGGACTCTTATCCAGCAGATCTTTCTCTGCTCCATAGCCATAGAAAAGCATTAATTTGTAAACCATAGAGGACCGCGGGGTTAAGGGGCTCCGCCTTAGAAATTCTTCCCAAAAAGGGCTCCGCGAGCCCAAAAGTTTGGGAACCATTGCTCTAGACATTAGAAATCGTATCATTGAGCTTCATAAAAATGGAAAATCGTACTGAGAAATTGGAAAAGCTATTAAATTATCATCTGCAACTATTGGATACATAGTGAGAAAGTATGAAGAAATTGGATGCATCGAATATAAACGAAGAACAGGACGCCCCAGCAAATTTACAATGAGGGTAAAAAGAAGTGTTATTAAAACAGCTTTAAAAAATCCTATGGGTTCAGCTGAAAAATTCACTGAAGACCAAGTTACTCTACAATGCTCGAAGGCGATTGGTAACTCCTCTACAATGCTCGAAGGCGATTGGTAACTCCTCCACAATCTCCAAACTTGAATCCAATAGAAAATTTGTGGATGCTATTGGATGTACAAATTCGAAAAAAATATGTATCAGGTAAGAACAGCTTAAAAGAAGCTCTGATTGAGTCATGGAATAACATAGACCCAGTCATCACAAAAAGTTGGAGAAATCTATGCCACAATGTCTAGAAGCAGTCATTAAAGCTAAAGGACTTCATACAAAGTATTAATTTATATCATTTAACTAAATTTTCATTAATTATAGTACATTAATGTGGTGTACAAATACTTTTTTGCATTTTATTTTTGTATATTTGTTTGTTAAAATGTAAAAAAATCAATTCTTTTTATTTTGTTTTTGCTTTTATATTATTATAATGCATCAAATTAATGTATTACATTGTTATTTGCTTAAATCTTTTATTTTATTTTGTTATAATTTAAAAAAATGAAGTGTACAAATAATTTTTTTGCCAACTGTATATATAAATCACATATAAAAATATGAAAAATGGTACTTTTATAGAGAAATGTATGATAAATATAGTGAAGTAGTCAGTTTTTAAATCGAAGAATTGTTTTAAGCACGTGGTTGAGGTCTTGGGAATTGGAACACCAATCAAAGGGTAATGATGAATGACCAGTGTTGAATTCAGACACTTTCCTCCGGAGGAATTTTTTGGCTCCAGAGGGGGGGGGGCATTATAAAATTCCAGGGGGAAATTTCGCTTTTTGACAATTGAAAGCATAAAATCTCAAATCTTCTGGGGCGGGGACATTTCAAAGCTCCGGGGGGAATGCCCCCCCCCCCCCGAGAATTCAACACTGTGAATGACGAGCCATTTACAGAAGATTGTCACTGGTCATGATATCATTCAATCTTCTGTAATCAAAAATGACCGAATTAACGTCTTTTTAGACCTGTAGCATCTGGACGGGGTTAGTGGATCTCCATACCATAATTATGCTTTATTTAATTAAACCACCTTTACCGTCAACCATAACTGTTTTCTTTAAATGTTCAGTTATTTAAAGTTACCTAGACACAATATTCTTTTATGTTTCAAAATCATCAAAAACAAAGGAAATTTCAAAAATGAAATAAAATAAAGCAACAAACTTCAAAATCCAAAAGAGAGAGAGTGGGGCGCTACCGGCGCCCTTTACTTAAATCATAACTCTCTTCTTTCTATAAAAAACGACTACAGGGACGGGGGTAGGTAGGAGGCAAGAGCACGTGTCCCCCTGGAACATTTCTGAAAAGGCATTTCACCTTCTGAAAATATAAAATAAATAATGGAATGTTTGTTCCTTTATTCCTGCGATTGAACTCTGTGGCCTTCGTGGTAAACCTTGTCCTTTGTCCCTGCCCCCTCCATGAAATTTTAGTCAAAATCTAGGATGGCAGGGAAGGAGAATGCTTGTGCCCATGACTTATTTATTTAAAAGTATCAATATGTGAGATAAGAAAAAAACGTATGCAATATAAATTAGGATGAATTTTCTTGTACCATTTATAACATAGGACAAGTAAAAATTATGGGGAAAAAATTTCTAAAGTTTCAAAAATATTTATTATTATTTTTATTTGTGCTAATATATGTGTTATTTCAGTTGGAGTAAACTTATTCAATTTAAAATAATAATTTAATGTGTTTGTGATGTTAGAAATAATTTTCTTTAAAACTGTTTTAGAATGATGAACTAAAAGTATGCAAAGAATAAATTCTAATTAAGAATTGTGTTACCTCGATAAGAGTGATCTTATTTAGTTTAAAATAATGAATTTTCTTGTATCATTTACAACACAGTTTTCTATTATAAAAAAAATGTAAAAAATGATTTTATAATCATTTCTATAATAGTTATCCTATTGTTATATATCTATATATATATATATAACATTTGTTATCTTTCTTTTACTCTACAGCAGTATTAACAGGTATGTATTAGTATTATTTAGAAATGTTTTAGCATCTACAAAGGCATGCTTTAAAAATGCTTCTTCATTCTTTGTTACAAGGAATGTGCCATGTCATCTGACTGCAATTTAGTCAAGTAGGTTTGCAATATCAGCGCCAGGCGCTGGCAATATAATATTAGTTTAACACCAACTGCTTTATAAGAAATTCCCTGTAACTGTTTTCCCTTCTACTAAATTTCCCTTAATGTATTTCGGGCAAAGAGGTTCCCAGTTCAAACCTCTGAGGAGGAAAGATAGAAGTTATGAGAAAGAGTCTTTGGTTCAAACTCCTTTCGTCAATTTTCAAAATTTATGTCGCTTTAAACCTTAGTTTTATTTTTTCTGAGGTTATTTTTAACTAATTTTTTAATCTGTTATTTTTAAAAATTAGAAATTTAAACTGTTTTTTCTTCAATATTAATTTATGAAAACTGAAAAATAAATAAACAAATAAAAATAACGTAAGAACTAATGTAAAAAAATAAATAAATTTTAAATTGTGAACTGTCGATTTCATATTTAAATTTACATTTTCGCCAAAAGAACGGATGATTTTAGATTTTTAATTTAAAATTAAAACCTAAGCTGTAATAAATAAAGTCATAAATGAAAATATGAAATATAACTTAACAGTTTAAAAACCTTAGAAGTAATATTATGGTAAAATAAAACTAGTTAAAAATAAAAGATCTGCCAATAAAAGCTGCAAAAATAAATAACAGAACTTGAAATATTAGTATGATGATGCTGATGGCCAATAACTTAAAAATGAATCTACGAATATTAATTTAAGGATATATAGAAACTTAATTAGAAAAATGAATCCAAGAATACAGATAATGAAGTAGAAAAACACAGACAATAATTATAAAAAAAATTATTTAAATGTGTGTGTGTATATATATATATATATATATATATATTTAATTGCACTTTTACCCAATAATGAAAATGTAAATTAATATTTAAATAAAGTTATAATTTAGATAATTTACTTCGAAGTTGGAAATATAAATTAATATTTAAATAAATAAAAATTCTTATTTTCCCTTGAAAATATGTTAAAATTAAAACAATAAATAAACGTTATTACTTCAAAGTCGGAAATATAAATTACTATTTAAATAAAATAAAAAAAAATTCCTATTTTCTCGTGAAAATCAAATTCCTATTTTCATGTGAAATTTATGTTAAATTATTTTTAAGTCGGAAATATAACCCATCCTTTTCTGGAAAATGTAGTTAAATTAATAAATAAATGTTATTACTTTGAAGTCAGAAATATAAATTAATATTTAAATAAAATTAAATATACGCAGGAAATATAACCCATCCTCTTCTGTAAAATGTAAATTAAACGCACTCATATAAATTAGTTTTCTTTGAAGTCTACTAAATACAATACTTTTCTTTATTTTTTTTTTCTCCTTTTAAATTCTAAAAATGCATGCATATTTGAATTTTCTTCGAAGTTTACTAAAAACGAAAACATCCCTTTTCTGAAGCTGGAAGGAAAACGGAGAAAAGTACAAAGAGATTGCAGAACGATAGTACTCGCCGAACCACACCGCGGAAGTTATTGCGACCTAGCTTGGCGGCGGGGAACAGAGAACAGAAGCATCTCCCCAAAAAATAAAAGAAATAGTTAGTTTTAATTAAAATTATTTAACAAAAATCCAGAGAAATATTTACAAAATGTGTTTTTTATGAATATGATGAATTAATATTTATTGAATGGGTTTTTTTTTTTGGGGGGGGGGGAGGACGGGGTTGGACGAAGTTCTCATATATGCATGACTTTGATGAATTTCATGCATTTTTTTAATGCTGCACAAGGAGGTTGTTACATTCAGTGATTTTGTTTTGTTTGTTTTTATGTGTGTGAAGTACTTTTACATGTTTTTAAGCAGACTGCATACTGATGCGGCAAGCATAACTTAAGAGACAAATTCTGGAATTCAAACCTGTTTCTTTGTTGGTTTAAGAAAAAGAAGAAACAGGTTTTCATTCCAGAATGTGTCTCATAACAGATTTCATGCATTATTCAGATTACTACACAGAAAGGTTATTTTTTTTGTTTTATTTTCATAGGCATGAAGGCTCATACATGCGTTAGTGGTCACGACTTTGATGAAATTCATGCATTTTTAAGATTGCTACTTCCAGTGATTTTGTTTTCCATGAGAGCAAAAAGCTCATACATGTTAGGTAAAACATGCTCATCTTCCACATATTCTCATTGTCCCAGCTGTAAAATCATACATCATCACTTTCACCTGTCCAAATTTTTATTCATAATATTTAAAAGTAAAAAAGTTTTTGACCAGAGTACACAAATGAAGATTTATAGTTAAGTTAAGAAAAGTTCTTTCACTGTAGGATTAGGATATGAATTCAGCTTTTTCAGCAAGTTTTCTACAAGTTAGAACATGATGTGCATAATATTTATTGTCAATTTAGAGAGACACAAAAAATATTTCTGATACAATATTGTACCTAAAATATTGCCTATTAGTGATAATTGCTGGAAGTATGTTTTCAGCTATGGTATGCGTTTTTAAGTTTAACTAAATTTTTGCATACTACTTTGTGTGTATAAATGCTATGGATCATAGCAGGGCTACATAAAAGGGTTTGTCAGCATTAATGTGTATGAGGGCGATTCCACCATGCACCATTACATGTGTGACTTTTAGAAAGTGTTTTTTTTTTTTGTAAATTGAGACAAATTTGGAAGTGAAATTATTTAGATAACATTTTACTTTTTTATTGCTATTACAGGACACATACAGAATCATTTTTGTAATGACACCTTTAGTCTGAAGAAAATAACAATTTTTTTTAAATTAGTAAAGTCGTTGTTACGTGTGTGATTTTTCTGAGTCACACACGTAACAATGACACAATGACTTTACTATTTGAAAATATATATATATATTACTTTAGACTAAAGGTGTCGCTACAAAAATGATTCTGTATGTGTCCTGTAATACAGGGGTGCAAAAATCTAGGCGCCAATGGGCTGATTCCCACCACTAAATTTTATTAGTATTGTTCGTCAAGTTTTATTAGTATACTTTGCATGAATTTTATCAGTATTCTTATTAGGCAAAGAATACTAAAAATTTAGTGGTGGAAATCGGCCCATTGGCGCCTAGATTTTTGCACCCCTGCTGTAATAGCAATAAAAAAAGTAAAATGTTATCTAAATAATTTCACTTCGAAATTTGTCTCAATTTGCAAAAAAAAAAAAAAAAAAAAAAAAAAAAAAAAAAAAACACTTTCTAAAAAGTCCCACACGTAAGGTGGAATCACCAATGAACGTAAATTGCCTAAATATGGTTTATAATTGCTATGCATTTTCAAGCTGAATTGTATACTGAGAGATGTTTATGCAATATAAATAAAATTATGTTCAGGGCCCCTCAAAGAACTGGATACAATGACACCTACGGGTGATACTTCTTGCAAATGTGAGTTAAATAGTTTAAAGCATGTTTGAGCCTAAATTTTAGCTTAATAAGTGGCGTAGTATAAAAAAAATCTATAGGTAATATACAGGGCTTTACAAAAGAATTCAAGTATTAAATATATAAAAAAATTCTAATATTGGAACATAAATTCACTTTAGTATACCAATAAAAACATGAAAATATTTAAAATGAATCTCAGTTTATTTATTACTAAAATAGGTGTAAAAGGAAATAAAGTTTCTAAAACATTAAAACCATTATAAGATGTTAAAACTTTCGTCAGAGTCCCAAGCACTTTCTACCAGAACCTGGCCATCATCAAAGGGTGAAAATGAGAAAAAATTCTGTAACTTCTGGAATGCATGCTGGTTAAATAACAAAAAGCGAAACTGCATACAAAGAAGGGGGATGGATGAGTCTATAGATCATTCCAGTATGACGTCAAAAACATGGAACCCAGAATCTTCAATCTGCGCAATCTACTGCACATACTCTGACGCGCTTAGAGCGAGTTCATGTTTACCACATTGGCTTCTTTATCTCACTTTATTTGATTGCCAAGTACTTCTTTTCTGTTATATTTTAAAATTTGTTTTGTTTTGATGAAAATCAAGACGTGTGTTGCGTTTAAAATGTCTAGCATACAGAAAAAAATTATGTAAACTGGAAAAAATATATCAGGTAAGTGTTTTCTATCTTTTTTGGTTATGTCAGTGTTACAATTTCTGTAATGTTAGGATCTGATCATGTTATTTCAACTATTTTTGATCGGTGTTATTTTACGAATTTAATATAATAATTAAGTGGGTGGGGATGAAAAGTTCGTATCTTAGGCCAAAAAAAAAAAAAAAAAAAAAAAAAAAATTGCTTTGTAAAAATAAGATTTGTCTAATTTTATAGATTTTATACACACAACTGGGAAAGTATGTATTCATGCACTTTTATTTAAAGTCATTGTAACTGAGCAGCTATATCTCTTAACAATCCCTTTTTTAACAACTAGTACAATCTGTACCCTTTATTATCATTATTATTTTTGTCTTGCAATTAAATGTTATTGTATAAGTTATACGCGTTCTATTCAAAATCGATGTTTTTTTATTTATTAATCTTTGTCCACGCAGTCGTGCAGTTTATATGCTTTTATTAATTTTAATATTTTGTAGGGCAGTACCATAAAGGGAATATTTATTTTCTCAATAGTGATTTGCCGAATTTATTGTTTGATTTGCAGTGTTTGCAGGTGTAAGATTCTTATATTATTTTATATTTTAATTTCATTTTAAAGCTTAATGTAACTAAATTGTTGTTCAAATTGAGTGTCTTTAGAGTAACAAGCATGATTTGTTTTTTATAAAATGCATGATTTTTATGAATACAGGATCTAAAGTAGGGCCTAACTAACCTTACATGAGGCCTTAGTACAAAGATCCACTATTGGGCCCTTGTAACATGTTTTTAACCACTATTTGTACTCACTTTAAGAAAAATACAAGGCCGCCCTGTTTTCCGTTGTGATAATCAGGCCCTTCTGTAAAGAACTAACACTAATCTCTTATTTTATACCAGAGCCGAAACTAAGAGGGTGTGCCGAGGATGCCAAATATGAACATTTGGTTTGTTGTTTGATACAAAATATATAGATATGAAATTTGAGTAAAAATGTTTTTCAGTTGGAAAATCCAAAAGAAGAATTGAGGTGATTGGGACACTAAACACTATGGGTTGGAAAATTCACAAAATATAATACTTAGTTAAAAATTGTTTGTTTTTGTTCTACTAGGTCACTATTATAATTTTGATAATTTATGTTAGGTTTAGGAAAGAATCTAGACATAACAGTCTATTAATAGGAAGAGATACTTCTGTGAAATTGGCTGTATATAGCACACATATATTTTACGGTATTGAAATGGAATTCATTGTTATACCTACAGAAAATCCTGGTTTTTCAGTTCTTAAGACATTGTGACTCATATGACTTTAAACGTCTGCTTAATTGCAATGTAATACAACTACAGTAAAATCTGTGTGCAACAGAATCTTGTCTTAAATGAAAACTTTACATGGTTTCAACAGAAAGAAAACCAGCAATTTTATTTGCTAATAGGAAAACCTGTATAAACCAGAATTTTTCTAGTTAATTTTGATTCCAGTTTCACAGGTTTTATAAATATTGGACAAAAGTGTGATTGCCCATTTTTAATTTTAAAATAAATCAGTTATTATAGGGCAGTTGCAATAGACGTCATGATGACGTCGGCTTGGAGGGCACACCAGTACTATGAACCATCCAACCCTTATCTTACATAAACACAGATCAGGTTCACAGACGAGAAACGACTGTTCTTTGCTCCATGGTTCTTTGCAACAAATCGCTTAGAAGATTTGAAATAAAAAAGAGATTTACAAACCAAAGGTATGTAATATTTTTCAGATATTTTTAATGTTTCTCTACATTGCTTCATAACTGTAGAAGTTTCTTTTATGTATTCGTAAATTACTATCTTCATGTATTTACGTACTACGCTACTAAAATTCATTTGTTAGCTATGTTACTTTTTATATTACCGAACTCTTTATAAAGCTATGTATTCATAAATTCTTTAAGTTCTATTTTCCTGTATTTATATACTATGTTACCAGTTCATTTGTTAATTGTTAGTTACGTTACTTATTTCAAAACTCACCTTGTTTCATAGGCATGAATTTAAAAACCCAAATTTGTCAGTATATGAATAAAAATTAGAATAGTGCTATCGTAATTCATAATGTTCAGTAATGTCTTTTTTTGTGAGTAAATACTTTGATTTATTTCAGGTATTTATTTAATATTATTACTGGCAATTTTTAACTTTATCCTAAAACTGGTTCCAATAAATTTTTAGCCATATAATTCATTTTTAATTCACTTCTCAGTTTACTTTGTTACTGTCATATAATTTACTGATCATAGCAATCTCTGTACCTGATTGGCATTGCTATTCATCAGTTTTAATTTTTTCAATGAATCCATCCTAATATATCTAAAATATTGTATTTAGGTTCTTAGCCCTCTCCCCAACAAAAAAACAAAACAAAACTCAATCGAATATGGTAACTACACAAATGTAAAATTTAACTTTTGTTAAAATGAACAAATATGTTTTTAAGTAAACAGTTTTTACATTTTATTATTATTGCTAATTATTAAACCATTCCTTATTATTTTAAAAGTTTTATTAGATGTTTGTTTATTTTTGAAATTTTCTTTAATAATTAATCTGTAGTACATTACAGGAATTTTTGTAAACCCCTCCCCCCTTTTCACAACAAGGAATGGTTTCAGTTAGAAAACTTCATAATTTTTTTTTCAGAAAAAGTTTGAAAACTTTCAAAATCCATGAACGGTGCAAAGAAGATTGTCTGGTGAATCTACTGGTGCCAGGAAATGTATATTTTATTGCTCTCAGGAGATCACTTATGCATAGTTTTACTGTTTTAGTAAGTTGCTATCATTTGTGATCTTCTGCAAGAAATTAGAATTCGGGCCTTGGACTGTGTTTTTTTTGCTTCCAAATTTGTCAAGCAGGAACTGTGGTAAATATAATGTCAATCAATAAAGTATATTAACTTGTATGTAGTTTTTCAGTGTATATCGAGTTTGTTACATAATAAAGAGGGATTTTGAAATACATTTTACATTGTTTATGTTGTTTGGTACTTTTATGTTAGCTGGACGCCAGTGATAGATATACATCTATATATATATATATATATCACTGGTGCCCTTTTAACATGTACTGTATATATATCACTAGTATCTGGCTAACATAAAATTACTTGTTGTGTTTATCAGTCTATTATGATTATTATAATCTCTTCTTTAAATTACAGATTGCTTTTAATCGAACTGTGCTATTTTTGCTTCAAAATTTGTCAAGCAGGAACTGTGGTAAATATAATATCAGGGTCATTCCTTGTCAATTCAACCACACCAGTACACCCATGGTCACCGATTTTGATGAAACTTGGTATATTCAATAAACATATGGTATTAAATAACCCCCTAATTTTTTTTTATCACTGGCTTCAATACTTTTTTACTTACAGCCATTCAACAATTTTTCAAATTCACCTTTTTGCACATATCCGAGGAGCGTTAAACAAGCTACACTTGGTTGTAAAAAAAAATTCTATTTGGTTCCCAAACCTTTTAATTGTTTTCAAAATTTATTTATTTTCCAACAAAAATATGATAAACCCAGAAAAAAAATACTAGAGGGCTGTACATATTTATTTTGGTGCCCTAAAAAATAATAAATTATTATTAATTTTTATTTTTGCTAGAAAAAACATGATTTTCTAAAAATGCAATATCAGGGACAGGGACAGGTATAATCTTGATGCTTTTTTTTTTTTTTTAATGAGCCTAAATATATGTTCAATCTTATTCTGGAATAAAATTGGTGATTTTTTAATTCTTTCTAAAGAAAAAAAAAAGAAAATCGCCCAATGCCATCAATAAAATGGCAACATCATGAAAATTTCAATACCACATTTCTGTTAATTTTTAAGAAAGTTATTTTATGTAATGTATATGTAACTAAGCTAAAAACATTGCTTAAATACGTTATTTAAAATTGTATTAATGTTTTTATGAAAGGAATTAAAACTTGCATTCACAAAACAATAATTAAACATGCTGTATATGATTTTTGTCATCACTTGGCTTTGCAAATGATAAAATGAAATTTTCAAGGAAAATATAGATATATAATATTTAGGTGTGATCTAATTAATTATCAAATGGGATTATATGGGTCTTTAGAACACATATTAGTGTTTATGCTAATTAATTACAAAATTAGGGTTTTTAACTAAGAACTAGATGGAACCCGTCAAAACGTGACGGAAAAAAATACTATAACAATATCAGTAAAATAAGTTTCTTTATTATTTAAGTGGGGCTTCGTATGAAACAGTCTTTCAAATATTGTATTTTAAAAAATCCTCCCCCCCCCCCAGTGAAATGCTATTTCCGATGCAAACTCCAAATGAACACTCCGTAAACAAATGTGTAATGCAAATCAGTTTGACATTACCACCATATTCCCCACGACAAAAAAAAAATGGTCATGGACCTAATAAAGTATTATACAAATAGTCCTATCATAAAGTATCATACAAATTTCCTACTTTCATCTTATATTCAGTAAATAAAAGAACCTAGTATAAGCACCCCCCCCCCCCTGTGATAATGCAATCGAATGAGCTCCTGTGCGCATATGTATTGCATCTGCCCAAAGACACCGTTGAAATTCGACGTTAAAAAAGTTTTAAAATGTTTAAATTAAAAGTTTTAAAATGTCCTCTTTAATCATTGTTCGTTTCAAATCCATATCTTCTAAAACACATCCATTGTTTTAAGCTAATCAATTTTTATGTAAAAATGAAGAATTTTTGTTAAAAATAATAAATTAATATGCAGATGAGGGAGAATTTTAATGTTTTCAATTGTAATTTATTTGTATGGTTTCTTCTATCCCTTTACATAATCAGGATGATTATTCCTTTTCCATCTCAGTCGGTCTCTTATACAGTTAAATATCCAATGGATCTTTAAAAAAATAATAAATAACAGTTCCTAGCATATTCTGATTCAACATATACATCAACGAATTCAACATATCAATTTTATGTTAATCATAAACTAAAAATAGTTTTTTTTTTCTTTTGACAGATTTTATATTAGCGCCAAAATACTCTATCTTATGGATAGTCTGATCTTATGATTTATCAGGTTTTTATTATTATATTTTTTTTTTCACTTTTCATGAAGGTTAGGGATACCTATTTTCAATGTTGCAACTTTTCAAGGGGCTATTTTACATTATTAAAACAAACGGATGGTCATTATTGAGATAGAATTGAAAAATATTTCATGCTTGAAAATTATTTAAAAAGTCGTTAAATTAAGCGGCAGATTTCAAATAAATTTCAATCGAAAGCTAATTTTTTTTTCTAATTGAGGATGTAAGACTTGAAATTGTAAAATGTAGTAAAAAATTTAATTTTTAGTATTTAGAAGTGATGTAAGCGCGATGAAAGCTAAAGCGATAGTGCCATTTGTTGTCACAACCGTTATACATTTCTAAATATTGCCAGTGTGTTTTGGTTGGCGTCCAAAAGTAGACTACCATTTTTTGACATCGAACGAAAAATTCACAGTGAAAGAAATAAGACTTTGCCGCTAATAAGGAACTGTTAAATGAACTTATAACAAACCTACTAAAATAATTCCTATAAAATATTAGCCTTACATTGTTTATTCTAGCTAAAAATACAATCATTATTTCAACTTTTTTTTTTACTGAAATTCTTTACTTTTGTGAATTTTTTTATTAAAAAAGGAAATCTTAATAATTTAAATCCTATAATTCCTATAACTTAATCCTATAATTTAAAAAAAGTAATTGGTAACATGTAATCAAGGTATGCAATCAAGATGAAGCAACCAATAAAGGCTCCAGTTCTAATCTTTAACATTAAAAATTGAAATATCAGTTAATATTACGCCATGTTGACACAATCATATAAATTTTTCTTTTTAGTTTTATCAATGTTAAAATGCATTTCAAGCTAAGCATAACGTCATTTTCACCGGTACAAACTTTTCACACGTACATTTATGCTTAACCGCTTAATCGTCGTGCCCGAGACATTCACGGGCAGTGTAGGCGACGTCTGTTTTATTCAGAATGTTTCATTCCCACCAGTTTTTTAAAATAGTATAATTGGGTTTATTCTCGCATTGCTTTATCTGGCTATTAAATAAGCCGAATATTTCTACTTAAAAAAACTGGTGGTAATCAAGCAATCTTAATTATTAAAAAGTAGCTTACACTTAAAGAGCGCGACGATTAAGGGGTTAAGCACCATGCATACAAATAAAAATATATTTTGCATTTAATTGTAATGAAAAAAATGGCATCAACAAAGTTATAATACTTAATGATAAAATGAACCCAATGGACAATATTTCTGTGACGTCACAGTAAATATGAATTTTTATTTGCTTATAAAACACACGGATAAATATTTTTGCCGAAATACTTAAACATTTTAACTATATTTTAACTTACAAATTAAAAAATTCGGCCTATTTGTTACGTGCTTTTAATATTTATTTTTTATGCTCGCAATCATTGAGTTCAGAAAATAAACTCTGTACGTCGCAACAGTGGGCATTAATCCGATTGCCGACTTTATGACGTCATAAGCAGAAGTAAAATTTTAATTTAAGATTACGGCTAATTAATAAAATTTTCGAACAAACGAATGTACGATAACAAATCTATGACCAAATATCTTTCATTTAAAAAAAGAATGATGTAATTTGATGTAGTAGTTTGTTCTCACGGATTGTCGAAACAAAACGCTTAGCGTTTTAAATATATAGATAATTCCTATCAAATTAAAAGCTAAATTAAATATATTTAAACAATTAATTAAGTGTTTTTGAACAAATTAATTTGTTTAACTATACAGTTAAATTCATTACTGTTTAAAATGGATGTTAACACTGAAATCCCCCCCCCCTCCCTTTGTTGCACTAATGCTTATATAAATCTACAATTTTTGACAGACTTTCATGAAACTTGATATACACATGATATGTTTAAGAACCAAAACAAAATTGTCAACTTCAAAAAAATTAAATTTTCTAATGCAATATTTCCTTTCCTGTTGCATAAAAAGAGTTATGTATGGACAATATTTTTATTAGCCAATAAAATATCAAACTTGCTCTGTTTTCGCATACAAAATTGGCGTCATTCAGACTGGGTAACATCTGTAATCAGGTTGCCATTCATTACAGGGCATCTCTCACTCCAATCCGAAGTTGTATTTTTGTCCATAACTTTACTAGTAGTGAAGATACTTTAAGAATATTCTTACAATTCATACAAAGATGAGTTTGTTGCGAATTTTGTTAAAATATCTTCACTACTGTTAAAGTTATGAACGAAAACGTGACTTTGGATTGGAGTGAGATGTCCTGTAATTTTGACTAAATAAATGTATTTCTGACCCTAGTTTCCTATAGAGTAATTGACTGTTACAGTGCCCTGTACCAACCCTTAAAGTTTGTACCATGAATTCAGGATCACCCTGTTTGCTCTTGAACCCCAGACTATCCATGTCTTGGGCATCATCGGATGCTCTTGTTATATGTTGTAAGCTGCTATTTTTTGTAGCTCCATTCAGCAGTCGAAGAATCGCCTTTCATCTTCGAAGCAGTCGCCTTTTCAATTTTACTCCTCCATATACATTTCCTCAGGAGTCGAAAAAATATTGCTTGCGTATATTATTCAAATTGACTAATACACAGCAGACAATATTTATTCAACTGTGCCACTTTCAATCAGAAAAAGGCAAGCATCAGATGTAGGCTTCAAAGGATGGCTTCTGGGAATGCCACAGGCTTGCACTCAAAATCTGGGATGTGGAGTCTTCTCGCTTGGAGGTAAAAAATGACAAGCTAGGTCAGACTTCTGTCAGCGTGGTATCTATGAAATAGAAACTGCACACCTGGGTGAACCCAAAGCCTTTAATCACATCGACCGGTTGTCCGGGAGAGACAACAAAACTGACTTTAAAAAAAATATATATATATATATATATATATATTTTCAATTAAAAAAAATAGTGAATTACAATTAAATAATAATTAAATGATTCACGTTCAATAAATAACAATTCACAATGTTTGATATACAGTTTGCAATAAAAATCCTTTACATCTTTTTTGCAGAATAAAAAAAAACATTTTTTGCATACTAATACTAAGTATGCATAGTTAAAAAAAAAAAAAAGCTGTTTTCATAGTTATTTTACCCCATCTGATTTTATATCAAAAGTAAAAGCATGAAATGCTAGTAAAATTGCTATAATTTAAGTACATAAAGTAGAACTGATTATGAGTAAAAAATCTCTCCATGAAGCGAATGTTGAACCCATGAAGCGAATGTTGTCTCATCGGTTCAAATAGCCAATTTTGTCTGGATTTTCTGATGAATCCTTTGTTTTTATCAAAAAATGGAAAACATTATTTGATTTCATGGTTTTTAAAGAATAAACTCAGCAAATTTTATATGTTTTCAATTAAAAGTGAATCAGAAATGTGTCAGAAAGGGTACTTCTCTATTATCCCGTCGACCACTTTTCATAACAAAAACTATCGCCAAACTGTAACGCCAAATAAACGAGAGAACGTTGCTATTGGAATATCAAAATAAATAAATAAAATATAAGAATTTAAGGACACAATTGTTATTTTAATTAATGAAATAACTAATAAATCAGTAAAACATAATGAAAAATACACGCAAATGTCGAATTAAAAAACACTTGATGCCCTAAGAATATAGCCTTTAAACACTTTTTCTTTTTTTTTTTTTTTTTTTTTAATTCAAGAATAAACAAATTATTTTCTATCTTTGAATACATTTAGCATTGATAAACTGCAAAATTACTTTAGTGAAAAATTAATATTTACATGCATAAGTCATGCACATCATTCAGATTACATTTTTTAAGCTTTGAAATTATTAAAAAAAAAAAAAAAAAAAAAAAAAAAAAAAAGACATGTTAATCAATGAACTTGTAGAATTGTTAATATTCCATTATACATTCAGAGGTATACTTAGGAAATAATTAGGTATGTTAAAGGACCCTTCACGAAAGTTTTCACATTAAAACAACTCTCTTCGCAAAATTCATGAAACTTTTCACAAAACATTTCCATCTCCAAACAGAAACTTTCATAAATTTAATCATTTTAAAGTGAAATCTGACCTACCACAAAACACTGACATTGTTTCATTCCATAAAAGGTAGAAAATACCAAATATTACCCCTCCATTCTTCTTGGATCAAATATCAGTATATTTCCCTGAATTTAGCAGTAGAAAGTTAATTTTTTCTAATCACTGTATCAGAATATAAAAATAACAACCGTGTCGAATGTTAACACAAGTAACCTACAAATTATATTACTACTATCCTTTAGAGCAAATCATAAATTATAATTTATTTTTCATTATTTAAAAAATCTTTTAACTAATTTTACAATATGTTAAAAAAAATAAAAATAATTTATTTTGACCACGTACGTAATAAACCTTTCAGCAAGCAAGCTATAATGTTTGATACGAGTATTTCTGAAGCATAAAAGACAAGCTGTTTCAAATGTTTTGTATTTCATAATAGCAACAACATATTAGGAAGGCGATTATACATAACAGAAATTAATATTATAGCAATAATTTCGGCATAATATCAGAAAAAAGTATAAGAAAAATTACGTTTGAGGGAAAATTTAAGAAGACATGCTTACTGAAAGGTTGCATTTGCAGCTTGAAAAGAAACAAATCACAAAATATATTTATGTTTTGCAGTCATTGTAAGCAAAAGTACACTTACCTTTTCTATCTCTAGGTGTATTCCACATTCTTGTTTGATATAAACGTCGAACACCCAGTCACACTGAAAGATAGTATATGCTTTTAAACTTTTGTAAGATTTGAATTCATGGAAAGTGTAAGCGCTAATCCCGTACACTAAATAAAACTTCTAATTTAGAGGAAAATTCATTAATCGATAATACATACAGATGTATACTGTTAATCAGCATACTTTTCTCTTGATACCTTGCCTTGTTCTGGCCGTTTAACGAATTAAAATATTCGGAAAACATATTTTTTTGAACACGTTCAGGAATTTCAGATTGAAAATAATGGCGATGCTGTGGACTGCTTGACCTCCAAGCGGTTACCAAGCTGTTGCCAGATACCGTTGCTATGCTGCAAAACAGCTGATTGAAACTGCCCTATTAACTTTTAAAATTCTCTTTGTAAATTTACTTTGCAAAAAAGTGAGGGGGGAGGGGGTGTAGATGCCAAAATCCATGTTTGCCCTCTGTGAAGAAAAGCTAGTTTCGGCCTTGTTTTATACATATATGGATATGTTAATACATTTCTGTTGACCTTTAAGTACATAAGATGTCTTTTCTTTTCAGAATCTTAAGATTTTCCTGGAATGAATGGAACACGATAACTCAAGATGAAGACACACAGGCTGTAGAAGTGTTACCAAGTGCATATGCGTGTTTTTCACTTCATATTCCTTGGTAACATTGCTCCAGCTAAATTTCATTTAAATAGGGCTTTCAAAATCAAAGCTTTTTGATGCAGGAGACAAAATTGTGAATGAAGGTGGAAAAGATTGAGTATACATTTGAAGGAAAACCACACTATTCAATTGAGGTATGTTAAGAATTTATGCTGTCTTCAGTACTCTAATTATGGTTCTATGTAATGATTCTGTTCAACGTATATTATTAGATTTTTAAGGTTAGCTTTTTGCACAAGTTTTTAACAATATTTATAAATGTGTCATATACATTTTTCACAGAAATCCTCGTGCATTTTTTTGCATTTAATTATAAATAGTAAGAAGTTTGTCTCAAATATTTTCTTGTGCCTGTGTTTGTTTTTCCAAAATTGTTTTTTAAACCAGACCCATCGGTTGGATGGGGTTCGAGTGAAATTGGATTACCTGACCAGTGTAGAACTCTACTTCTATCAAAATATTTTTTCCAAATGACAATTAAATTTTGACCTCGATATGGGGGATGGGGGGGTATAGGGCTGGACCCCCTCACTAGTCTCAAGTACCACTTGTGTTTCTTAGGGCTTGAAAATCTTTCCATGTTAAGGAGATTTTCGTCTTACACAAAGTCCAACTTAGACAGATATTACTGAAATTTCAACTATTATTTATAATAATTACTGTAAAACCCAAATGTAATTCCCCCTCCCCCGTTTTCAAAAGCAAAACCAGTTAAATTTAGGGGCTGACAGTGAGGGCTTATGATCGAGTTTTTTTTTTTAATTTGTTAAAACACTGTTTTATCATTAATTTAGAAGTAAAAAGGTAAATACAGGGGAGAAAAGCTTCTTCCGCATTTTAGTGAATTTCTGCTTTAATAAAATAAAATTCATCTAAATACTTCTTTCTTCCCGAGCCCACAAAATTTAAAATCCTAAAAAAAAAAAAAAAACATTTTTTCAAATTTTCTGCATTATTGTAACAAAACATAATCAATCATCTAAGTCCCCCCCTCCCCCCCAATCCCTGAAATTCTCACTTCTGCTTCTGATACCCAGAGAAGTATAATTAAGTTGAATTCTGGTAGTGGGAAGAGGGAGAGAGATTTTTCTCTTTTTTGCTGTTGGCTGTTTTGTTTTTATTAGCGGTGTATAGAGTAGTACTTTAACCAAATATTGAGTACTCAGCCAAGTAACTAACGAGTAGTTGTGTATATGAAAGAATCACTGATGTGCACATGAAGTGAGCTTAAGGATATGAAGGAGGGAGATTTAACTTGATATATTACAATGTAATTTATGTGTTTGGATTGCCCCCCCCCCCAAAAAAAAAAGTATAAGGTTTCTAAATTTTATCTTAAGGCGAAACTTAATTGCCAGCTTACAAATTATTTATTCCCAGTTCCTTTTCCTAAAAATTAATTTATCATTTTATTTTGCTCGTTATTACACTCTGACTGCATTTTCATCTATTTAAAAAAAGAAAAGAAAAGAAGTCTTGTGCCTGGAAACAATGAGAAATCTTTGTTCACAGATGTAGTACATCTATATTTCGACGGTTAGTGTATATGCTGTCAATTCTCACGGCATATAAAAATTATTTCTTTTGTTTCTTATTCACACAGCCTTTTACTTGCCATATTATGGTACATCAGCACCCATTAGTCATATTTTTAGCTCTCATCTTCCACTTTTTACATAGTAATATTTTAGGGTGGTTTCTTGCAAAAATTCACAAGGCTCCATTATGCGGTTTTAATCAGGCCGGCGTTAAAATTCATAATTGCTCTTTGACTTAATCTCATTCACTTTAACAGATAAAACCACATGTGTCTGTCTGTTCAGACTCCTGTATCGCCAGAATATATATTTTTGGCTAATTAAATTTCTATTGTTTTGCCAATGCCTTATACAATCTGTGAAAGTTATGACAGTTTTCTAGAGATACTCAGCTTTTGCTCTGCATAGTATCAACATGTAATTGCATTTACCTCCTCTCCGGCATTTGATTACAGGCGTTGTATTGTGTACCTTGTAAAGAACCTGGATTATCAATAAACAGAGCTTGTAATTACATTTGAAGTCTTCTTATATTCTCGATGAAACTGCTAGTGCCATTCAAAGAAATGACAGCATTGGTGAGCTCTATGGATGGGAAATAGTTACTTTTGGTTAACCGATAGCATCATCCCCCCCCCCCTCCAACCTTACAGTTGGATAGACAACAGGTTCCAACAACCTATTATTTTTATAACATGTAACTAATCTCTTTGTATGCTGCCAATGGACATTTTAATTAAACGTCTTTTAAACAGAATGTTTGAAACAATTTTGACACTGTTTTCTGTTGAGATGAATCCACATCATTAAAATAAATTTGCATGGTTAAACTCAATTTTTGTTTGTAACTTATAAAAACTTAGCTAGTTATGATACTTTGAATTTCATGCATTGTCAGATTTTCTAGTACAAAAAAAGACACTTTTCCATTTTTAGTGATTCAAGTAGAGGTCTGCACGGGCCGAAATTTCCAGGCCCGGGCCCGGCCCGACCCATACAAAAAATAATTTGGCCCGGCCCGATACAAAAATTAAAAGTTCGGCCCGAGCTCGGCCCGGCCCGAACAAAAAAAATATTGGCCCGGACTGGCCCGATTTAAAAGTTATAAGTTCGGCCCGAGCCTGGCCCGGCCCGGAAAAAAGTTAAAATCTCGGCCCGAACCCGGCCCGGCCCGAGTGAATTTCTACAAAACATAATTTTTACGTCGATTTGGTTAAAAATTTGCCCCATAGGAGGAGATCTAACCAAAAATTCCTATCTCAGCCTTTTTTTTTTTCATGTGTATAATCTTAATTTTTATAGAGGTGCCGCAAGCTGGAATATTTATTTTTTTAATAAATCTCTATTTGTTGTATGTATGTGTTTAAGTTATCATCGATATTGTTAATCCATATTCCATTTATTGAAGTGTTAAAAATCAGAAAAATGCTATACGGTAAAATCTAAGATGGAATTGCATAGGGAAGAAAAAAAAAATGAGTTATAGACAATTTGCCTTCTTAGCAGGTGTAAATGTATTATATATTCTTTTCTTACATATTAGTATATTCATTTTTAATGGATCAACACATTTTTCAATTTAAGACAGGATTCCATCATAAGCAGGTTCTTTTTCACACGTTTTACTATATTTTAATTTAGCTATATTTTAATAAGTGTATAAATCTACTTTTCTTTAAAAAGAATAAATTTTAATGTTTAATTATAAAATAATGGCGATTTAAAAATGTATGCATGTTTTGAAAAGATTTTTATGCCAGATCTTATTTTACTGACCTTCGAACGGACCAGGTACGCCGAGACAATGATTTTCATACGAGTCAAAACCAGGACTAAAAATTTTAAGGCATGAAGACTAGGAAGAATGAAACCAGTCCCGGCTCTGTACGGAAAAAATAATTTAAGGCACGGCCTTATTCTTCAGGAAAAAAGTAGGGCCCGGCCCGGCCTGTAAAGAGTAATCACTTGGCCCGGGCCTTCAGAAAAAAATATGGCCCGGCCCGAGTGCCGTGAAGAAAAATAGGCCCGAGCCCGGCCCGCGGGCCGGGCCGAGTACGGGCTTCGGGCCTTGGCCCGGCCCGTGCAGATCTCTAGATTCAAGCACTGAAAATCCATGAAGTTCTAAGTATAACTCAGTAAGTTTTAGTCATTGAAGAATAAATTTTTACTGTTATACTTGTTAGAACACTTAAAAATTTTCTAAATAAAACTTATTGGACCCAGGCATTCTATACAATTTTTAATTCCTTAACTATTTAAAAAGTAATAATTTTTATGTAATCGATTTTTATGTGATGCAAAACAAAGTTTGAGACATTTTTGCAATTGGAACTATATTTCTAAAACTAATGGTTTAGAAATTAGCTAATTAGTAAACGATAAGAAGAGATACCCCGTATAAGAAAAAAAAACACATTTTGCAAATCTCACAAATATTATTTACAGTGACCTCTCACTTATATGACTCTCGGTTATACCCCGAATTCTCTCGGTCCCATCCATGCTTTATAGGAAATAATGCTAAACTTCTCTCACTTATATGACGCTTTAAACATTTCAAGCGAGTTTACATTTCCCATTCAAGAATTCATTTTTATAATCAAAGTACAAATCATTAACGCTTCTTATCTTTATCCTTTTGACTATTGTTAAAGTGTTTATAAATAATGAATAACATTTCTTATCTACCTTGGTGTGTTATTAACGATGAAATCTATGGTGGGAAGGTGGTTGTATGGAATTTTCTTGTGCCTGCTATTTAAGAAAACCGATTAACAAAAGCCAAATGACCACCTGCAGATCATGTCTCTGTATAGTACTGAGTGAGTAATCAGGGTTAGTGCAAAATACACTTTCCTGGATCAGTGTCCATCACATCCAGATATAAAAGATGTACCATTTCTGCAACAAATTAAAGTTATATTTTTACCAGCAGATTCTACAAACAGATTAAAGCTATTAGATTTAGGGATTATAAAGAATTTCAAGTAAACTACAGAAGGAGTTTGATTTGGAAAACAAAAAGGAAGCTAAAGCAATTTCCATTTTAGATGCCACGCATCTTACAGCATCTGCATGGAAAATGTGACATCGGAGACAGTTAAGAATTGTTTTAGGAAATGTGGTTTTTCACAAGACCAAACTGCTAGGTCAACAGATAAACCCGATTTTAAGAGCTTATGGGAATTCTTTAATGAGAAATCTTTGAAGATATCAGTAATGAAGACGTGAGAGCAGAGGGTGACAAAGATGGAAACAATGTTTCTGCTGTTGTAATTTTTTCAGAAGCAAGTGCCGCTATAAATACATTAAAGAATTATGTCCACCAAAATGAATATTCCTAAAATAGCTTAAAAAGTTTAATAGACTTAGAAAAAAACATTTTCTCTTTTGGTCGACGACAGAGGCAAACTAATATCACTTCATTTTTTGAGAAAATCTGATCTGTTAATCTTCAAAATAAACATAGTGGTGAGTGAATTATTTTGTGAACTTTTTAAACTATGTTTTATTTTTTATTATTATTTTTCTAAATTTTGTTAAAATCTGTTCTTAGTACTCAAAACTTATCATTTTTAATATAGGTAAAATAATTAATACATGTAAAGTTTGAAACTTGTATAATGAGATGATCTCTCAGTTATACGACTTTTTCTACAGTCCCCTGAAAGTATTATGAAAAGTGGTCGACGGGATAATAGAGAAGTACCCAGATTTTTAATGTTTCTTGCAACCTTCAATTTAATCTTGAAGATAACAAGCAGTTTAGTTGAAATATTTATTTGTTTAGTAAGGGAGAGGTCACTGTATATAGTTATAATCGAATGCAATTCATCTTAACAAATTTTCAATATGATTTTTAAATTAATTACAATTTTATTAAAATTAAGTTACTACACAACTTATACAATGGTATTTTCTTTCTTTCATTTTTTGCCCCAGGTGCCAGTATAGAAGGGGAGCACGAAAAGATTTAATTCATCTTTCGGTAGAAAAAAGAAATAATGAAATTAGGGCAAAAAGTCATGCAATCGGACATCCCAAAGTAAAATAGTACCAGTTAATTTTATATACCTTGCTTTGAACATGGCTGGTTTTTACATTAGGTGACCTGGGATATTTGAATAATGAATTGAATACATCAAAGATACTTGCAAGGTCAATACACTGTCCCAATTAGACCCGAATTGATTCACCATTTCTGATGTTATCATGATGATAAGTTTTGCATGTTTTTTACTTTTGTGTGTCCCTGTAAATGAACTATGAGAGCTACACATTTTATTAACAAACTCATCTAATGGCAAATCAATTTACTTTTCCAATTTGATTTGAAATTTAAAAAACAAAAATATTAAGATAATGTACTTTCTACCAATTATTTCATATTTAAAATAAAAATAAAAGCAATGGATCGAAAATTCTGTGTATAAATTTATTTTGGAAAGGGGGGGAGAGCTAATGAATGTCTATTCTAGGGCCCTTCTTTTCATACATGGTGAAAAGTTACTATGCAAAATATTATCTCGAATATTGATTTCATCCTTCTCAAAGTAGATGAAAAGCTCTTTTCGTACACAACTTTTATGATTGTATACATTTGATAGGTCATTTTAATAAGAAAATTTCTAGTATTTTTCAATATTAAGACTCTTTTATTGCATTTGTGATGAATATTATAGTATATTTGGTTAATATTTTGCTTAAAAAATAAAGTATTTATTACTTTCCAGCTTTTGCTGATATTTTGCAAGCAATTATCTGAATTTTGAGAATATTTTTTTTTAATTTAATTATTAAATAAACTACATACATTGTAAAAACTGCTTGTACTTTTTTAAAGACAGGTGAATGTGATTTTAAAGGTAGATTAATATGAACCATGGATTGCTGGAATTAAAAGATCATATATTTATCAAATAAAAATTGTGTATGTTTATAAAGACACATGTTTGAAGATAAAAGTTTTGGTATCCATTTAGAGTAGATAAATATTAATTGAAGGAATTAAATAACATATCTTAATGAATTATTTTTAGTTGTGAAAAGATTATATGAATGTCATGATTACTTGAGTATTACAATTTACTTAACAGCTTTATAATATGTTATGTTAGTAGTGTACAGATTTTGGTACTTCTCTATTATCCCATCGACCACTTTACATAACAAGAAACTATCGTCAAACTGTAATGCCAAATAAACTTTAGAGTGTTGCCGTTGGAATATCAAAATAAATAAATAAATAAAATATAGGAATTTAAGGACACAATTGTTATTTTAATGAATGAAATAACTCATAAATCAGTAAAACTGAAAAATACACACACATGTCGAATTAAAAACCACTTGATGACATAACAAACACGTATAATGCTTCTGACATCAAGTAAATGGGACTGCGTTTTTGGCGTTTAATCTTGCAGTTTGGCGATAGTTTTTTATTATGAAAAGTGGTCGACGGGATAATAGAGAAGTACCCAGATTTTTAATGTTTCTAGCAACCTTCAATTTAATCTTGGAGATAACAAGCAGTTTAGTTGAAATATTTATTTGTTTAATATTTGTGTTTTATATTAATGTTTAATATTTGTTAAGATATTTTAAAAATAATTAGAAGTATCTAGGATATTCTGATAGCATTGGTATCATTTGTGCAAAATCCAGGGGCAATAAACGAATGATGATTATTATAATAAATAATTTCAAAAAAATTACATTCAAATATAACTGCTCTCTTTCTAAGTGTTTAAACTATTTTAAGTCATATGGGTTGAATAAATTTTAACATATATATATATATAGTTACTTTCATGTGTTTTCGAAAAATGTTGAAGAATAAAATATTTTTATTTAATTTTATTTTATTTGTGTATTATTATTCCAATTGTTTATTCATTAATTACATTTTTTAACTTGAATACACAGAAACTCCGTCAAGATGAAGATTTGAAATTTAATTACTGATTAATAATGCATTAATTTTAATTTAATAGCTAAGGTATATAAACAAACCTGCCACTGGCAGATTTTATTATTTTTTCTACTATTGGTGTACCGAGTAGTTGTGTTTAAGAAAGAATCACTGATGCGAACATGAAGTGTGCTTAGTGGTAACACTTCTATGTGTGTGTGTGTTTATATAGATACCTATTTATAAACATGCATCTTGTGCATATAATATAATCATATTTTTTAAAATTAACTTCAAATTTTTTAAATTAACTTCATTTTTTGAAATTTTATTTCATTTATTGTGGACCTTTTAATGACAATTTTTGAATATTCAAAAATTTTAAAACAGTAGCATTATTTAAAAAATATATATAAAAAAAGAATTGATATATAAATAGTTCAATTAACCAATATGAAATTAAAATTGATTATTTAACACATCTTTACCCATTTGTCATTTTGATACCTGAAATCTGTCTATCAAAAATGGTTATTGCTTGCTGTAACAATTCCTTGAATAATGCAAAATGTTTCATAGTTTTTAAAAGTATCTTATTTTCTTTTGATTAAAAAAATTGGGTACTATCGTGTAATAGCGGCCCTTGAGGATGAATCGTCAAGCGACAAAGATTTATCGCCAAATTATAAAGCATGTATGACATAATTATTACGTTAAATCATTACTTTTGTGATGTATATGGCCGAGTTATTAGTCATATATAACACATATATGATGTATACATATAACATGTGCATAAGTCATATAGGATGTATATATATGACATATAAGACATAAATAATATGTATGTAATGACGTATATGGCTGTTTGGAATAATATGTGTATATATGATGCATATATAAGCTTTTCGATGATCTTGGCGAAATCAGAGCTGAAACCTTGACATAATTGTAATTGTGGAGGCCGCTATAACACGAAAGCACCAAAAAGGGGGCTTTACAGTTTCTTTTCTTTTCTTTTTGTGTGTGTGTGTGTAATGTGCTAAAATGCTATTTTATCAGTGCTCGCAGTGAACACATTTTTTCTGGAGCAGGCCAAATTTACAACCAATAAAAAAAATGCCCTATCTCCCAGGGTTGGGTTTTTGACGTCAAAAAGTGGTTTTTGACATGACATGTCAAAAACCTGTCGAAAAGTGTCAAAAACTGTCGAAAAGTGTCAAGAACTGTCGAAAAGTGTCAAAAACCTTTAATACATTTTTTTTAGCAATCATTAGTGATATTTTATATTAAATCAAGCTAAAAACTGATTAAATAATATTTTTTATGTTATATAAATATTTTTTATTTAGTTATGCTATAATTAAGTTGTAATAAAATTATATATCATAATTCAAATTTTTTCTCTAATTGTCATTCTAGGAAAAATAGTTAAAAATATTGAAACTACTAGTAAGTGCATTTTTCAAAGTACTTTTTATCTACTTTTCAAAGTAATATTAAGTGTTCAGTTTATTATAAAAAAATTTAGCAGTCTAATTTATGCTTAAAAAATCTTGTGTAAAGCTAAAGTGGCCACTACTATTCAATGACTGATCATAAGTTAGCTAGACTTTTAATGATTCTAAATGTTTGTGTTTGTACATAAACATTAGATATAAACCACAATTGCAACACAAATGTTCTCCGAGTTATTAAATGAATTATAATATGAAATCAGTATAATTAAACGTTCTTTAAATCAATAACTTAAAAGAAGATGTTTGTTATTTTCAATTATCTTCATTTTATTATGTTAGTTTCAGCTTAATTATTTAGAATAATTTGTTTATGTTAAATTTAATTTTTATACATTATAAAATAGTGCCTATTTATTTATTTATTTATTGGAGCATATTATTTCAAGTTTGTAACCGTAAGTCTAGCCTTAATCATTTGTTTCTGGAATGTGCATTTACAAGCAAAGAACAGGTGTAACATTCTTGCTTTGTTTGGATTCTATGAACCTGGAACAAACATCAAAACAATATAAAAATTATATGAAATTTTATACATTAAATTATACAAGTATTTAATAGTTTGATTAGTTTATATTTTTAATGTAACGATACTTTGAATTATTTTTTATTCTATATTTATAGCTTACAATTATTTTCTATTTTCTAAGCAACTTGTTAAACCAAAGTCATGTTTTGAGTTTTCATGGGTCAATGAAGATTTTTTTCGTGGAGCCCATTTTGTGAAAAATAAAAATTATTTTTGTGAAATTTACTATATTTTTGTGAAAATTATCATTTTGTTATGAAAGATGTTCAAACTCAAACCAAGCATTTAATAATAACTTCTTTAACCTTTTATTCTGCTAAAGTTTTCCTTTCTTGTGAACTTGTTTTCGTTGTAAATTATACATTTGAAAACCTAACAAAATAAAAATAATCCATGGTATGTTTTTATGGAATAGAATTTTGTGAAAGGTCCTATTTTATTAAGAGGAATTTTGTGAAGGGACCTGTCTTATTAAGATGAATTTTGTGAAGGGGCCTGATTTAGTAAATCAATTTTTGTGAAGGGGATGATTTAGTAAATCACTTTTTGTGAAGGGGTCTGATGTATTAAATCAATTTTTGTGAAGAGGTCCCTAGATAGGTCCGAACTTTTTCCTGAATCGATCACTGGTTTTATACAGGATATGTGGTTTTTACTGTCTAAAACTGTCAAAAAGTTTACCCACATGTCTAAAACTAAAAATTATGAAAATTTGTAAATTTAATGTTGTTTTAAAAATAACTATAAACAGTTTTTGGGCTCAATTTTAAGTTTTTGACAGTCGTTGTCAAAAACTATGTCAAAAAGGGGTTTTTGACATGACGGTTAAAACCATGGTTATAACCGGATAAAACCGTCACACTGTCAAAAACTTGCCAACCCTGCTATCTCCAGAAAATGTAGAATGATTAGTATTTTTGTACCATAATTTGCCATACAGCAAATTTAATAATTTTTTTTTTTTAAATTGCATTTATTGTATTTTCTGTTTCTACGTACTGCTTCTTTATCCAAAATCAGTCTTTTCCTACAGTTTTAGAAATGTCTTTTTTTTTAATATAAATATAAAATTAAACTTCAATTTACATTAATTTTGCATGGGGTTTTTTTCTTACCTTTTTCTATGTTTTATAGATAAATTTTTATGTACCGAGTAAATAGTTTTTATGAATTATGGCATATATTATACATTTATATTCAAATAACTTTTTATAGATCACTTATAAATTAATTTGTCTTTAAATATGCTTAAAACATGAAATTCTTGCAACTACTCGGTATTGGCCGAGTATTCAGCCAATTTGCCATATTAGGCCCTATTTTCTACCACTATTTCTAAATCAATCTACTCCAAAAATTTGTAAGAATCTGCGATGAAGGTCATTGTTTTGAAATAGTGGTGGAACCAATGATCATGAAATGTATTAAAAAGCTGCTTCTGATTTATATTAGGTAAATTACTTCTGTATGTATGTAATAACAGATAAGACTTCTGTATAAGTAAATAAATCGTATAAATATTGAAAAAATTGGTTGTGTGTGCCTTTATAACAAAGTATAAAAAATTCTTTATTTCAGATATGTAATTTCCTACTCCTAATAAATCAGACTGCTTTTGTTAATAAATATTTTTGTATTTCTAGTAATCTGCTCAATAGCGCGAAACTTTCTGACACATTTTTAAATGCAAAGACATAAAATTGGCAGGCCTAACCATGGAAGCAATCTGGAATCAAAATGAGTTTTCCATTTTTTGATAAATAAATTACTTATCAAGTTACAAGCTATTCGTTTCATGTGACGGCATGTTTTATACTTTCTCTGGCTGTCACGTACAGAAATCCAGTTCAAAATGGTAACTTTGACTGTATTTTCTGAAAGATCTTTTGCGTTTACCAAAAAAATGGAAAACGTGTTTCAGTTACATAAGTTTCTGAATAACAATAACTGCCAATTTACGATCAAAAATGAATTAAAAAATATGTCGTAAAGTAGACAGTTTGAATTTGAGAATAAACAACCTTAATATAAAAAAAAAAGAAAAAAAAAGAGAGAGAGATAATAATAACAAATGTTGAAATAAGATTTAACTGTTGAAATTTATTTTAAATATTGCATTTTGCATATGAAAGGTAATATAAATGTTAAAATACCAATGAAGGTGATGCAGTTTTTTTTTCTTGGGGGCCCATTTTGTGAAAAGGAAAAGTAAAGGTTATTTTTGTGAAATTTATTATATTTTTCTGAAAAATAAAATTTTGTAACAAAAGTTGAAATCCAGTTAATCAAATTCGAAACAAACATTTATAAACAAAAACTTTTAAAATCCTTTTGCTGAAGTTTTCCTCTCTGGTGAACTTGTTTATTTACAAATTACGCATTTTAAAAATCACAAAATAATAAATAAATAATAAATAGTAAGTTTTTATGGAATAGAATTTTGTGAAGGGGACCATTTTATTAAATTGATTTTTGTGAAGGGACCCTAAATAGGCCCCAAATTTTTCCTGTATCGACCCCCTGAAACGGATAACATTTTGAAAGTTTCTGCTGATTATCTCTGTATAAACAGCTCTGACATTTGATATAAGTTTAATTTCTTGCAGGTTTTGTTAAAGTCATTCTGTCTATTTTGTTTACAGTTGAAAATTTGCCTTTTCATTAGAGTAATGTATACATAAATTAGAAATAAATTGTATTAATGACTCTTTTGACTTTTAGAACTTTCAATCCCTTTTTTAATAAAATGCAAGAAATAAATAAGCATTAATTGTTTACATATAAATATTAAGGTGCGAGGGGAATATTGAAATGGTGATCAAAAGCTTTCTACAAGTTTAACATTCAAGCATTTTATTTCTTACAGATATATTAATGCCCTTTATTCTTTGGTTTTTCATAAAAAATTTAAATTAACATGATAATTTAAATTTTTGTCCCAATGTTAGACAAAAAAAAAATATCTACTTATTTTGTTTGACTTACAAAAATAAGTAATAGAAATGAAAAAAAATTCTTTATTATCTGTTTTTAAATTGCAAATTTAAGAAATGAAATTTAAAAAGAAAGCCAGTTCATGTTATTCATTTTTACAAAGAATAGTTTTGAAAAACTTGTTTTTTAGAGGGAAGGGGTATTCAATAATGACAATGACAATAATGCTTAAAAAAAAAAAAAACTCCGCCAAAACTTAGCTGAGTACTCAGTACAGCTCTAGTTTGTTGGCATACATTGATTTATGAATGTTGCTAATGAATTTAAAGTATCCTGAATTTGTTAAACTATATCATATGTTTTAAGCACAGATTTAATAATTTGATAAATTCTAATTAGGAAAAATGAAGAATTAATAAGAAATTTAAATATTAACAGTGAATAAAACACTTTCTGTACAAAAGCAAAATTTACAAATAATAATCTTTATAAAGACTCCTTCACACTTTTATTAACTACTACTCAAATGTGTTTGAATCTTCTTAAAATGCGTTTATATTAAATACGATTTTGTGAATTATATGAAAGTTTCTGTTCACAACATAGAAATTAATCGTAAATACAAATTTCCATTTGCTTTATAAAAATTCTTGAGTGAAAAATCATTTATATATATACATATATATATATATGATCATAGCTGCACAAAAAACCTTTTTATTCATTAGTAACTATTTCGGTGATAACTTCTAATGTAAATTAAGATAATATTCTTAAATATATTATCTTATATAATGTTCCTTAAAAGTTGTACAACTGGTGTTATTATTTTTATCATGTTTCATATGTCTATCTCAACAAAAATAAACATTTCAAACTTCCGTTATACGAGGTTACCAGAAGAACGCCAATAAAAACACCAAATCGCCAGCTCCATTACCGGAGATGACGTCAAAAACATGGAAAAAACATGGACTCACGTGACTCGTTGCCATCTAATGGAATGCCCTATTGAGCAAGGTGGGTATTCCAGCCTAAATACACCATTCACACCAAGTAGATTAAACCAGATTTTGTGTATATTGCATGGTAACATATCATTACAGGATTTCCTACCACTTGTCAGTATTTCCACAGACTCCCTCAGTATATATGAGGGTTGGTTTTTTGACATGACGTGTCAAAAAACTGTCGAAAAGTGTCAAAAACCTTATACACATTATTTTTTGCAATCTTTAATTATATTTTATATTAAATTAGCTAAAAACTGATTAAATAATAATATGTTAAATAATTTTTATTTAGTTATACTATAATTAAGTTGTAATAAAAGTATATAGTATCATAATTCAAATTATTTGTCAATTGTCATGCTTGGAAAAATAGCTAAAAATATTGAAACTACTATTAAATGCATTTTTCAAGGCACTATTTATATCTTAATTACTATTAAGTTTTCAGTTTGTAATAAAATATTTTAGCAATCTAATTTATGCTAAAAGAAAAAAAAGCAAGAACCTGAATATAACAACTATTTCAAATTCACAAAATTGCGATTAGATTTTTCACAAATATAAAAAGCTTTTCAGAAAAACAGGACCCTGGGAAAAAAGTCTGGACAGACCCCTGATAAATGAATGTTTTATTTAACATGCCCTTTTCTCTTCTTTGTTTTCTTGAACCCATGCCTTTCTCTTCTATTTCCTTTATCTTGCTCACTGTTTGCAAAGTGATAGCACATCTTTGTGCCTTATGTAGAAAGACAAAGTTCTTGCAAAAGGCATTACACATTTCTTCATTTTATGGTGTTATTAAGACTTTTTTTTTTACCTTTATTTGTGTATCACATGAGTTTGTTCAGCATTTATTGTATTTATTCAAAATGACTATTTTTGTTGGTCTTGAATTATTATAAGTATGTATGTTTATTTATTTACTTACTTACTTCTTTTCAATTTTGTAGGTTCAGAGGTTCATAGAAAATGAATCCTCCTGTAAGTATACTTACAATTTTTGTTTAGGGGAAAGTGGGGGCTAATGGGACATTTTTTTATTTTAGGCTAGTATAAAAACAAAAATGCACATTTTATTATTATTTTTTTAAATTCCAATTTCTTTTACAGTTAAGTAAATAAAAACTTCCTAAGAAAGTAAAAAACTTTAGCAATCATTGTGTTGTATCCATTTTTGTACTTTAATACAATTGTACCATTAGCCCCCATACTTGGGGTCTATTGGGACACAGTGCAAGGCTATTGGGACATGCAGTGTAATTGGAAAAAAAAGAGCCTTAATTGAATGTCAAATGCATTTTTTATTAACAAATGCTATACTGCACATGTGAAAATTGTTGTGCATCAAATTTAAGCATGCATCTTAATTCCACAAAGTCTTTTGGGAGTCTGCTGCATCCACTGTCAAAATACGACCCACAAATGCAATGACCCAGTTTCATCACAGTTAAATATTTGGTGTGGTTGAAAAGCATATTTTGCATAAACCTCTGAAAGATTTTTATAAAAAGTTTGAACGTTTGTTTTATTAAAACTCGTTGCTCGAGCTAAGCTGGTGGCTTCAGGAGATCGAATTGAGAGACCTTTGTGCCGTTTCATAAAACTGTACAACCATTCTCTTCCGGCTTTTCCATCAGAATTCCAGTTGTCTGTAAACTTCAAATGTAGTGATTTGGCAAATTCATATGCCAATCTTCGTGTTGCTATAGTAGTTAAACCATGGTTCAGCTTTGATGCTTTAATTAAATAGGATTCAAATTCATCTTCTTGCTTTGTAGTGAAGACTTGATTTGGTATCATCCTTGGTTGAATGCAGAAATCAGATTCTTTATGTTGTTGTGCATCAATAACATGACGAGACAGCTTGGATTTTGAAATTTGGCACATCTCTGCCGCTTCTCTTATGGAAAAGTTTTCTTTGATGACTTTATCTACAGCAAGTTTAATATCTGCAGGTGTTGCCCGATTTCTGTCTGTTTTTGAAGACTTGTTTCGTGGCATCTGAAATAGAATATTGACATAGTTATTATAATGATAAAATATAGACTTAAGAAAACAGAAGTATAGGTTATCTCAAAATGATAGGATAAATGTAAAATAGGAGTTGCCTACCTAATTGTAAGTACCATTAAAAATAAAAACATTTCTTGCAGGATTTTTAATATTTGTTACCCTGCAAAATTGAAATCTGCCCAATTTAGAAAATTAATATCGATTTTTTTAGTTTTTTATATGCTGTGTTAATGTTTCTAACCCCTGTTTACATTTAACCTAATTGACTCTAATTAAATGTACACAAAGTGAAGACAAACAAACCATTACAATGTTGTTTTAAAGAAATATTGAGTCATGCAGGTTATCATTAAGTTGTCCCATTAGTCCCCACAAGAAATGTCCCATTAGACCCCACAATGTGCAAATTTATAATTTGAGAAATAGTTATTTACATGTGTAATTCATTATTTTCTCAATCACTAATATTTATAGTATCTAAAACAGTATTTAAATAGGATATAAGTATTCTAAATTATTTATAAAATAAAATCAATCACTAAAATTAATACTTACTTTGGCTTGTTCAAAAATAAACTTGGCGTTTTCTCAACAGCAATCAACTGTCATGGCTGACCTCCCATGCTGCAAATGTGTGCTAGAGCCGTTGTCATTCAGTGGTGTATAAATCTTCACTTAAATATATGTAGTGTAAAAAAAAATCCATTTGTCCCATTAGCCCTGTGTCCCATTAGCCCCCACTTTCCCTATGTTTATTCTGAATAATTTTTTTAAGTGAATTAATATGTAGCAGTTGGAATGGCTTGGATGTAGTCCTGCACAGGTCGGGTTGTACTTGACCCAAACCAGATGAAAAAAATTTCATCAACCTGCAACCTGATTTGAACCCAAAATGAAAGGAAAGCAAATATGTTTTAATGCTATTATGAAAAATAACCTGCAATTATATCTCTAATACCAATTTTATCTTTTATATCGAAAAATGAACATATCTATATTCTTTAATGTATACTAATAAAAGAAAGTTTCGTGTCTGTCTGTTGATGATGGCTAGGAAAATCTAGTGCACCTAGAAGTCTGAAAATTTAGGTAAGGATAGTCCAAATCCTGGCCTGGTGCACCTGAAAATCAGAATTTTAATTATTTACTAAGATATTAATTAAAATACACAAAGAACCCTCATCAAAAATACTCTTTTTTTTTTTTGTTGGTTGGCTGTATAGTCTTCACAGAAGTAATTAAATAAACCAGAGTAGCAATGTAAAGATAAAGACTTCTAATAAATACTTGCTATATTCTCATCAAGTACCCCCTTACACCTCTTATTGCCTCACAGAAATTTTTTTTAAAAATAAGAGTCATCTGTTAAATAAAACAGATAATATGCTGACTCACAGAAATACTGGACATTTAGTCAATAGTAGTGTAGGCTGAAACTTCATCTAAAAAAAAACTCATTTATTGAAACTGAGATGAAGATTTAAAAATGTAAGTTTTCCCCTTTTTTCTTTTGAAACAATTTTAATAAAAAAATTAACAGGTTAGTAAAATAATTGAGCAATTAACAAAATTTCTCAAGACTCAAAGAAAAACTAGTACCGTATTAACATGTGAGAAAGGAGTTCTTGACTAAATCTCCATTTAACTTAATGAGAGCAAAAAAACATTGCAATCATTCACAATTCTCATCTTACATATGATACATCCGAAAGCATAATTTGACTATCACCATAATCTACTTATAATAAAATTCAAAGGCAAGAAAGTATCTAACCATTCCAGGTGGGATCACTCTGGTTTGCGAATCGACCGTAGTTAAACGCCATGTTAGGCTTAATGAAAAACCTATGCTAACATATGCCAGCTAAATGATAATATCTTTGACTTAAAATCATGTCTGTTCAGCATATTTTTCCTATAAAACATGTATATCATATCCTATTATAATGTTTTAAGTTCTTAATTAAAAATCCAGATTAAACATCGGCATCCCAGATATAAACAAACAAACACTGTTGTAAACAATATTGTTTTAGCACCATCTACCAGCTTTAAAATGTACTTTTCTACAATACAAACTTTTCAATAATAAAATCTTGATGCTGTTTGTTTGTATGAGTCATGAAAATGGAACACAAATCAACAATCTGTCATTTTTGACGGGGATTATATACTAGTTCTTACATAAATACATAGCATTACAGTAACTTATTTTTCCCCTTTTGAAAAAGTTACATATAGAGATTCTCCTTGACCATGTGTGACATTTGGACAGCTACTAAAAAAATTCTTAAATACCAAAAGTTTTTCTTTTATTGAAAAAAAATTAGACGATGTACTTCTTTAGATTTTTAAGAAAGGTATTGTCATCTAAACTTTAAAGTTGATCCCTTTTTCTCCACCATTCGTATCACATTTATGCTTCTTTCTTTCATGACCTTCTGTTTCCCGAAACCATTAATTCAAATTTAACTTTTCTAGATGCCTGGAATGAAAAAAGAATATATTAGAACATAAGAGATAAAAAAAGTTTAATAATTAAAATTTGAAAAGTTTAACCCTTTAACGGATAAAGCACTTCAATTGCTAAAATGTTGAAATAAATGATTGACACCAAAAATTATAAACAAATTTATTTGTATATAAGAAAAAAGCGATATTTCACATACATAATAAATGAAAAATATTTCTATTAAAATTCTGGTGTCATTGTTGAATTTCGTAATTAAAATTTTGTGGTTTCATAGGGAAACCAGTGTCCGTTAAAGGGTTAAACTGTATCTAATGATCCATACTTGGAGATAACTTTATTAAATCTATGTTCCAGCTGGAGACTTAAAATAGCAAAGTAAAACGTCATCCAATAGAAACAGGTACCTCTAAAACTTTTGATAAAAGACATGGTCAAAGGCTGAAAAGTTGTTGGGTAAAAGTTAAATAATGTGCCCATGCATATTTTTAAAATAAACTTGTGATGTGTACAACAATGTGACGCACAATATAAATAATTAAAACAATGTGCAGCATTAATTGTATAAACACGGTATCAGCCAGAATATGTTAAAAAGGCATAATACAGAGATACAATACAGATTAAGTTACCAACATTGAATATGATGAAAGGTATGCGATATGCAAAAAAAAAGAAAAAAAAATTAAAAACCAATTCAATGAATTTTAAAAGAGCACAGCGGGTCACGGGTTTGGTAAATATGTCTGACAGGTTGGCCTAGCTATGCACATTGTGCAATATGAATTCCTCCTTATTGAACAAATCCCGGATAAAAATTAACTTAACATCAATATTGTTTGATTTGTAATTTTCAACCAGGGATTTGACAAAATCAATTGTAGATTGATTATCCACCTGCATTATTACCCTACCACTTGATACTGGAAATACCCCATCCTGACTGCATTCACGGCGTATCCAATCGAACCAAACCAAGTTCTTGATGGCCTCAGTCATTGTGATGAAATTCTGACTCTGTTGTGGATAAACTAACGTACTTTTCCTTGAAAGTCTGCCAGTTGACAGGAGCTTCGTCTAGCATGACTATTTGGCCGCGGATTGAGATTCTGTTGTCTCGGTTAGCCATGAAGTCAGCATCAGAATAAACTAATAATTTATTAGATTTGCAAGATAGTTTCAACTGATAATGATGAGTGGATTTCAGGTAACCTAATAGTCTTATTAAACCATCCCAATGTGTAATGCCTAGATTGGACTGAATCTGGCTTAGGCTATTTACTGTGTAGCTCAGATCAGAATGAGAAACTAGGCAATTCTTATGCAAGAAAACTGTAGCCTTATTGATAGGTAAGGATGCAAATGGGATTTTAAAATGGCAGAATCTTTTACAAATTTCATCTATATAGTTTGATTGGTGACTAATGAGACCAGAAGTAGTCTCTTCGAAAAAACCTTGCAAATTTCGACAATCGGTCAAGAAAAAAAACACAAATTTCATCAATTGGTCGAGGGAAAAAAAATCACGAGTTTCGTCAAACGATCACGAAATAAAACCGTGAATTTCACCAATTGAACACAGAAAAAAATTTGAATTTTGTTAATCAGTTGTGGAAAAAGTAACGAATTTCGTTAATTAGTCACAGAAAAAATCGAGAATTTTGTCAAATGATTGCGAAAAAAATCGAAAGTTTCATCAAGGATTTGCAATAATAAAACATGAAAATCGGCAATCGGTCAGGATAATCGCAATTTAAATCTCCATTGGGATTTTAAAAAAATCCTTAAAAAATATCCCTTTGCCAACAAAAGTTGCAACGAGGCTTATAAGTGTTTGATCTTTCTCCATCATCCCACACTCAAAATCATCCCTGAATGCTAGAAATTGTTATTATTATTATTTTGAAAAAAAGTTTTAAGTTTTCTTTTTTATATCCAGTTTGTCAGTGTTCCAGGTTAAAGCTGCATTATAAAAGTGGATCTTTTGTATTTGTATGTTATGCAATACCCCATCATCTGTAAAAGAATTATCTGTTAATTTATAATTTTTGTTTTGTTGTGTTAGATATACATTTTTTTTAATAAATTGAAACTTGCAAGCTTCTTATTTGGATTTTTGCTGTTCTAGTTTAAGATAAATATATTTGAGCTGAACTGGTGTATGCAAATTTTCCAGGATATGATGAAGTTTTTTAAAGGTTATTTTATAAAATATTTTTAGTGTTTTATATTTAAAGTGGTTTTGTTTTTGTTAAATTTTGCCAGGTAAGCATTTGAAGTTTCTTGTTGCAGACACATTTGAATTTTTAATTTATTAAACCCCCTATTTTCTTTTATGTGGATGCGCAGCTGCTTCTCTGACTATTTACTTTTACTTTTATAAGTAACACTGAAAAATTCAATTACAGAGAAGAGGAGGAGCCGATTCGGGGTTTTAGGCTTTCGTCAGTATGTTGGTTTAAGAGATGACACCCCTCAGTGGGTTGTAACATGGAAAGGATAGGTATGACTAATAATTTTCATCAAATTGAAAGATTGGACTCATTTAGATCGATGAATTACTAGAATGTAGTGATACAGAAAATATTTAAATGAAATCACACCCCATCCCATATAAAACTTTTGAATCAATGGCTAAAAGCATTTCTGTTTTGGAGAGTTTTGATGATAACACGTACGTATAACAACTAAAGTTTATTTTTTGATGAAACATAATGAAATATTACATACATATTGAAAATAAAATGCAGATTATTTGTCAGTAATATGTAGCACCAAAATAAAACAAGCATAATTAGTTTAACTCACTTCCAAACCAATCAGAGACGATAAAAATATGAAATTAAGATACCTTTTCCTCCGATTATAATGCGTGTCGAACAGGGTTCTCAATAGCACAAAACCAAGAGCCATCTTCGAAGATACTTAACTCCAATATTTCATAATTAAATACTTCTAGTGAAGGTGCACTCACTTAAAATGGAAAAACTCGCTTAATACATAATAATGCATCTCTTAATGCTGAGATATATATATTTCATACCAGATAAAAACAAACACAAGCACACCACATTTGAAAAAATACAGGTATATAAACTTCCCAGCTGGGCAAACAAATGTTGCCAAAAAACTGCAGCAGAACTTCAAGTTTGTGGGAGGAATAAAAGTTGGTCTCTGATTGGTTCAGGGTTGAAGATGGTGAAAGACTTTACAATTTGTGAAATCTTCCCATCGGTTACTTTAGCAAACGAAAACTATCTCCGTGCAGGGAGATGGAGTTGCAATCTGCGTCAATTGCTGTGACGATCGTTTTAAGCGACTTCCATGCGACAACCAACCAATCATTCAATTGACAGAAGGTGGTGAAACGTAAACAAAGTGAGTTCTAACTTTAAAAAAATTAAGATAAAAACGTAAGTGAAAAGAAATTAGGTTACTTGTGTTAGGTTATTTATTTACTATTTTTCAGAAATACACCTACCTTTACTATGAAGGATATCTTTTTAGGTCTTTTCGTTCTTCTTATATCATGTGAAGTCTATAATTTTATTTCCGATATTTTATTTACCATATGTGTTTTTATCACCTCATGGTTTCTCTTAGTCATATTTCATTCATGCACGTTCAGTCATAATTCTTCTATTTTTGAGATACTTCTCATGGATGATAAGAGTTGACATTGCAGTTAGCTAGACCGACATGTGATACTAACAACGATTAGTATCATATGTTGGTCTAGGAAGTTAGACACAATTGCATTTCCTTTCTGTGATCCGCGTCACTGCTTCATATTTCTATGCAGTGTTCATGAAGCCGAAAAGAAAATGGATTGAACATGCATAAAAATTTCATTCTGAGTGTCAGTGGTGAGTAAATAGTTTGGTACGCTGCAATTTGATGCGATTGTTCTTTTAGTTTAGTTCAAGGGACGTCAGGTGTATCATCACTTTATGGAGTTCATATGTCTAAATATTTTTAAAGTTAGATCACTCACTCTGTGAAAGATCTTTCACAGTATGTTTTAATTAACAGTTTTAAAGACTTTATGGTGGTCTGTTTCTAATTGCTTCATTTTAATTAAACATGGACTGTGTTAATAAAGGAAGATTAGTGAAATCTTTGTTCAGTTGTGTACAACTAGTTTTTCCTGGACTTTGACATCTTTCTTCGATAGATATTTTTCATGATTTATGATTGTGAATGGTTCTTGGGATTGTCTCAGGAGACTTGATCTGGATGAACCGACTCTGTGAATAAAGCATTGTGGATTCATTTTTTATGAACAGCGTTGAAGATGTTAAACATCATTCTATTTATCGGAAAAGTCTTTTTAGGGGTCTGAAATTGAACATCTGGATTTCTTGTGATCCTGTAGGTGAATTGAAACGACACTAGTGAAGCTATATCTGTGATATAAATCTTCAATTTATTATTTTCCAATTATGTTTTGCCAAGAGAAGTGCTGGAGGACCATTTGTGACTGAATGGTGATAAATTAGTTTTTAGGGCAAACATTTTTAAATTAAAGTTATTCTTTTATTGTCATGCTATAGTTTCCATAGTCACATTGAGTTCCAGAAAAGCTATTTTTTAATGAAGTCAGCTACAATGTAAAAGCATTACATAAAGTATTTAAACAGAGCTAAGGTTTGTTATCATTAGTAAATGTTAAGAGATTATAAATACGTTTATTTTTTCCGTTTCATTTTTCCGTTTCTTTTCTGTTTTATGCTATTCAGTTTTAATAAATGTGTTTGTATTTTTAATATCTTATCATTACTTCTAACCCACCACACACATACAAGTTTCTCTTTCAACTAATTATTATTACTAGGCATATATATTTTAATTTCAGTTTAAACTATTCAATTTCATTTATTTAACATATTCAATCAGGGTTAATAAAATCAATGCTAAAACACTTTCTCTTCAACTTGCATCTCTGCTGTTTCTTTTAACTCTGGGCATTAGCCCAGAAGCAGAATTCTGAAATCTGTTAATCTACAGCAAATCAAAATTTATCTGCAATTCAAGAATGCTGGACCAAGTTTATTATCATAAGAATTTATAGTAGCCTCCCAGGAACTCTGCTATAAAAATCAATTTTATTTAATTTTAATGACTGTACTAATAAATATTTAAGCTCATACATAAAACAGTTATTTAGTACGAGCATAATTTTTACCCAGTATTAGTAATAACATATGCAAGCATAACTGTTATCCTTTTGAATTGCTTATATTTTTAGGTTTTACTCTTTTGTTCATAAATTAAATCCAAAGAATTTTTTCAGGTTTGTAAAAAATATTTATAGACCTGCCTCTAAATCTTTACAGGCTTTTTTTTTTTGGGGGGGGGGGGGGGCATTTTTTTAAGCAAATGTAATTGTTTAAAATATATAGTATATTACTTGTAGAGCTATATTATATTGACTTTTGTATTGCCACTTTGAAGTCTAAGGCAATACATTCTATCGTTGATGCATTTGTGTGTTTTACTTTTCAATAAAATTTATTTGGAATTCGTAGAATGATTTTTTATTTTTTTATTCGATTTTTGAGTTTTTAGTGATTTTTGGCATTTGAACTTTTTTTTTTCAATTATTAGTAATTGTACATTTTTAAAAATTGTTAATGCAAGCAGAATAAAAATGAAAATTTCATTTATTAAAATTGATTAATGGCATTTGCTGTAATTTATATTTCTATCATCAGTAGAGATGGGAATGCTCGGAAAAAAACCGGAAACTTTAGGGAAAAAAACATTTTTTTCCGAAGGGGTATTTTTAAATTTTTCCGAATTGGAAAAATTGAAATTTAATTTATAAACTAATATATTAAAAATGTCATTATGGCTGCATTGTGATATTTTTTCTTTGTTTTTTCATGTGCAGTGTCTCCCATGAAAATGTTAACATAGAAAATACGATATGTAAGTAGTTTAGGAAGAGCTTGAGTCATTTAAAGGATCCTTTACAATTTTTTCACCGTAAAACATAGGACCCTTCAAAAAATTTGAAATACTTTTTAATCTCCACTCTGAATCCTCCAGGAATGTGATGATTTTAGAATAACAAAACATGTCACATAACAACTGAAATCGACAATGAATCTCTTATCTCGCTGTATATACAGTAGTGGCCAAAATTGTGGAAACCTTTTGGGAAAAATGTTTTTTGAAGTTTGATGTCTCATAACACCCAATATTTCTTAGTAATACCATAAAAGCTATATACCACTGGTACGATAATTTAATCGAGTTATATCGAGTCGCAATACAGTTTGTTCAATTCTAATTAATTTGTCAAACGTTATAGCCAAATAATTAGAAAAAGGCAATAAAACTGGTTAGGTGGATGATAATGCTTTTTCTTGAATGTAGCCAATGCATATGAATGTTTGGAGTGAGAGACTGATCCCATTTTATTTGTTTAATGTGTCAAATCAAAGCTAGGGTAGGATTTCAAAAAATATATATATGCCATATTTTGGTACTTATAGGAAGAATTTTATCACTATTTTTTATGATTGCTATCAAGTTGCTAAAGTTCTTTGCTACCTTTCAATTTTTGAGCTAGTAAAGCATAATAAAATTAACAAAACATCACAAAGAGTTGATTAGTTACCCAGAAATCAATGTGTAACAATATTTTTAAGTGTAGACTAGGAAGCTATAGTTATGAAGAAATTTGAAGTAAAATTAGAAGTACATTATCAAAGGGATGTCTAAGTCAAGCAAAACACGACTGGTAAATCAAGGAAATGTTCAGGAGAGCAATTAGTGGCTGAAGAGTAAGGTCCCTGTGTATAGGTCACAGAAAACATCATCTCGGTGAATGCAACATGAAATGGGGCAGTGAAATCATATATTCTAATACGAGCAAATCTTGTGTGTGGTTATATATATGCAAAATTTATCTTAAAAACGGCTCTAACGATTTTGACGAAATTTTGTGTCCTACCGTTTTGGGGCACCAGAAAACCATTGGGTTAGGTCACGTGTTCGAGAAAATTCGATTAGTGGGTCATTTTGGGTCATGGTCTAGCTAATTGTATCTAAAAAACGGTTCAAACGATTTTGACGAAATTTTGTATCCGACCATTTTTGGGCACGAGAAGACTATTGGGCTGGGTTACATGTTCGAGAACTTTCGATTAGTGGGTCATTTTTGGGTCAACGCGGGTCAAATTAATTTTATCTAAAAAACGGCTCTAACGATTTTGATTAAATTTTGTGTCCTACGAGTTTCGAACACGATAAAATCATTGGGCTAGGTCACATGTCCGAGAAAATTCGATTAGTGGGTCATTTCTGGGTCATTGTGGGTCAAGATCTAAAAAGCGGCTCAATTTACTTTACATTTTGCATCCAATGGTTTTCGGGCACGAGAAGACTGTTGGGCTATGTCACATGTTCGAGAAAATTCAATCAGTGGGTTATTTTTGGTCATGGTCAAGGTAATTGTATCTAAAAAACGGTTCAAACGATTTTGACGAAATTTTGTATCCGACTATTTTCGGGCACGAAAAGACTATTAGGCTGGGTCACATGTTCGAGAACTTTCGATTAGTGGGTCATTTTTGGGTCAAAGCGGGTCAAATTAATTTTATCTAAAAACGGCTCTAACGATTTTGATTAAATTTTGTATGCTACGAGTTTCGGGCACGCGAAAATCATTGGGCTAGGTCACATGTTCGAGAAAATTCGATTAGTGGGTCATTTCTGGGTCATTGTGGGTCAAGATCTAAAAAGCAGCTCAATTTACACTAAATTTTGCATCCAATGGTTTTCGAGCACGAGAAGACTGTTGGGCTAGGTCACATGTTCGAGAAAATTCAATTAGTGGGTCATTTTGGTCATGGGTCATTATGGGTCAAGCTATTTTATCTTAAAAACGGTTCAGAGGATTTGAAATAAATTTAGCATCCTACAGGTTTAGGGAACAAGAAGACTATTAGGCTAGGTCACATGTTCGAGAAATTTCGATTAGTGGGTCATTTTGGTCATGGGTCATTATGGGTCAAGCTATTTTATCTTAAAAACGACTCAGACTATTTACACTAAATTTTGCATCCAATGGTTTTCGGGCACGAGAAGACTGTTGGGCTAAGTCACATGTTCGAGAAAATTCAATTAGTGGGTCATTTTGGTCATGGGTCATGATATTTGAACTCAAATTTACTTTTGACTGAGCATAGCTCGGTCTTCCCTGCTCGTGTGGAGTTGAATCAAAGTACAGTTCTGTAGAAAATGCAGTATTTTAGTCTAAATGCTAGAATTTCATGAAAAACAAATTATAAATCAAATAAAGGTTGAAAATATTAAATTGAGCTAAAAGACATGTTTACTAGACAGAGAAATAGTGGGGTCTTGTTATTTGGATTTGTAATGTTTTTTTTTTTTTGTTATATATATATATTTTTACTTTCGTATTAAGAATTTAAAACTTAAACTAAAACCAAAACGTAGGGTTGGTTTAGGTTTAGACTGGAAAGCTATACCAAAACTAAATACACAATAAATGAAAATTCTAATTGTACGAAAATAAAATTGTAATATTGTAAATTATCCATTTTTAAGCAATAGGAGATATAAAAATAATAATATTTATAATATCACAACTACAATAATTGGTTTCTTTAAAATATTTTCATTTATATACAAAGCAATACTATGTAGAGAGGGCTTAAATTTGCTTACAAACTGCAGTAATACTGGTTGAAACTCATAAGATTTTTTTTTAATTATCTCTACTGGTAATTGAACAAATGCAAATGAAAAATCATTTCAACAGAGACCTGATGCATTACAAACAATTGTATTAAATTAAGAAAGAAAAGCTACTGTGAAAATTCTGAGACTGGAAAGCTAACTTTTAAAAGCTGGCTTTTTTTTTTTTTTTTTTTTGTAATATATTCATCTAAAGTGAAAAAAAATATTTTCTTTAGTATGCAGAAATTAAATTTTTTTTTTATTATTTTATATGTTTTAAGAAAATGTAACTTATTTCGAGAAACATTTGTAAGGATCCAATTTTTCCAGAAAAAAAACCGTTTTTTTCTTCCACTTCAAAATTTCTGGAAATTTTACATCTCTAATCATCAGTGTAAATATTATATATAACTACACTTTATTATTATTTTTAAGGCTGTTCTCAAATCCAAACTGGCTACTTTATGAGACAGGTTTTACCCATTTTTTCACAAATGTATCAAATTAGCAGCTGTTCTTATTCAGAAACTTTGAAATCAAAACACGTTTTCCATTTTTTGGTAAATTGCCATTCTTAAAATACTTACCCTCAAAGTCGGCATTTTGAACCGAATTTCCAACACGGCAGCCCGAGAAGAGGAAATTAAAAGAAAACTGCCCAGTTAAACTGATGACATTGAGGTCACAGTCTATTCTCACTAAATGTATATTACACCCTTATTTCAAAGAATTTGAAATAAGCCCTTGAAAAATAAAGAAATTGACAATAAATTAAGGGGGGATCAGCCCCATTCTCCCCTTTTAATTAACCAATGGACCCCCAAAACTAATCAGGGAAGCGCCTTATTACAATGAGCCTATATACAAAATTTGAAGCAAATTAGATAATTCTGCATGAAAAACCCATTTATCTACTTTAGTGGGTATTACCCCCACGTACCACCCTTTATACTTAACCAATGAACCCCAAAACTAATCAGGGAAGTACCTTATCACAATGAACCTATATATAAAATTTGAAGCAAATCAGATAATTTTAAATGAAAAACCTATTTATCTAAATTAAGAGAGGGTTAGCCCCCCATTACCCCTTTTATATTTACATGAACCAATGAACTCTCAAAACTTGAACAATGAACTTACAAAACCAATGAACTCCCAAAACTAATCAGGGAAACGCCTTATCACGATGACCTATAAAAAAAATTTGAAGCAAAATGGTTATTTCTATCAAGAGTTATCACATTTCGTACATACAAAACCGGCAGGCACATTAGCTCTCAGCCTTTGATAGCCTGTGAGCTAAAAAAACATGTTCTCATGTAACCAGAATCACTTATAACTTGATAAGTAATCTATTTATCAATAAATGGAAAACTCATTTAGATTGCAAATCGCTTCCTGCCAATTTTATGCCTTTGTGTTTAAAAATGAGTCAAAAAATGTGTCAAACTTTTTCATTGTTGAGCAGGTCATTTGAGAACCACCTTAACATTTAAGGTATTTTTATTTGGTTTGATATTATTCCTGAAATAATTGTGTTTTTTTTTTAAATTGTTGGTTGCAAGGAGTAGTAAACTATAAAATTTTTATCCATTATGAAAAATTTTATTCATGTCCATTTTGCTATAATTTATATATAAGATAATAAGTAATATACTGTTACTCTACAATGTATCTTTATTTAAAATATTTTTAAGACATTTTCTTTTGGTATAAGATTTTTTGTAGAATTTAAATCTGCCACTACAGTTACTTTAAACCAAAATATGGTATAATCAATAAAGAAAGCCTTTTATATCTAAACTGTATATTGTAAATTAATAATTGTTAAGGTAGTGATCTTAATTTTATTGTGCTTAAAATTAGATATTAATAAGTTTCTTTCCACATTGTGTTTTGTAAACTAAGATTTAAAAAAGAAAGAAAGAAAGAAAACTTAATAACATTTAAAGTTAACAAATTGTATTGCAGATGTTTCAGTAAAGGATTTTTTCTATTTTAATATAATTTATGGAAAGATATTTTTAAAATAACAAGAATATTATATATATATATATTTGTGCCTGTGAATATTCTTGAATATTTTGTAATTTTATGTGTCATAGAGTGTCAAGTTCAGAGTTTTTAACTGTAGCATGTCTAAATTTAACTTTCCAATTACAATTGACAGGAATATCAAATTTTACATGCTTATGCAGTTTATTTTTTCATTCAGTTTCAACATAATTAAATTTTACTGCATGTAATATTTAATATATTGTGTTTTTACCTGAGTGTGTATGAATGTGTGTATTGGGGAGGGGGGAACTTTTACCCATGTTGCTACCCATTTAAATGTATGCCTATATAACCAAATTTCAACTCATTTGGATCAAAAGTTTTAAATTTAAATTATTTAAAGCATTGATCCTTCTAATTTTAAATTACTCTTAAATTTATTTATATTTTTTTATTTTCTAAAATAATAATCTTATGCTAATGTTTATGTACATGTATATTTTTTAAGAAAAAAAAATATATATTTCAATAACTATGTGATCCCTCAACTCTTGTGCTGATGGTTTTTTAAGCATAACTCAAAAACTACATAGAAGAATGAGCTGAAATTCTGTGTATGTATATTCAAAACTTCTAAATATCAATTTTGTTTTATTAAAAAATTCATAGGTTTCAATTCATAGTTTTTTTAAATATGAGTTTCTTAATCCCTATTTCACATGCAAACAAATCTTTAAATGCATGAAAATAACTTAATTATGATTGATATTCTTAACCCTCTAAGCGTGTAGAACGTAATATTCCGTTCACTAAGCTCCAGGTTTCACTGCAATATATGCAATGTTTAAGATAATATAATTCTATAGATTTAATGAATTTTCAAAACATTGAAGAATGATTAATACGCTCAATGGTTACATTCATATTTGTAATTACGTTTTATTTATAATGCTGAAAGAATCATATTTTTTTAGCATTTTAAACAAAATGCTGAGAAAACAGCATTACAATTTTACCCTTTTTCAAAACGCTCAGAGGGTTAAACTAGTTTTTATCCAATATATTATTGTTAATTACTTGTGTGTTTGTTTTTAAGGATTTTTTGAGTGGAGTCAAGAAAAAAAAAACAGATATGCATTGAAGAAGATGCGGGAAATGAGAAAAATTACTTTTGACATTAATAAGAAATATGTGGTAAGTTTCTCTCCCTCTCGTTTTTTATATATCAATATGCACAGTGTTTAAAAAAAGTATACATAATTTTTATTAACATGCACTTCATTTTGAAATGTGAAATGGAACTACAATAGTGTTTGTTTTATAAAATTAATGTGCATATTCAAACTGATGACGGTTTTGGTCCAGGTACTGCTGATAACAATGGTATCAACCAAATGAATCACAAACATCATTTCATTGGGTATTTGTATGCATTTTCTTTCAATGGCTGCCCTCAATTCATTGACGGTTGTTAATATTGTATGGCAAACTTCTTTTAAGATTTTCTGTTAAAAAGGTTGTGAGTGGGATCTTTGAAACTCTCACATAAACTGTCACATCACTTCAACTACATTTTCAAACTTCTTGTAACATTTTATGGTAAATTTCCTTTGTTCAAAGCATAGTCTGGTTTTAGACATTATTTCAAGTTAGTGATACCTGTAAGGAAAATAAGAACATGTCAGTTATTAGCGAATAAAATATGTATACATTTTTTTTACACACACACATATATATGTGTGTATGTATATGTAATTTTGTAATATTTATACAGGATGATTAATAAAAAAGATTAAATAAACTTTAAGAGGTGGTAGGGCTTACTACAACAACCATTTTATGTCTAGGAAACTAGTGTCATCATCCATATGTTCAGTCAAAATAGAATATCTCACTAGAATCAAAATTTAGATTTTTGTTCTTAACTTTCACAATGGAGGTATTTTAATGAAATTTTAAACTAAATGGCCTTTTTTCATCTACATATACACACACACACACAGAGAATCAGAGTTCTTTTTAAAGGAGCCCAGGTGCAAGGCCATTTTTGGGAGCCTAAATGATTTACAAAAGTTAAAAAATGTATATCAGTATCCACTGGAGATCCCTGATAAATGTGGAGGTTAGGTGTTGCAGAGTGCAAAAATTTGGGGTCTTTAAATAATAAAGATTAATTTCTAAAATTTACATTGTTTTAGGACTTTAAATTATTAATTGTGGGAACACTCTATTAGTGTGAAGACTGTATATACTATTAAATGGTATGCCTTGGAGGGCATCTATTTATTAATATTTAAACTTTTAAATTTTCAATAGCAACACCTATTTTTGTAAAAGTAGTTTTATTCTGCATTAGGGGAGAGTGGGAGCTAATGGGACAATTTTAAAGTTTTAATTATTTTAAAATAAAATCAACAAATTTCTGATTTTTTTTGTATGCATAGAAAGAGAAGTGTTGGCTTTATAAAAGAAGATACAGTAAATTGTGTCAAAGGTGGACTCTATGTAAGCTGGAATTTTGTCTAACGCAGAAAATTTTTCAAGTCCCAGCAAACACATAGGAAATAACATTAATTCATGCTCCATAAGCCATAATTTGCCTAACGCGGAAACAGGAAGGTTTTTAAAGTCCCATCAAAATCAAAATTTTGCATAAGACGGAAAAAAAATTAAAAAATGAAAGGCATTTGGTTTATGAAACTTCAAAACTGATATACATACATCAAATGCTCAACATTTTAATTAAATTTCATTTAAAAATTACGAAAAATTGAAAAATTACGAAAGATTAACAAAGTTGATTCATCAGAAACGAAAATGTTTAAATATTTAAGGAATAATTTTTATTCCATTATTTCTCATATATAAACAAAATGTTTTTCCTCTTAAAAAAAAGAAAGAAAAAACATCATACGAAGTACATTTTTTACATTTATCTCAATTAATTATTCAAAAAAAGAAATTGATAAAAAAAATCCCTATGCATTAACATTTCTCTCTTTTTTATTGTATTAGCGAAAGAATACCACTTTTTTTGCTTGCTTTGGATTTTGAGTTCTGATCATTGCTTATGGCAATCAGTCATTTGGTCGCCATAACTCTTTGTCTAATGTGAGAGGGAGAGGGGGGGGAGCTACAATCATTTACATTCTGTATGAGGCGCTGGTTATGGTTTCAGAGGGGGAAGGGGATGGGAGATGAATTTGAAGTGACATATGTTTTATTTCAATAAATCACATGGTCAGAAAATGAGGTCATTGCATGTGTTATTTGTTCTTCCTCATTTTATATTGTCTACTGATATTACTAAGTGATAGTAAAAAATGGCTTTAAAATCTAAACTCAATACGCTATCTGTGTGGGATAAAATAGAAGTTATTAAATTAAAAGAAAAAAAATTCTGTAAAAGATCTTTGTATTAAAGTTAAATGCAGTAAAACACAAATTTATGATGCTATAAAAAGAAGAACAGAGTTAAAGGAATTGGAAAGCAAATCATCCAACAGAAAGCGGAAAGGTGCTGTGAAAAATGAAAACATTGATGCATTAACACTTGGTTTTCTAATGTTAGAGCTAAAAATTTGCCCATACCTGGAACACTGTTGCGTGAAAAGGCAAAAGAGATAGCCGAAAAATTAGGGAAAACGGATTTCAAGGCTTCTACTGGATGGTTAATGAGTTTTCTTAATCGACACAATATTGCCATGAAGCAAGTTTGCAGAGAGTCAAAAGACATCTCAGACCAAGAAATTCGGGAATGAAAAATAAATTTTCCTCTACTGATTGAAGGACATCAAGCTAAGGACATATGCAATTGAGATGAAACGGGACTATTTTATCGTGTGTTGTCCACTAAGTCCCTTGCAAAAAGAGGAAGTGAATACCACAGTGGTAAAAACTCCAAAGAGCGTGTCACTGTTTTGCTTTGCACGAATATGGAGGGCAGTTTAGAAAAGGCCTTAGTGATAGGAAAATCGCAAAAGCCGCACTGTTTTAAGAATGTGAACATTCATAAACTACCTGTGATTTACAGATCTAAAAAAAAATCATGGATGTCGACTGCCATAATGGAGGGATGGCTGTCTGAATTCAATAACCGTATGATCAAAGAAAATAAAAAAAATTTGTTATTTCTCGACAATGCACCTTGTCATGCCAATTTGGAACTATCGAATATAAAATTTCAATTTCTTCCTGCAAATACTACTGCAGTAACACAACCTATGGATTAAGGAGTTATAAAAATGATGAAAACCCATTACAAAAAATATCTCTTGCAGTCCATTATTGCGTCTTTAGATAATTGCTCTTCTGCCACCGAAATGGCAAAAAATATAAGTGTTTTAGATACTGTCAAATCGATTGCCAAATCCTGCTCAGAAATGTTGCCTGAAAAAAATGTTCATAGTTTTAGAAAAGCTTGTTTTGCTTCAGAAAATGGCCATGAATCAGTTGACCAGTCGGAGGAAAATGAGTTACAAAATCTAATAGATGACTTAAAATGTGTTCACAGCAATGAAAAAATTAATGAAGAAGAATACGTATCAGCTGACAATATAGTGTGTACTACTGAAGCTAACACTTCTGTGCACATTTTGATTCAGTGATATCAAGATTTGGAAAGTGCTAGTGAAAATGAAGGTGAGCACGATTATGAAAACCATGAAGACAATGGAGGAATTCAAACGTATCAAGATGCCTTGAGAAGCATTAGGTATCTCGAAAAAAAATTTCTTGCTCAAAAAAATGAAGAATTGATACCCATAATAACGGACTTGCAATATGCTACAGAAAAATGCTTGGTAAAAAGAAAGACAAAACAAAAATCGATAAAAGATTATTTTTCGACAGTTTAAAAACTACTATGCCACTATGTGAAATATGAAGTGTAGTTTTTAAGGTAAATGATTTTTATTAACTTTTAAAATGTAAGAAATTTATCATTGGTACTACTATTTATTTTATTATTCATAATAAAGTTTTTGAGATTATTAATAAATTTAATAAGACGTATAATTTCATTTAAAAAACTGTACTAAAGATTATGAAAATAAAAATATGACCTGTGCAGATGTATTTTATTTATTTATTTTGGCTGTTTTGCATAAGGTGGAATATTGTGTACAGCAGAAAATATTCTCAGTCCCAATTGATTCCACCTTAGACAGAGTTTACTGTAATTTGAAGAGATAGCATTTGTTGTTTTTTAAATATGACTTTTATACACTATTGCACTTGTCCTATTAGTCCCCTTGTTTGGGGTCTATTGGGACCAGGGTTTGCAAAAAACCTGCGAAAAACCCAAAACAACTGGTTTTTTAAAAATCTTTTGTAATTAAAAGTATGTTGTAAAGATTTCCTACTTAGTGTTATAAAATTTTTATGGTAGCGAAACACAAACGTTGAATATTTAATCCAGAGAAATATATTTATTTCTTTTGATTATTTACACTGAAATCTTTTTGTTTGACAGAAAATATATAGTTGATTCGTTGTCTATTTCATTAACTAATTGCCAAATATCACTCCAGGAATGCAAGTCCCAGTTCTGAAGAAAAGTTCGATTATTTAGTGGTGACAGGGTGTCCCACCAGTTGCAAACACGCTGACGGTGAACTACAACTATTTCAGAATCGAGACGTGATGTCTCTGGTCTTTTCTCCCTTTTTGCTGGTGTTCAGCAATGTTCAAACCTCCAGACGTGGTGTCTGGCCGATGATTTCAATAACAATCCTGGGAGATGATTCTCCACTCTGCAGGTCTTAAGATCCGACCTTCTCAGTTCATCTCTCACATCCAACTCCCTTCCCCCGAGTCCTCTTTTTTTCGCTGCTCGCTGAAGGAGAGGGGGGTGGGGGGGGGGTTATTGGGCGTTTACCGGTTTCTCAAAGCCCAATAAAGTCCGTTCACCCTCTCTGATTGGGAAATCAGCGTTCATACCTGGTGCCTTGTTGCCAATTTCTGTCTTCTCGTAAAATCAGGAAAATACCCTCGTTTCTTTGTCTCTGAAGAAAAATCATATCGATCAACTTCCCGCCGTCCGAATTCTTTAAGTCATCTTCTCTTTGAGTACCCTAGACACCGCGTCGCGACTTGGTTGTGGGAAAAAACCTTTCCCAGGGGTGAGAAAATAGTCTTGGATGGAAAGCTTCATTCAATATTCCCACATAATTTAATGAAGTCTTTACAGCACTCCCTCCCACAGATGGGATTTTTCACATGGCTGAAAAATCTTAGTCGCGATCCAGTCAGACTCTTACTTTATTCAAATCAGAGGTCTTAACCCTGGTCGCACATTTTATACCCAAAAATACATTTTCTAAAACAAATTCCAATTTAAAACTAAATTATACTCGAATTACAATGATAAGAATTTTAAAATATATACACTCCTCCTTAACTTCCTTAGTCAATTCTATTTAAACAATCAACATGAGGTATTTGGGTCCCAGGTTTGTATTTGATTGAATAATGATAATTTTGCAGAATCAAATTCCAACGTAACAACCGGGGATTATACACATCATTATTTTTCAGCCAACTTAAAGGATCGTGGTCATCCAAATGATGCCTTAATTTCATCATAACATAAATTATCGCGGCACATTTCTTTTCGCTCGTAACAATTTTTAACTTAGGTAGTGTAAATATCCTGCTCGAAAATTTTGCATGGGGCCCTTCACTATTTATTTTCCCTTTTTGGACGGGCCTCGAGTATTTTAAACAACAGAAGGGATCCCATCCCGCGTTCTCTATCAAAAACAACAGAGAATAAGCATCAGACGCGCCTTCAACTCCCTCGCCTAAATCTGACTCACCTATTATCCCGCCTCTAAGAATCTCGGCTTGTCTCGGTGAAGTTCCATAGAAGAGAATCTTCACTGGTAACTCGCTTGCTAACTCCATCTTATGGGCGATTAAATCCAGCCCGTAATCGGTCACTAGTTTTTCTGAATATTCGTCTCCTTTCCATTTTTCAAACACTATTCTGAGAGCTGTCACTAAATATTTATTTCTGCTTTCAAAAAGGGGTGCGGTTCTCTCCGTGTCCGTGTACCAACGCGTCATAATACTCGCAACATATCCACTAGACAAAAGAATTTCTTTCCCTTCAGCATTTCCCATTCTTAAACCTAAGCAGGGGTCGCTAGATTCGGTGTATGTTTAATTTCCCTCCAAAACATTCGGCCAAAAATAATCCTTATACATTTCGTCTCTAGACCTTTTCATGCCTAACTGCCCCACTACACTGTCCTGACCCAGCGATAAAATCCCCCTTTTCGAACTTAACGGAACAACAAATTTATCTCTTCCTAAACAAACATTATCCGTTATTGTTCTGACTACTGACTCCTTTTCCATGTCAAAATGGGAAGCCTTATCCGCAATTCCTTTGCTAATAGGGTCCACCGTGACTTCCGCCTTTTCAGCTGTTTGCAAGTCTAGCTTACTAATCTGAGCTAAATTCACCCCTGAATCTTCCTTTTCAAATGGGGGTGGAAGAATTTCTTTATCTTCCTCACCTCCCGATTCCCCTATCTTTATCCCGCTGTGTTGGAGTCCGAAATTCTCCGTTACTTCTTCTATCTGCATCGCCCGTTTCTCGCTTGTCAAACGACCTTTTGAAATATCTGCCCCCTTCCCCGCTAACGGCATACCTTTAGTTTCGGTTTTCAGACGCGCGCTTTGTCTTGTGAGCATTGCTCTAAAAGAATGGGGTTTAGATTTCTGTTTCTGAATTAATTCATGAGTTCTATTTCCTAACAAGTAATAATTCATATCTATATCTTTGTCGACAACTGCTGCCTTCGCCCTCATTCTCTCACCAGAATTTAATAATATTTCAACTTCCGCAATAGGTAATCGGCGACACCTATTATCCATTATTTGTTTAATCCAAACATTTTCTCCTGTATATTGATCCGCTGTTACATCATGAGCAAGGCTTGACAAATGCGGTCGCCAGGTCGCCACTGGCAACCAAGTTTTTTCATCTGGCGACCATGTTATTTAATATGGCAATTATTTCTGACAAAATTGTACTAAGAAATGAGCACAAACGGCATTTTTCTTTCCCTTTGTAATTCTTATAAGATGTCTCATTTATAAATGTTGCAAAATTACGAAATATTAAGAAACATAGAAATTATATTCAAGCAAAAAAATATTTTTAATTTTTCTATTAATTTGGCAAAAATAAGCTGATAAAATGCAAATTTTAAAATAATAAATCTAATATTTTTGACTGACTTTGACGGGAAAATAGGTAAAAAATTCTTTACCACCTGCTTCACTGTTTCATCGATGCCTCATGATCAGATATAGATGTTTTAGCATTCAACTATCCGGACGTTTGAAGAATTCGGCAATCAGCATTTCCCGAACATGCCAATTAATTCAGACTTCACAGTTTTTGTTTTTGTTTTTCTCTTCCAGAGATACATAATTTTGATAAGTTTTATTAGAAAACTTATTTTATATTATCTTTCTAAATCATGTACTATTCTAAACTATTCAACTAATAATTCTCAGCTATGGGGGAGAAGGGGTTAAATAGTTTTTACTGGCGACTACAATTTTTTGCTGGCTACCAGATTTTATCAAATTTGTCAAGCCCTGATCATGAGCACTAAGGACATCAATATTAGTACCTGAGTCACGTAATATGGTCATTTCCTTCCCATTAATTAACCCTTGACCTTAAATAAGGTTTGAAAGACTCTTCTAAATGGTCTAAGCCCGCTACATGATGAATCGACTCTGTTTTTTCTAACTGTTCTAATTCAGACATGAATGCCTGTAGTGACCTTGTTTTTTGCAACGATAGCAGGTAATCTCTCTTCTTTTATCGAATACAGTCAAACCTCGTTAACATGAACACGCTTAACGTGAATTACCTTTAGCATGAATTGTTTTCATAGTCCCCTATAAAAACGAGTACAAAGATTTGATACTGATAACATGAACAAAATTTTGATTCCCCTTGAGGTTCATGTTAACGAGGTTCGACTGTACTTTATTCCTATTTCTAACAACCTCTTTATTCCTCCAATTCGAATTAATTTCCGCCGCCCTACCATCAGATTTCGGTTTTCCTGGCACCTTATTTCGCTCCAACGATTTCTCATTACTTTGGAATGTAGGAAGCCCTGGCGGTCTTAAATTTTTTCTAGCTGAGTCATAAGCGTCTAGCTTCTTAGTCAACTCAAAAGGAGTGTTCATCGAACTCCACGAATCGATAAAATGATGTTTAATTTCAGGATTCACTTTACGTTTCAATTGATCTGTAATAATTAGATCTCTGAGTTGATCATAAGTCGTTATTTCAAGCCTGCTTAACCATTGGTCAAAATAATTAGAAATATCGAAAACAAAATCTCGCCAATTTTTATTTTCAGGATTTTTCGACATAACAAATTTGAGTCTGAAATCCTCTGCCGATAACTGATATCTTTCTAGCAATATCCTTTTCACATATTCAAAATCGTCCGTTTGCTCTGCGTTTTCTTTCAAAATTAATTCGCTTAATTCCGCAGGGAGTAGTCCCAATAATTGTGTCACCCAATGATTTTTATTGATCTGGGCTTTCTGCACTTGTCTTTCAAATAAATTGAGATAAATAGAAATTTCGGATTTTTCTGGGTCGAATTTTGGAAGAATTGATTTCAACGCAATTTTTGATTCGCCCTCGCTTTGACTCGAATTTAAACTGTCTTCATCTAATCCTCTTTCTATCTTTAATTTAGCCAATTCATGTTCACGTTCTAACGCTTTTGATTTTTCATCCCTCTCAAATGCCCTGAATTTTTCTCTCTCCGCTTTTTCCTCAGATTCATTTTGCAATCTCTCTTTCTCTATGATCGCGAATTGTCCCAGCGCTAGCGATTCTTCGTAACCTGGAGATTCAGTCAGTTTCTGAATGATTTGGAACACTTTGTCCGATTCGTCAATCGTTGCGCCAAATTCAATTGCCAATTCTTTCAAATCGCACTTTTTTTCCCTGACCACACAGACATATTCACTGATAGATCAATCTACAATTATTATACAAAATAACTCTTAACTTAAACTCTAACGTTTAAAAACTTTCCCATATAGCAATTTTAATCAATAAATAAATTCACAAAAGCATTACAATAAATACAATATGAATAATAACATAAAAACCTTTATCATTATTCAACCAAATGCAAATGTATTTTCTCATATACATTCCCAGAACTATTTCAAATTAACCACTCTAAATTGGAAATAAATTCACAATAAATTATACCTGAAGGTAATCTTTTTTTCTTTCCCGTTAACTTAATTAACAAGGCTGCTCCACTTAATACACTGCCAAAATCCCTTTTGCATCTAGTAATATTAACTCACCCAGAATTTCAATTACTCCAAAATGAATTATTTGTAAAATTCTACAGAATTATACCCCTACACTTAATTTGCCTAATAATTAATGCTAATTATTTTCTTCATTTTGAGAAACTAAAGAAGAAAATATGTTCCATAGCCTCAATCCAAATGTACTAAACAAAATCATTAACAAATTTTACATAAACAATATAATAGACTACCGACCAAGATTTTAACAAAACCCACAAAAAGACCTCTGAAATGAACAAAATAAAAATTCTAACCTGGAATCTCCTGAGTTCAGATCACCTCCTTGGTTACTTTCACACTCCTCTGTAGGGTCTGAGATCCGGCACTCTGTTTCTGTTTCACTTCTATAAGCTCTCAGGGTTCTAAAAACTCCGGCACACTGTTCTGGGCTTTCCGGTAACTTCTCGTCGATGCACTCTCGCTTCTCATCTTGCCTGGTTGCGGCTAATCCACTCTCGTTGCACTTGCTTCTTATCTAGCCTGGTGGCGGCTAATCCACTCTCCTTGCACTTGCTTCTTATCTAGCCTGGTTGCAGCTAATTCCACACTCGTTGGACTTGCTTCTAATTCAGCCTGGTTACAGCCAGTTAATCTTAAGACAAAATCCCACCGCTGCCACCACTGTCAAGATTTCCTACTTAGTGTTATAAAATTTTTATGGTAGCGAAACACAAACGTTGAATATTTAATCCAGAGAAATATATTTATTTCTTTTGATTATTTACACTGAAATCTTTTTGTTTTATAGAAAATATATAGTTGATTCGTTGTCTATTTCATTAACTAATTGCCAAATATCGCTCCAGGAATGCAAGTCCCAGTTCCGAAAAAAAGTTTGATTATTTAGTGGTGACAGGGTGTCCCACCAGTTGCAAACACGCTGACGGTGAACTACAACTATTTCAGAATCGAGACGTGATGTCTCTGGTCTTTTCTCCCTTTTTGCTGGTGTTCAGCAATGTTCAAACCTCCGGACGTTGTGTCCGGCCGATGATTTCGATAACACTCCCGGGAGATGATTCTCCACTCTGCAGGTCTTAAGATCCGACCTTCTCAGTTCATCTCTCACATCCAACTCCCTTCCCCCGAGTCCTCTTTTTTTCGCTGCTCGCTGAAGGAGAGGGGGGTGGGGGGTTATTGGGCGTTTACCGGTTTCTCAAAGCCCAATAAAGTCCGTTCACCCTCTCTGATTGGGAAATCAGCGTTCATACCTGGCGCCTTGTTGCCAATTTCTGTCTTCTCGTAAAATCAGAGAAATACCCCTCGTTTCTTTGTCTCTGAAGAAAAATCATATCGATCAACTTCCCGCCATCCAAATTATTTAAGTCATCTTCTCTTTGAGTACCCTAGACACCGCGTCGCGACTTGGTCGTGGGAAAAAACCTTTCCCAGGGGTGAGAAAATAGTCTTGGATGGAAAGCTTCATTCAATATTCCCACATAATTTAATGAAGTCTTTACAGCGTATATTGGTAAATGAAATTTAACAGTGACAAGAATAACTAATATACCATTAACAATAGTTTTTCTGAAAACAATTTAAACTAAATGAAAAAATATTGCTAATTATGCAGAAATTCAAATCATTAAATTTTATTGAGCCACTATCTTTTACATTCAAAGCATTTATATCTATATCTATACAATAGTTTGCTATGCAACACATATAATACAAGCACTTGTGCTGTCAGGTTCTACAGTAATAAGTTCGTTTTAAATGAGGATTTAAAGATTACTTTAAAAAAAGTTGAAACAACAATCGCTGTTTTTAGATATAATATACATATTTCAAATGCAGCCTGTAATTTAAGTTTGTCTAGCTAATAATTTTGAACAATTATAAAATATATTAATATATTCGTAGAATGAATCCTGAATCTTAATGTTGATATTTAAAAACTCCAATAATCCTTATCTTTAAGAATTACAAGGTCTATATTAAATACTTTAAGACTTATTATGTGGCCTTCCTATAATTTTCCTTTCAAAAAACAGCACTCAGTTATGTTACATCAGGAATATAAAGATATGATGTAAAATTTTTCATTTAGTGAACTCTTATTTAAAAGTAATATGAAGAAAAGAAAACAGAGAATCTCTCTATTCAATTTAAAGGCAAAGAATAAGAATATTAAATTGAAATACATTTAATAAAATTAACACTGTAAAAAGGTAGAAATAAAATAAATTTTCAGAAAATGTAGAAAATTTTGCATATGAAGTATCACACATGTATATACAGACACTTATTTAACATGATTGTTAGGATTTAACATTTTAAACAAAAAAACAAGTTTTGCTACCTTTTCTAACCCCAGTCTGTTACGTAACTTTGACTGCACAACACCAAAAGAAGAAAAAATTCTCTCTACATTCGCTGTAGTCGCTTTTGCCACGAGAATTAATTTAACTTCTTTCAACACATCATTATTGAACTTTTTATATCATTTTCTTGCATATACCACCATTCTATAGCTGTTACATCTTGAATAAACTCATTTTCAAAAAGATATCTTTGGAATGGAGAACTTTTGGCACAAAATTTCAGTATCAGAGTTAATAAGTTGTTTTTAGGAAACTTTGCTTTAGCATATTCCAATGTTTCTTTTTTTTCATCTGGTGATAATTCGAGGTCTGCATCTTTGGCTTTTTTTTAGATAAAAACCAAGTATTTTTTTTTAGAAAAAAAAACCCAAATGGTCTTTTTCTCAAAAATAAAAACTGAACAGAATCTCTCTCTGTTCAGTTTAAAGTAGAAGTTATTTACATCAAACAATTAAAAAACCTAATTATGTAAAAAAAATCTTAAAAAAACTTAAAAAAAAACAATTTTTTTTTTTTTTTTTTTTTTTTTTTTTAGAAAAAAACCATTTGGTTTAAACCGTGCCAACCTTGATTGGGACACCCCGTGGGTCTAATGGGACATAACAAAATCAACACAAAAATTAGAGTTGCAGTACCTATTTACCATAAAATTCATATTGTAAGCCCCCTTTTTTTCAAAATCAAAAAGGGTTAAATTTGGGTGAGGGGGGGCTTATAATCGAGATTTTTTTTAAAAAATCATTTAAAAACCTGTTTTTATCTTTAATTTAGAAGTAAGAAATGGAAGAGAATCTTCCGTATATCGGCAGATTAAAAAAAAATAAATAAATCTTCCTCCCCACTCCTAAAGTTCTCCCCCCCCCCAAAAAAAAGAAAATTAAAAAATTTTAAAAATCATTTTTTAAATATTTTCCTTTATTTCTTATTTTATTATAACAATAAATAATCAATAATCGAAATCTCCTCTCAAAATTACTGCTTCCCTCTTTGCCCTCCCCACCTCTGGTACCAAAAACACAGAGTTTAACCCTTATGATTTTTTAATTTTAAACTTTTTTTCAGACTTATTAAATACACTATATTAAAAATAAATAACTCCAAACCACCACCTAAATTAACCCCTCCTCCTAAAATCCCTGCTTCTCTCCCCCTGCCCCACCAACCTTATTTCATGAAGATCCTCCCCCTCCAAATGCATCTCGAAAAATTAAAAATCTTTAAAATTCTTAATTTTTTCTGCTCTATTTGTGTTTTTTCCCCAACAATATTTAAATAACGATCTACATTTCATTTCCTCCCCCCCTCCCAGTACATACTTTAAAGTCTTTTAAAAAGTTTTTTTTTATCTATTTATAACTTTCTTGCAACTATATTAAATAATTATCTAAATTGCTTCTCCCCCCCCCCCCCAACACATAAACATTAAAATTACTTTTTAAAGATTTTATGCTGTATTGTTACTTTGCAGCAACAATAAATAAATGATCATCTAACTCTCCCCTTAAAACTCCATGATCCATCCACAGAAAAAGGGGTGAATTTCTAGACATGAGAGGAAGGGCAGAGAGAAGATTTTAGTCTTTTTGTAGTTTGACTGTTCACACAGCTGATATTTGTTAATGGATGGGGAGTTATTTTAGAGAACATATTTATTTCAAAACATAAAATATACATGTGCTTCAAGGAAGAACAGCCAAGCTGCAAAAAAGATGAAAATTGCTAGATGAGAAAACAGCTGGGAAAATGGAACTTTTGGGAGAAAGGGGGATAATTTAAATGATTGATTATTCATTAATATTGTTACTAAAGAGAAATAAATACAGCATTTTTTTTAAATAGAGTTTTAAAGATTTTAAAATTTGCATGTGTGTGGGGGGAGGGGGCAGACACTTTTAAGTAGAGAAAAGACTTTGGTGACAAATTAGAAGGCAACAAGTAGGACATAAAATTTCTTCACATAAGAGTTTTACAAATTTTAAACTTTGTATTCTTGGGGATGGGATATGAATTTCGAAGGAAGGAGTTTGTAATTTAGATGATTTGTTATTTATTTATCATTAATAGAGAGCACAGAAGATATTTTTTTTATAAATAGTTATAAAGATTTTTTTTTTATATAGAGGGTTAGCAAAGTGGAGGAAGCAGACATTTAGGGGGTAGAGAGATAATTGAAATGGTTGATTATTTATTTATTGTTACTATACAGCAGTTTTTTAATAAAGAGTTTTAAAGATTTTAAACTTTGTGCTCTGAGAGGAGAGTGAGGGAAGGAAGGAAAAGTGTAAGATTCAGAGAGAGAGAGAGGGGTGAAGTGGAGGGTTATTTATATGATTGATTATTTACTTATTTTTACTAAAGAGCAAGCATATAGGACAGAATATATTTCAGGCAAAAGGGTAGAAGCAGACATCTTGATGGTAGAGAGATAATTTAAATGGCTGACTATTTATTTATTGTTAGTAGAGAGCAAAAAATAGAGCATCATTTTTTAATAAAGAGTTTTAAAGATTTTAAACTTTATATGCTGAGGGGGAGGGGCATAAATTTGGATGGAAAGGGAGATTTTAGTTTAGAGGATTGATTTTTTTTACTAATTGTTACATTATTAGTGAGCAGAAAGAAGTACAGAAGGATTTAAGATTATCAAATTTTCCAACATTTTATGTTGGAGAAGGCAGAGAAGGGAAACTGACATTTCATGTGTGGGGAGGCATTTCATTAACATCATATAAAAACATTAGTGGAAATCTGCTCAAAATATCAAAAGAATGAAAATTCCCTCCCTTGGATATTTAAAATCAATTTTTGTGCCTAAAAGAATTTCTGTATGCGAGAGGGCGGGGGGCTTATATTTGGGAATGGAAAAGAAAATCAAAATTGCTTAAAAGTGGGAGGGGGCTTACTTTCAGGATTTTACAGTAAAGACAGCACATTTTACTTCAAAATACAATGTACATAAACAGTATAGTCTTAATTATTGCATATTAAAATTTGAAAAATTAAAATCAAAAGACATTAAAGTTGATGAATGAATAGTTTTCTAATCGATTGTCGGCTGAGGTAATTTCATTATAATATTTTTAATTTCAGTCCAGTATTTTTCTTCTTTTTCAGGATAGACAAACTTTTGTGAATCACAACTTTTTATTGAGGTAACTCAGAACAGATACTTGATTTCCATGGTTTATTTCAATAACAACTGCCACATAATGTGATATAGAATGTTTCCCTTCAAATTCAAAATCATTTTCACTAACTAGTGTGGATATTTTCTTTAGTAGCCAGTAAATACATTTATGTCGCTGAATATTTAATTAATTAAATATATATATATAGATATATATATATACCGTAAAATACTGAAAATAAGCCCCCCTCCCACTTTTAAGCAATTTTGATTTTCTTTTCCATTTCCAAATATAACCCCCCCCCCCTAAAAAAAGGTACAAAACATTTATTTTAAAAATCTATTGAAGAGAATTTTCAATGTTTTGAAAATTTTGCTTTTATATTTTGTTAATGAAATACTGCTCCCCCCCCCCCACACACACACATCAAATGTCCGATTCCCTTCTCTGTCCTCCCCAACTTAAAAAGTTCAAAATCTTGAAAATCTTAAATTCTTCTGGCCTTTTTGCTGCTCGCTAGTAATATAACAATAATTAAAAAATCAGTCCTCCAAACTACAATCTCCCCCTTCCTCCTTAGCATACAAAGTTTAAACTATTTAAAACTCTTTATTAAAAAAATATATGCTCTATTTATTGCTGTCTAGTGACAATAAATAAATAATCAACCACTTCAATTATCTCTCTACCCCCAAAATTTCTGCTTCCCCCTCTTTGCCAACACCTATATAATATATTTTTTAACTATTTATTAAAAAAATCTTCTGTTCCATTTGTTGCGATCTATTAACAATAAATAAATAACAAATCATCTAAATTACAAACTCCTTCCTTCGAAATTCATATTAGTCCAGGCATTTGGTAGAAAATAAAGGAAAGTTTTGGTGTAGTTTTTTTTTTGGGTCCCTTTATGTTTTTTGGGTCGCTGAACACGAATCCGAGGTTTTCCAACAAAATTGTTTTCGGGAAATGTGTTTTTTTTTTTACAGAAAACGTGTAAAAAAACGGACTTTTTTCCGTTTTTTCAAAATAATTCCAAAATTATGCATTTTACGTGAAAGTCGGCACTATATGAATTAAAGAAAATAAAATTTCTTACATTTTATGTATTGAAAGTTTTTTTTCTCTGATCAATAGTTTAGCCGTGAGAGTTCCTCAAAAATGGGTGGAAAAAACAAAAAACTGTAAAAAAAACGGGAATTACGGTACTGTATGTCAATGTAACATAGAAACTAATCGTTTTACGCAAATGTTAACTATTAATGTTACTAAAGATTATATGTTTGACTATATTTTATGCATTTGAGGTAGAGGAAAAGCGCGGATCCGACACCAGGGGAAGGTGGGAGCAGCGGGGCAGATCCAGCTACTCTCATGAGTCGAAGGTGCTACTCCTCCGGAGAGCTCGTATTCTAAGGGGCGGTAACATTGTAGTCCAGTAGAAATAGCATTTTACCTTACAAAAATTCGGGTAGTTCTGATTTTTGGGTATGTTGTAAAGGTTGACCCTCTAATAAAAAAACCAAGTTTTCGACCTTCTCGACCTTGTGCGTTTTTCACAATATTGAAAAAACCAATATTTTTCGGCCCTTTTTTCGATTTTTCTTAAATAACTCAATTTTAGTGCATTTTAGAGACAAAATCACTTTCACCATTTTGTGGAGCATAAAATTCTCTACAACATGCAATATTCATGTTTGTAAATTGTCCAAATAGGGGGTAAGATACGGAGCCGGAAAAATAGGGTTAAATTTGGAAAAAAATGTAAAAATCCACAAATGACGTTAGTTTTTGCTTAATAACCTACTTTTAGTACGTTTTAGAGACAAAAGCACTTTCACCATTTTGTAGAGCATAAAATTCTCTACAACATGCAGTATTCATGTTTGTAAATTGTCCAAATAGGGGGTAAGATACGGCAAAAACTAACGTCATTTGTGGACTTTTACATTTTTTCCAAATTTAACCCTATTTTTCCGGCTCCGTATCTTACCCCCTATTTGGACAATTTACAAACATGAATATTGCATGTTGTAGAGAATTTTATGCTCCACAAAATGGTGAAAGTGATTTTGTCTCTAAAATGCACTAAAATTGAGTTATTTAAGAAAAATCGAAAAAAGTGCCGAAAAATATTGGTTTTTTCAATATCACAAGGTGTAGAAGGTCGAAAACTTGGTTTTTTTATTAGCGGGTAAACCTATAATAAATGAAATTACCAACTATCTCATGCTTTAAAAAGTTGATTCTGACAAATTTGTTTCTAAAATGCACTAAAAGTGGGTTATTAAGCAAAAACTAATGTCATTTGTGGATTTTTACATTTTTTTTCCAAATTTAGCCCTATTTTCCCGGCATATCATCTTACCCCCTATTTGGACAATTTACAAACATGAATAGTGCATGTTGTAGAGAATTTTATGCTCTACAAAATGGTGAAAGTCCTTTTGTCTCTAAAACACACTAAAAGTAGGTATGAGCACTCCGGCGGAGGAGCACCTTCGACTCATGAGAGAAGGTGGAACTGCTCCACTGCTCCCACCTTCCCCTGGCGCAGGATCCGCACTTTTCCTCTACCTCAAATGCATAAAATACAGTCAAACATATAATTTTTAGTATCATTAATGGTTACCGTTTGCGTAAAATGGTTAGTTTTTATGTTACATCGACATACACTACCGTAATTCCCGTTTTTTTTTTTACAGTTTTTTGTTTTTAACACCCTTTTTTGCGGCACTCTCACGGCTAAACCATTGATCAGAGAAAAAAACTTTCATTACATAAAATATAGGAAATTTTATTTTCTTTAATTCATATATTGCCAACTTTCACGTAAAATGCACAATTTTGGAATTATTTTGAAAAAACGGAAAAAAGTCCGTTTTTTTACATGTTTTTTGTAAAAAAAAAACATATTTCCCGAAAAAATTTTTGTTGGAAAACCTCGGTTTCGTGTTCAGCGACCCAAAAAACATAAAGGGACCCCCCCAAAAAAACTACACCAAAACTTTCCTTTATTTGCTCTTTTTTATCCCCTAATGCCTGGACTATTATATCCCATCCCCAAGAATACAAAGTTTAAAATTTGTAAAACTCTTATGTGAAGAAATGTTATGTCCTACTTGTTGCCTTCTAATTTGTCACTTAAGTTTTTTCTCTACTCTAAAAGTGTCTGCCACCTTCCACCACACACATGCAAATTTTAAAATCTTTAATACTCTATTTAAGAAAAACTGCTGTATTTATTTCGCTTTAGTAACAATATTAATGAATAATCAATCATCTAAATTATCCCCCTTTCTACCAAAAGTTCCACTTTACCCACTGTTTTCTCACCCAGCAAATGTTTAAAATCTTTAATATTATTATTTTTTAAAATGCTGATCCATTTCTTATTTTGTAGTAAGGTGACTCATCTCATCTACATCATCTCATATAAGTATCACTCATCTAAAATCATCATTCCTTTTGAAATTTTTGCTCTGTCCTTTTCTCCCAAGGAAGTGGGTTGGATTTCTAAATATGTGAGAGGAAAGCAAAAATTTTCATCTTTTTTGCAGCTTGGCTGTTCTTTCCTCCCTGAATCATATGTATATTTTATGTTTTGAAATAAATATGTTCTTTAAAATAACTCCCCTCCCATTAACAAAATATCAGCTGTGAGAACAGTCAAACTACAAAAAAGACTAAAATTTTCTCTCCGCCTTCCCGTTCCCTCCATGTCTAAAAATTCACTCTTTTTTCTGGGGGATGGGGAATGGAAATTTAAGGGGAGAGTTACATGATCATTTATTTATTGTTGCTACAAAGTAACAATAATGTATAAAAATCTTTAAATAATTTTAAAGATTTTAAAGTTTGTGTGCTGAGGGGGGAAGCGAGAAGCAGAATTTTTTTGGATGGAGGGAAGGGAAGGAGCAAATTAGATAATTATTTAATTATTGTAGGAAAAAAATTAAAGATTTTAAAGTATGTACTGGCAGGGGAGAGAGAGCTAAGAAAATAAAGAGGACTTTTTGGGGAAGAGGAGGGGAATAATTTAGATTGTTATTTAAATATTGTTACAAAAAATAACAAATAGAGCAGAACAAATTAAGAATTTTAAAGATTTAAAATTTAATGAGATGCTTTTGCAGGATGAGGGTCTTCATGTGATGAAGCTGGGGGGGGGGGGCAGGGGGATAAAAGCAGAGATTTTAGGAGGAGGGTTTGATTAAGTGGTAGATTAGGTTTATTTATTGTTAATATACAGTATTAAATAAGCCTGAAAAGAAATTTAAAATTAAAGAGTTATACAGGTTAAACTATGGGGTTTTGGTACTAGAGGGGGGGGCGCAAAGGGGGATAATTTTGATAAGAATTTAGATGATTGATTATTCATTGTTACAATAAAATAACAAATAAAGGAAAATATTATAAAATTTTTTTTAAAGATTTTTAATTGTTTTTTTTGGGGGGGGCATTTTATATGTGTATTTATTTTTGAGTGAAAATCTGGCAAAATACAGAAGATCCACGCCCCTTTTTACTTCTAAATTAATGATAAAACGGGTTTTTAAATGATTTTTCTTTTTAATCCCGATTATAAGCCCCTCCTCCTATATTTAACCCTTTTCGGTTTTGAAAAAGGGGGGGGGGCTTATAATCGGGATTTTAGGCATATATAATGACTTTTCAGTAAACAAGTAATTTATGTGCTAAATAAAAATATCTTTATTTATACTGTTTTCAATAAACTTGAGATATTAATTTCCAATCTATTTTAAATTTAAAAATAAGTTAACAGCAAAGTTATACACAACATGCTTATGTAAGCTAACTACATAAGTTACACTAAGCTTAGGTACTTATGTAGCTAACTACATAAATACCTTTTTTTAATTATTTGTCTAGATTAAGATATGACAATAATAAAATTGGTATGATTATGCACTAAACCCACAGCATGTAATACATTACACATCCACTACCTGTGGCCAGTGGGCCTAAATCTCCAGAAATTCAGGAAATGTGTATTTTATTTTGACAATTAGTTTCAGAAAAAATTCTTAGTTTCGTCATTTGGGATCGTAAAAATCATAAATTTTATCGATCGGCACATAAAAATCATGAATATCGTTGATCTGGTGCAGACAAATAATGAATTTTGTCGATCGGGCTCAGATAAAACATCAATTTTGTCATTCGGGAGCGTAAAAAGCATGAATTTCGTCAATCGGGTGCGTAAAAATCATGAATTTTGCCAATCAGGCACATAAAAATCATGAACTTCGTCAATCAGGCGAAAATCACAAATTTTATCGAAAGAGCACGTAAAAATGATGAATTTTGTAGAACGGGTGCGTAAAATCATGAATTTCGTCAATCGGGAATGTAAAAATCATGAATTTTGACAAACGGGCACATAAAAATCCAAGAATTTCATCGATCGGGTGTGTAAACATCAAGAATTTCGTCGATTGGGAGTGTAAAAATCATGAATTTTGTCAAACGGGCGCATAAAAATCCATGAATTTCATCGACTGGGCATGTAAAAATCAAGAATTTCGTCTATTGGGCGTGTAAAAATCATGAATTTTGTTAATCGGGCACATAAAAATCATGAATTTTGTCGAACGGGCGCATAAAAATCATTAATTTTGTCAAAAGGGGACGTTAAAATCCTGAATATTGTCGATTGAACCCAGGAAAATTATGAATTTCGTCGAATGGGAAAGAAAAAATTGTGAATTTTAGGGAAAAAAGGAAATATGAAAATCCTACATTTGGCCGTTTCTTTCCATATTTTTAATCGCCAGTTGTTCAAGTTTAATCGACGAGTGGCGACTGGCGAGTGCTTATTTTCACCTTTACATCAAATCTCAAGTTATTTGCAACAAAAGCTTTAAATAAAAATTATCTGAAATTTTAACCTTCTGATTTTAAATTACTTTTGCTTAATTTTATTTATACTTTCTATTTTTGTTTAAAAATTATCTGTTAATAGATCATTCTTATCTTCACTAACATGCAAATTTAGGTTACAAAGCAATGTTGACTTAATTTTTATGAATTGCTTTTGTAAAATAAAAACATAGTAGGCTTTAATATATTATACTTAATATATTATACTTTAATATATATTTTCCAACCCAAACATGAGAGAATAAACTAGACTTTGCATATCTATAAATTTTGATGACTGTTTCACACCTATTCTGGGGTTACTTACTTACTATCATAAATAAATATTAGAAAGATCAGCTGGACTTAATATAAATACTATAACCCACTTCATGATGAGTTGCACGTATATGTTCCTTGACAAAATTCTTGAATTTAACCACCTTCTTTTCCGAACAGAACATTTTTGCGGTATGTAATCTCAGAATTTTAATGACTAAATGAGGTGAAAATTACTATTAAAAATTAGTAATAGCTACAATTTAAAAAGGTATACGGGACTCTCATCACAGAGGGGTAACTATGTTCCCACACACTTTTGTTCTCAATCTTTTCCTAAACTTAAATTTGCCACCAACTCCGAAGAGAGTGTTTTTCATCCCACCCATAGGTGTGTGTTAGAATTGCTTGTTTCCATCAAGATATCCTGCACAATCTATTAGTTCAAATTTACTCTCTAGCTGTTATTTATAAAAAACTATATTATCAAACTGGAATTTTGATTTTTAGCTTTCTGTCTCCTCATTTCATCATTCATCTTCATTCATCTTCATTTCATCATTCATCTCTCTCCTGTCATTTATCACTAAATGACATTTTGTTGACTTTAGCATAACATAAAACCTTTAGATTAGTTATAGTACACTGTAAAAAAAATCAGGAATGTTCCTGGAAAATAATGGGCAGCTAATGTGCCTAATTTATACCGGGAACATTTCTGTCAGAAAATAGAAAACTTTTTTAAGAATTCAGAAAAGTTAATATTAAAAGTCAGTAACTTTCATGGAATTATAATGGGAAAGTTTCTCAATTTTTCAGAAAGATTCCAGGTTTAAGTCAGTAACCTTCCTGGAATGAATCAGGAATCTTCTAAAAAAATTAGATATGTTAACATAGTTCATCCTGTAATTCTCAAAAATTCAGTATTTTAAATCTTCTATGGAAGATAATTAAAGTATTGATCTTGTGATAATGACAAAAATTAATTTGAAGAATTAATTATTGTCATAAATATTTTATTAATAATTGATATCCTAATTTTTAAATGTATTTAAAACTGATTATTTTGTTTAATTGATATTATTTTGTTATGTTCGGATTCTAAATACAATTTTAAAAACAATTATCTATTACTTTTTATAGTTTGTCCATTTCTGAATATCCATATTGCTAGAATTTTAAGCGTTTTGATTTATTTCTACAATTAAATTTTGATTCAAATTGAGAAATGTGTTAGTGAGATTGGTTAAATATTGTTGATATATTAACATAACATATTAAAAGCTGAAATATAATAATTATAACTAGTAATTAAAAAAATTTTTCAAAGAAATTCTTTGAAGTTGTCCCACATCAATAATATGATGCTATAATAGGATTAATATTATTTTGTTATTAATCCCCAAGACACCAAATTTCTCTACTAACTATTTAAAAATATCAAAACTATTATGTAACAGCCATTGTGTATTTTTATAACACTGCAATTTATTTTATTTATTTTATTAGAAATTAATTTCAAAGGATTAATAAGTTTTACACAATGTCTGATATATTATTATTTTTAATTTTGTACAAATCTTCTTAAAATGCACATATATTATGAAAATGAATTATCTGTAAACGAAATCTACAGATTTTCACAAAATCTTAAGTATTTAACTAGGAAATCTTAAATAGGAAATCTTAACTAATCTTAACTAGGAAAAATATATATATTAAGTTCTAAAAGCAACTTAACCAGAATTTACTATTTTGTATTATGAATTTATTATATTATATATATTTTTCTTTTTTTCTGCACATAATTTGTAACTCTTAAATACAGATTCAAATTAATATTATAAAATATTGTACTTACTCACATTTTTCCTCCAAAATTCCTAATTTGTATTCTATAATAAATTCTTCATGTGTTCCTTTATATATTTCCAGGAACTGGTTAATGTTATCATATTAATATGTAATATTCAGTGAAACTTTTTGAGATAAATATTTCAGATAGCAAAATTTATTATTTAACTATACAGATAGATGCCATTATAAAACTCTTGGTAGCGTTCTTCAAAATTTGAATCCAAATGTAAATAAAACTTTAATCCATCTGCTTGCAACACTATGAATACTGTCTTCTAATGAAATAACTTTTCAACACTGTAAGAAAGCACTTGTACACTCTAAGAAAATTCCATAACGTCACGCATTATTTCCAGCAATGTTCCGGGTTGTCACAAGTTCCTGCAAAAAACAAGTTTCTTTGCAAATAGTTTTCTGAATTCAGAAATTAAGAAATAAGATGACATATCTTATGTCAAATTATCTTGATCGCACTCAGCGCAGATGATTAGAAGATATCATATTATAAATATGAGACAAAGCCTTGTATGAGCATCTGGAAAATTTCCTGTCGCTTTTAAACCAACAAAAAAGAAATGCTTTCGCCCCCTACACTGAATATTGTAGGTATCTCTTGTTTTTCAGTCTTCAAGATAACATTTGCAGATGTATAGTGAAATAACTCTGTTATTATTATTATCTTATCTCAAGTTTACTAAACATACAGTTTCTAAATTATTCGTGTAAATCCAGACATATTTCTACATTTACGCAATCTGAGTTTTTCAAGTGATAACAAATTACACACTTAGTTTCATAAGCAAAATACACATAAAAATAAATAAATTTTTGCAAAAAATATGTAATTTTTATGACAAGTGTGTATTTTTTAGAAATTTACACATATGTGTAAAATTGGCTAATTTACACGATTATTTTTTAGAGTGCGCATTGGTTAATACAATTTACTTTAAATATATGACATAAATGTACATGACATAATATATGACATAAAAGGATCTGCTTTAGCTAGGAATCTCATGATTAAAGTTATAAAACTACTAGTGAATTTATTCTTAGCAAAATAATTTTTTTTTCGATCTCTGTCAAATCACATCTTTTTTAATTCATCATGCATACTCTTGATATTAGTTGCGATATCTGCGACAAGGTTGCCAGTGAAACAGATACATCTTTGCACTTTAATATTACTTCCTGAACAACTCTGTACATAATTATGATAAAAGAGGACATTTATTAGATAAATCTCAAGTACTTTGGATTTTTAGTGTTCAGGCTTCTTTTCATTAAAAGTTTTGATAATGATTTAAAAGCAAATAACATTGACATTTGCACAACACATTTCCATTTGAAACCAAATATATAAAACAAAATATTAAAATTTCCGGTGCAAGAATACGAGAAAAAAATTCTTAAAATTTGATCACCTGTGGAATACTTACGAAATTAAGAAAGCAACTTTCCATGATTTAGCGAATATCTATGAAAAAAAAGAATAATTTATGGGTATCCAACCACAGACTTTGACAAAGTTGATTTTTTTAAAGTATTCACTTTTTGCCAAACTTAAAATTTGATAAAATTTTCTCTTTTCAAAATAAAAAGATAAAATAAAAATACCTGAAAAATGTCCACGCCCAGCATGAACCTACAACAACAACCCCTTTTAAAGTACAGTAGAACTCCAATTATCCGAATCAATTGGGACCGGACCCCATTCGGATAATCAAAAATTCGGATAATTGGTTTTTTCTAAAAAATGGGTCTATTTTAATTAATTACTGTATGTATGTTGAAAATGGGAGAAAAACTATTTTTAAAGAAAAAGAGCTTTTAATTAATTAAATGCAAAGACAACATTTTTTCATGTTAAGCGTACTTACAAGTTCTGTAGATTAGTGCAGTATGTACGTACCGTACTGTAAATGAAAATCATTGCTTGCTGAACATCTCCGTCAAAGTAAGCTGTTTGACAGTCTTCACCCGTTTTTGGGCAGCCAAGTCGCGCATCCGCTTGACAGTGAGAAGTTGCATGTGGGCACACTCGGGATGACGCCCCATTCACTTTAACGCAGTTTCAAGGCCGGCAAATGCTTCACTAACTGATGGTCCCGTGTTTGCTCAACTTCGACATTAAGGTCATCTTCTTCCTTGACACTTTCTTCTCTTACACTTTCAATAAGTTCATCATCATATTCAAATTTTAGTAGCTTAAAAGGCGTATAGTCAACATAGTGAAAAAGTATCCAAGCCGGTACTCGAAGCCGGGTCATCAGTATAGCGCACCGACGTTCTACCAACTGAACCACTTGGAACGACACCCAGCCTGGCACTTCTCACTATAACATGTTGGCAAGGCTACAAACGCAGCACAAGGGGAAATATTTTCCCGTGAGCCACCAACCCTGGGGCAAACACGAAACCAAAGAGAATCCAGCATCGATAATTGAATAATTTTCTATTGAAATATTTCCAAATATTAAAAATAGATTTAAGTTCATCATTATTTAGAATTTGAAACCCGCGTTCTGACGAATCACACACCCACACCATCCATCTCCTATATCGCGGAGGGAAGGAGAATAGCGCGTGTAGACAGAATCATGTACTTTTCCGTTATACGGACACATTACATACATACGGACAGCATACATTTAATACATACATTTAGATACATTTACATGCATACATTTACATACATACATTTACATATATTTACGTACATACATACATTTACATACATTATGCATTAGCATACATTTTGGCACGGTGTCCGTATAACGGAAAAGTACCCAGAATCATTATTTTGCGAATCGCAGTACGTTTCCGTCTTAATTTATTTTCTCTGAAATTCTGAAAGCGATTCGGATAATCAGCGATTCGGATAGTCGGAGTTCGGATAATTGGAGTTCTACTGTAGTAATAAACCACCAAGTAAATATCATAGCTATTCAATCATGCAAGAAAATATTTAAAAAATAAACATTCGGTATGTATATGTTTATGTATGTTTGTGTCATGAACTATAACCATATTGAGAATACCATATAGGAACATAAATGCAATATGCATTAATATAGTGCACACTATTACTCAAATATTACATAAATTATCTTACTAGAATGAAAATTAATCTACTTAACAATCTGTAATTATGGGTACAGTACATGACAGGCACAGAGCCAGGATCAAAGCTAAATCCAAATTTGCACAGGATATACCTCAAGAAGCCAATATCGCGGAGTGCGCCAAAGCTAAGAGCATAGACATTGCCATGCAAAAATTCTTAATTTCTGAATTCAGAAAACTATTCGCAAAGAAACTTGTTTTTCGCAGGAACCTGTGACAGCCCGGAACATTGCTGGAAATAATGCGTGACGTTATGGAATTTTCTTACAGTGTAGCTTGCAAAGTCATATTACTAACAAAGCAGCTAAGTTTGAACAATTAATTTATTCAGGTATATGTATCAAAATTGCACTCCTGTAGTTATTTTGCTATGGGAGTGAAATTTATATATTTTATTTAATAATATGTAACTTATTTTTTTTAATTTAGTTAAAAATATCAAATAAAATTTCTGGTACAAAATATGTGCATTTGATCTAATCTTCGATAAAACTATTGGTCTGTAATGTGTTAATCAGTATTTTTTCCATTTATTTTCTTTTTGCTTGGTAAAGCATACAAAACAGTCTAAAATAAAAAAAACTGTAAAATTTTCCTCCCCCTAAAAAATAGTGTTAGTTAAGAATAAGTCTAATCTTTTAAATATTAATGTTAGTTCATTGTTGTCAGTTATTTTTTTTACTTACACAATAAATTTCCTTTCACTACAGATTTGATGCAAAAATTATATTTACTAAATAGGGTGTTAATGATTTTAGACAAATTATGATTTTAATCAATGGTTTAAAAAAAAAGAATTCCTAATTTTTAAAATGATGTGAAAAAGTATTAAGAGGTTACCTCAAGTCAAATTTTTAAAAAGTTGATTTTGGGCATATGTAACCATGTAAAAGTAGTCCATAGACTAGTCAATTCGAAAAATTTAAGTCAATCTGATAGTAATAACTTATTTTTTCCACCCGCTAAGGGGAACACTGCCTACCTCCCCCCCTCCACTGTTGCAAAGCAACAGTAGTCAGCATGCTAGCTGCTCCTTGTAGCAGCTGTCTCTTTTACCTCTCTTTTACCACTGCAAGTCTCTTTTACCACTGCAAGCAAACTGGCCTGTTCAAAATGTAAAACACAAGTTATATAGCATCATTTTTTATGAATGTTTCATACATTTTATTTCATATAAAATATTTTAAAGTCATTTTTCTCGAAATGACATTTTTTAAGTTGGTAGACATGATTATAAACTAAGTTCTTAACAGATTTCAGTGAAACTTTGTGCAATTGTAGCTAATAGAATCATCTTTCCCTTAGAAAAAGAAATTTTATTTCTGATAAAAATTAATACTTTTTATGCACGTTAGAATAGCCAAATTTTATGCCAAAAATTTATGCATTTTTTCCTTCAAACGGTTATCATTTTGTTTACAATCACCATAAATTAATTCTCTTTGTTCAAGGGCAAGTTTTTTTTTTAATATATTATTAAAATAAATTGGTTTCATTTGTTTCATATGAGCACTTTCAGTGTTATCCTGTCCACTGCACTCGACTTCTGCAGGGCTGCCAGCTGGTCCCTAAAAGTACCTTTTTTCACTAGGAAGTTTATAAAAGTCTCTTTTTCCCTAAGAAGCTCCTAAAAGTCCCTTTTTTCACTATAATTGTCTCTAAATTAATTTTTTTTCATATTTTTAAAAAATTTATCTTGAAAATTTAGATTTGTGTAAAATTTAATGCCTTAGATGGCAGCATGTAACTGAATATAAGTAGAATAAAGGACTAATCAACATGTGATTAGTCCATGATATTATCCCTATTTTATCTATCACTGATTTGTTTATTCTCTGCTGTGCCATCTGATGATTGTGGAGCTGTTTTTCATAAGATGTTCCCAGAAGTTGTACCTGATAATTTTTCTTTATGCAGAACTAAACTTTATTTGTTAACAGATGTTTTAAGGCCTTATTTTCATGAAGAATTTACTAATTTGTAAAATTTTTATTAATTGATCTTAATCCTTAACAACATGTGAAGCATATCTTGTTAAGGACCAATAATATTCATAAGTAACCACACCTTGTACCCTGTAAGAGTTTTCCTTCTTTTAGCAATCTGATCTGTCTCATTCTGTATAATTTTTTTTTTGCACTATATAATATACTGTATGATGTTTTTAACACAGAATATAAAAAGTTAGATGAATAAGTATCTGTGCAGAGAAAGTTTCTATCACTATTTTTTCATACAATGGAAAAATGTCACTTTCAAGACGAATGGCTGGAAAGGCTTGACTGTAACAGCTATAAAGTTTCATATTGGCTTTAGAAAGCCAACCAAGATGAAGCTTTCTATCTCGTTTGCTGAAAAACATTTCCAATTAATAAAGGATTCAACAGAATCCACCAGCATGCAGACGGAAAGATATATCAACAAAATTGCTCCATTAAATTAAGCTTGCTTGAACTAGTGTCCACTGTTGATAATACAGTTCAAATCTACAATGCCAAAGAATGGGCATATATTGCTGAATTAACATGGGCTCTTAACCCTTTCCGGCACAGTGGTCCCACTCTGGGCACACCTAATTTTAATTCCAAACTTGCATACGGCACCAAGAATATTTTAATAAAATTTTGTTTATATAATGAAAGCTTAAAATAAGAAGTTCGTATTTTCTAAAAAAGTCGTTTGTAAATTCTAGTGTCAGTCAGCAATTTCTCATTTTACGAACAGACTTTGTCTGTGCCGGAAAGGGTTAAAGTAGTTTCTTCAAACTTCTCTGCTGTGTCATCTGATGATTGTGGAGCTGTTTTTCATAAGATGTTCCCAGAAGTTGTACCTGATAATTTTTCTTTATGCAGAACCAAACTTTATTTGTTAACAGATGTTTTAAGGCCTTATTTTCATGAAGAAATGTTAGAAGAAGCAGCTTCTGCTTATTATTCCCTTATTTATGATGAAACAACTAAGTAATGCTGGTAGTAAACTGCTCCAAGTTAGGATAAACTACTGGTCTGACAAGAAAGAACAATTATTTTCTCGTAACTTACAAAGTTTTTTATTCACCATACAACTGCAGAAAATCGTAAAAAAATATTCTGAAGAGTATATCAAATGCAAATTTGCCTCTTAAAAATTTAATATCTGTTGTAAGTGATGGCTCATTTGTCAATAACAAAGTTTTTTGTCTACTTGATGAAGAAATATTAACAATTAGGGAAAAAGGAATATCAGAAGTGATGTGCAATGTCATTTTGTAGCCTCTGGTAAGTAACTTTTCAATAAGGATCTATTGCAAAATAAAAACTTGAAATATATATATATATATATATATACAGGGTGGTTATAAAATAAGTATCCCTATTTGGAGCTGTCTGTAAAATGAAGGAATAACCTGAATGAAACCAAAATCGGTACACATACTATTTGAGAAGGGGGAAGAAGAATGGAATAATAAAAAATAAATAGTTACAACAATCGGTAACAGATGGTGCTACAGGGCCTGTCGGTGCAAATGCTGTTGTAATCATTAGTAAAATCAAAACGCGGTCATTTCTCCCATTAATGTTGTACGACATGGCTCTCAGTTTACCAAATCGTGCTTTAATTTTAAAACTATGCTACGTTAACAGCTCAAACAGCGCAGCTGCTTTATGTGAATTTAGGCGTGTGAAAGTAATGCATAAAGGAAAAGGTCCTTTGACATGTGTGCAGTGAGAAAAATGGTAAAAATATTCGAGGAGACTGGATTGTTTACTGTAAAATGTGGAAGAGGGAGGAAACCAGTACCTCTGTGCACGCAAGAAGAAATTGCCACTGCGATTGTGGAGTCATCAGGGACTCTGGAAGCCGGTCCTAGTGCACGTGGAGTTGCCCGAAATTTGGATATTCCATATGCTACTGTTTGAAAAGTCCTAAGAAAGGTAATCCAATTTTATCCGTATAAAATTAGTTGTCGTCAACAATTGTTACCAGGTAGGATCGCAGCAGAGACTGGATTTTGCTTTAACGTTTTTAGAACGAATGGAGGTGGATGATGCCTTCTCATGGAAGATTTTATGGGGAGATGAAGCCCATTTTCATATGAATGGGATAGTCAATACACAGAACTGCAGAATATGGGCTTTGGAGCCACAAACTGTTATTCACTAAATACCCCTCCACTCTCCAAAAATCACTGTGTGGTGTGGCTTTACTGCAAGTTTCATTCTTGGTCCTTTTTTTTAGGAGTTGCGGCCAACAGGCCCTGTAACGTGTTCGGTTACTGCACAAAGATACCTGCGAATGTTACAAACTTTCGTACTTCCTCAACTGCAGCAAAGACAGTACTGTTAAGCTAAGCTCCGGTATCTTGTCTGATGACCTTGGGAGAATCTATTTTTGACCGGGAGTTTCAGGATCCAAGGTTGTCCAGGACAAGTGGGTAATTGGTGAGCGGACATTCCACCAAATCCCAGAAACAGGCATCTGCACCTGCAGTACAGGTTTACTATTTCAAATCGTAGCTCGTTCTTGTAGTGTATGCTTGTATTAGAATTTGATCTTGCTCTTTGTCGTGTAAGATTATTATTATAATCGATCCTTGTCTTGATCTTTGCCATATTCGTCTTGATAAAATGTCAGCGAAAAATAAAATTATTCATTCCCAGGAACGAAATCTGATTTTAAAAGTGCTCCAGTTTTTTGAGGAGGAAGCAAAGTTGGAAAATCCAAGGATTCCTCTTAAACAAGCGCAGAAGAGGGCGGCTGCAGCAACTGGGAAATCGGTGCGAACAATTGCACATATTAAGAAAGAAGCTATGCTTTCTCCAAGTCTAAAATCCCCGGGTAAACGAAGGAGACCTCAAAAAAATCGAAACGTATTTTTAAATGTAGATGATTTTGATCTTTGTGTGATTCGCCAAACAGTGAATGAGTTTTATAAAAGTAATAGGATGCCTACTCTGAATGCACTATTGCCTGCTATAAAAGAAAAAATTGAATTTCCTTGGAAAAAAGAAGCATTGAGAAGAATCATGCACAAAATCGGATTTTGGTGGAAACGCTGTGAAGACAAAAGAAAAATAAGTATGGAAAGGCAAGATATTGTGCATTGGCGATACAAATATTTACGAGAAATTAGGCAATATAGAAATAATAAGAGACCAATTATATATTTAGACGAAACACGGATCGACAGTAATATGTGTTTCAGAAAATGCTGGCAGCTTGGAAAAACTGGAGCGTATGTTAAAAAAAAAATGCAGGAAGCCGATTGATCGTCGTACATGCCGGTAATGAAGATGGTTTTGTACCAGGGGCAAGCTTGGTATTCAAATCTGGGACCACTTCAGGCGATTACCACGGTCAAATGAATTTCGATAATTTTTCAAAGTGGTTGAAGGAAAAATTGCTCCCGAACATGCCTGCCAATAGCGTAATTTGTATGGACAATGCTCCTTACCATACCAAAATTTTGAATAAAACACCATCAAAATATGCCACAAAAAAAGAGCTGTCTTTGTGGTTAACAGAGAAACAAATTCCTCACAATATTGAGATAAGGAAAATTGATCTGTATGATTTGGTAGCCGCAAATGCCTCCCCCACAAAAAAGTACTGTGTGGATGAATTTTTAAAAGACAGAGGCCATGACGTATTAAGAATACCACCATACCACTGTAATTTGAATGCTATAGAATTTGCATGGGCTGCTACAAAATTGTATATCAGAGGGAGAAATGTCAATTCCGAACTCAGTTTAACTGAAATGAAGAAATTAACTTTCGAAGCTTCTTCTAGCATTACAAAAGAGCAATGGTCGAAATATTGTGAGAGAATAATTAAAACAGAAAATGAATATTGGCAAATAGACAATATAGTAGAACAAAGGATCGAAAATATCAGCTTTGTTGTAGGCAACGAAAGCGATACTGATAGTTTAACCGAAACTGGCGAATCCGATGTAAATTATAACAGCGATTCTACTCTAAGTGGCATTGAAATGTTGTAAGAAAAATTTTCTTACAAGTTTTAGAAATAAATCTTTCGGAACTAAAAGTAAAACAGTCCTTTTCAGGACTAAAACAAGTCCTTTCGAGGACAAAGACCTACCCAGGGCGAAAATCAAAAGAAAGAAAAATCACAAAACACATTTATTATACTACTTGTCATCTCCTTTTTTTGTTATTTATTCTGAAAATTTCTTCATAATATTCTATCCAAATACTTCTTATCTCTCAGGTAGATCTTATCTATGAGCGTCTATTTCTTTTAATTGCTTCAAAATCGTCGTTCAGGTGGTTCTCAAAAGACCTGCTCAACAACGCGATACTTTCTGACACATTTTAAAATAGAAAGTCATAAAAATTGCAGGCATGACTCCTGAAACAATTTGGAATCTTAATGGGTTTTCTATGTTTTGATAAATAAATTATTTATCGATCTATAAGCGATTCATATCACGTAATGACACTTTTCCTCCTTTCTCGTGCTGCGGTGTCGGAAAGATGCTTCAAAACGCCGACTTTGACAGTATTTTTTAAAAGATCTTCTGCCTGTACCAAAACATGGAAAACGTGTTTCGAATGCATAGTTTCTGAATAAGAACACCTGCTAATTTCATCCGTTTCTGAACAAAAATTAATTCAAAATTGTGTTAGAATGTAGCTTCTTTAGATTTGAGAACAGCCTTAAAATCAATTTAAAGTTAAAATGTTTGGAAATCATATGAAAAACTCAAGTCTCTAGTCATACGAAGACACTCGCTAGCTAATGTTAAACCTGTGGCAGCATTCTTTTGAAAACTTGCGCTTGTATTTTAATATTTTAAATGATATTTACAATTTCTATCAAGAGCAGCATCTGTTACTTATCTCAGTTACAATGTTAAATTAACATAAGTTATATATATTTATATATATATTAGAATTACCATAAATCATTATACATGTTGAAAAATTACTAAATATTAAAAATAAACTTAGAAATTATATTCAAACAAAATATATTTTTAACTTCTATTTTTAATTTGAAAAAAACAGTTCATCAAATGCCAATTTTAAAATAATAAAATCAGAAACATTTGACGATTTCGACTGGAAAATAGGCAAAAAAAAAATTTCCTGCTTCACTATTTCATCGACTACTCCCCTCATCAGATATAGATTTTGTAGTACTCAACTATCCGGACATTTAAAACTTTCGGCAATCAACATTTCCCAGTTAATTTACCCTTCACAGTATTTTTTTTTTAGGTATATACAATTTTGATAAGTTTTACTAGAAAACTTAATTTCCACGTTCTTTCTAAAATATGTAATTTTTTTTTTTTCTCAAATAATTCATAAAACTTTTGTGATTTTAGAAAATTAATGATGTGAGAGGTTGGGCGGGGAGGGGGGGGGGGTATGTGAATGAAGTCACGGATAATAGCTATTAATTTAAATGTCTAACATTTTTAAGTTATTAAGAAAACAAAAGAGAGAGGGGAAGGGGGTACAAGGAATAGCTTCAAACGTAATGTAAACATTTTTAAGTTTCAAACACATCTTTTGAATTATAAAACTAATAAATTTATATTAACATATTAAAATATTACGAAATCATCTACATTAATTATTTAAATATCACTATTATTAATAAAAGTATTGTTTACCACAGTTAAACAATACATTTATAAATAATATATTTTCACAAAATCCATTTCCCTTTATGATTGTCGTTATTTAGGCTAACGCGCCAATTATGGATGCCAATCTCCCTAGTGCGCTACCGCCCTTTACCGATTATCCACAATAGAATCGTCCTGATCCCCATGTTTGAAATGCCAAGATATCGGAGCTCAACAGTACCTGTCTGAAACAATTTTTATACAAGATGGAGCCCCACCCCATATTGGGTGAGCAGTACAACAGTTCTTACAGCAACATTTCACAGATGATAAAGTAATAAGCTGGTATTTTCATATGACGTGGCCTTCTCAATCCCCTGATCTGACGCCATGTGATTTTTGGTTTTGGGGGTACTTAAAATCTATAGTGTACCGTGGAGGTGTCGCAAACCTCAATGACTTAAAAGATTGCATATCACAACATGTGCGAAACATCACTCCTGATGCGTTACATTCCGCAGTTGAGCACATCGTCCACCGCCTGGATTGTGTCTTGCAGCACAATGGTCATGTGTAACCTGAACTTGATTGGCACTGCCATGCAAAATCTTAACCCCATTCAATGTGACATTTTCCAATAAATTAGGTCTGTCATCCGGTTTTAAGCCTTAATTCTTTGTTCTTTTATTGACCATTACATTTCACACGTAAAAGCGCCATCTGTCGGCGATTATTGCAATTATTTTTTTTGTTCCATTCTTCTTCCCCCTTCTCAAATAGTATGTGTACAAATTTTGGTTTCATTCGGGTTATTCCTTCAAGCTACAGACAGCTCCAAATAGGGATACTTATTTTATAACCACCCGGTATATCAGTTGCTTGAACCCAGAATTCAAAAATACTCCAAAATTTTTTTTAAATGTTGCTAAACTTAGACAAAAGTTACCTATAAACATTGAAATTGATATACTCTTAGATGCATGGAACATTTACAAGCTCAATCAAGAAGAATTGGGAGTGAATAGAATAAATTCATTTTAGGCAAATTGTATCGATGCAAAACAGGCAAATGGAGAACTAAAATATCCAAATTTCTCTGTTTTTAAAGAGTAGCCTTAGTTTGTACCATGGCAGTGCAGATGTAGAGAGAGGATTTTCCATTACAGATAAAATTCTTTCTGAAGAGAAAATGTGTATGAACGAACGGATGCAAAATGTTAGACTAAACATAGCAGATATTTTAAAACAACATTATGAAAATTATGTTACTCTAGTTCCAGTAACAAGTAAAATGATAAAAAATGCTAATGTTGCATATCAAAACTATCAGAGTTATCTAGAAAATGAAAAGAGAGGGGAAAAAATGAAAAGTACAACTTGAGGTGCAGAAAGCTTCAAAAGAGGAAGAAAGCAGAAACAAACAAGCTGAATAAAATAAAAATGCAATTGTAGATCTTGAAAAAAGTTGGAAGATTTAAACAAAAATGTGAGTGAAGAAGTAGCTGTGTCAGACAGATTGATCGCTGAAGGCAATCAAAAGTTGAAAACTGCTTTAGAAGAAGGAAACCTAACTGAAGCTAAAGTTGCACAAAATCTTATTACAGCTAGTATAACAGCTAACTAGGAACTGAAAGTGTAAAAGGATAAAGTTGATAGCTTGTCTACTGTTATAAATAAAAGAAAAAATAAATTAATTAAAAATTTTATAAGCAAGAAACCTAAAAAAGGTTAATTTGTGAGAAATCAGTAGATATTTTTTTTTTAATTACAGAAGTTCAAATAAATATTTGGTGTACTTTTTCATTGTTAAAAATTGTATTTTATATATTGTTTGATTTGCATAAATATTTTGTTTATTTTTCAGGTCCCTAAAAAGTCCTTATTTCAGAATTTCTGTCCCTAAAAAGTCCCTAATTTTTAATCATTAGGTCCCTAAGTACCTACTTATTTTGGGCCAAAGTTGCTGACAACCCTGCTTCTGCTAAGAGGTACCCCCGTAGCCGTGCCATAACTTCTCCTGTTTTATCATTTTTGTACACAAAATTCGTAAATAAATTTTAAGACTGAAGTATTCGTACATACTAATTGTTGTTTTTATCTATTGTATATTTTTGGAAGAAAAAAAACTTTAAAATGACCTTCAATCGGAGGTTATGATTGGAGGTAATGCCTTAAAAGCTAAGATTAATGTAAATTGTATTGTTTCTTGAGATTTCTTGCTTATTTGAATAAGTGCAATAAGTTTTTAAGTAATAACTTTTCATAAAGCATAAAGTATTTCATTAAAATTTGTTTAATGAAATCAGTTATAATTTACATTGTCATAATAATGTCCTTTGAGTAATGAAATAATTCATTCTTTTATATAAATGAGCATAACAGACATGTTTTTCTCTAGATAAAAGAATCATTCCCTTATTTTCTCATTCTGCTTTCACAAATAAATATATTACAAACAAATTGGTGCTAAAGCAGAATGAAAGAAGGATTAACTTCTGCCCAACAGCTATTATAAAAGAATGAATAGGAGAGAGAAAAACTAATTAGTATCATTTTTAAGCATAGCAAGTTCAGTAGAAGTTGAAAGAATATCTACCTTTGAACTTGTACACAGCAAATAAAGAAATCAGTTATATATGGAAGAGGCAACTAAATTTTATTAAAATTTAAACAGTAAATACCAATAATGTCCATTGGGTAATAATGCCAATATTTAATGTGGATTGCTCATATGAGTGTTTATTTTTATGATTACATTTATTCTGTGTTTATGTATCTGATATATATGTTTTTTTGTTTAGCATACACATACACATGTGTATAACATTTGTGTGATTACAGTAGTTTTACAAAGAACATTAGCAAAAAGGGCAGTCGTGATATTTCTTTGATTTGTTTTTTATGCTATTATATATTATATTACTTATTTGCTCTTTTTTATTATTTCTATAATATTTTCAGTGAAATTGATTTTTCATTCAAATGTTTGTAGGCAGCAAAACTTGATAAACAAGCTGCAGAATGCTCAAATTCTTCAGTAACGAATTCAACAAAAGTGAGTATATTTTAATTTTTTGTGTTTTTCTGTATACATTTCATTCATTTTGCTTTTGTGTTTGTCCCTTCCAGTATTTACACTTTTTAAATATTCATTTGTTATTTTGGCATAGGAACCAGTTTCCACTGAAAGATCATCATGTAGATCAAAAAGAGTGACCAAAGATGAACAAAGGTTTACAAGAGAGTGGGATAGAGGAAAGGATAATGTGTAAGTATTTATTTTTTATTATTTGGTAGCAGTAATTTGAATATAAATAGAGCCTAAACTAGCCAGTTTTTTTTTTGTCTTTTTCCAAAACACTTAAATTTAATTTCAGAAAGTAGTCAAATTTTTCTAAAAATAGCTGGTATGTATTTGAAAATAGCCCAGAATTAACTAAAATTGCTGCTAGTAAATTCTTGGTATTACTTATTTTGTATATGTTTATACAAAATAATATATATATATATATATATATATATATATATATATATATATATATATATATATATATATAATCATCATCATCATCATCAACCGTTTTCAATCCACTGCTGGATGTAGGTCTCCTCCAGATTTTTCCATTGTTGCCTGTCTAGTGCTTTAGTCATCCAATTAACACCGGCCACTTTTCTGATTTCGTCACTCCATCTTACTTGAGGTCGTCTTCTTGGTCGTTTTACATCTCTGGGATACCACTGTAGGGTGTTTGTGCTCCATCTATTGTCTTGTCTTCTTGCAGTGTGCCCAGCCCATTTCCATTAGAGATCGACCAAAATTCCGGTTTCGGTTTCGGTTTCGGCGCAAAATCGGAGTTTCGCCGAATATTCGTTTTCGGCGAAACTGCTGCCAAAATTTCGGCCTTACCGAAACTCGACCGAAACTATCTGTATTTCAAAATATCGTTCCTTTTTACGGAAATTTTCAATTTTACTCATTGATATGAGTTGTATCGGCTCAAATGAGACACTTTTTATTGCTGCGAACTCCGCTGTTAATCATTATCCGTTATGACTGATTCATGATGCGAGTATAAATTATAAAGCAAGCAATGCATGTATGTCTAAACTTAAAAGACGCTTAACACGTGATATTTAAAAGCTACAAACTTAACAGTAATAGAAAATTTTTACTTTGAAACTCCAGATTGTTTCAAATGCTTTATGAGAAACAGGTTGTTAAAACAAATGGAAATTTATGAAATTTATTACAAAAGATATATTGAGGTATGTATACTTAAAATATTTTTCATTTGACGAAATTCATATAATTGGAAACTATTTCTGTCTTATTCATAAATTTACGCTTTATTTTATATGAAAATAAATAGTTTGGGATAGAGGCACAGAGAGTCAACTTGGCACTGGAGATAAAATTTTCAAATAGGGTGCCATTTCAACACTTTCTTAGAGAGGCAGGAGTGGAAAAGCTTTTTTTAAATAAACATGTTATTTAAACATATGTACCGTAAAAATGTTTGTACAAAATTTTAAATAATTAATAATAATATTCAGAAATTTATATTAAATATTGCTGAATATTATTATTAATTATTTAAAATTTTGTACAAACATTTTTATGGTACATATTTTAAAATAATATATGTACCATAAAAATGTTTGTACAAAATTTTAAATAATTAATAATAATATTCAGAAATTTATATTAAATATTGCTGAATATTATTATTATTTATTTAAAATTTTGTACAAACATTTTTATGGTACATATGTTTAAATAATATATGTACCATAAAAATGTTTGTACAAAATTTTAAATAATTGATGATAATATTCAGCAATATTTAAATATATATCTATATTTAAACGTCTATTAAACTAATAATATTTATAATTATAAAATGGTTAAAACATATTCAATGTTAATTCTCTAAAAAACAAACTTTTAAGTACTTTATTTCAATCAATTTAAATACAAAATATTAACGAACTGAAAATATGAATACATATTTAAAAATAAAATATTCATTATTGATTTTTTTTTTTTTTTTTTTTTACATTATTTAACTACATTGTTAATTAATTTTTGATAAATGCCTATAATTATTGGTTGTTATAAAATAGTAAAATAAAAAAATTGTATTATTTATGTTTAATTTTTGTTTGAAACTTATACACACACATATATATGTACGAGTGTTTGTTAGAAATGTGGTTCAATACACGTATAATTAATAAATTAAATAGTAACGTAATTAGTTATTATTAAGTAATTATTAATTATTTGTTAGTAATTAATTAATTAATAATTATACGCAGTTATGTATGTATTAATCAGTTTTTAAAAAATTTTTTTACACTTTCGGTTTCGGTTTCGGTTTCGGCCGAAAGTGGGAAGATCACCGAAATTCGGTTTCTGTTTCTGTTTCGGTCTTAAAACCTGTTTCGGTCGATCTGTAATTTCCATTTTAGCCATTTAATTCTCTCAATGATGTCAAAAACTTTCGTCTGACTTCTTATCCACGTTATTCTCTTTCTGTCTCTTTTGGTTATGCTTAGCATACATCTTTCCATACTTCTCTGTGTTGTTTGTAATCTTTGTACCATCCGTTTTGTTAACGTCCAAGTTTCTGCTCCATAAGTTAGTGCAGGCAAAACACATTGGTTAAACACCTTTCTTTTCAAACAAAGAGGCATGTTACTCTTCAGACTAATATTGTTCTTCCCAAAAGCACTCCATCCATTTCTTATTCTTCTATTGATTTCATTCATGATACTGTTGTCTGATGATATTTCTTGTCCAAGGTACACATAACTTTGCACATCTTTAATCTCAGTGTTGTAGACGATTTTCTTTTTTGATGCAAATGAATTGAACATCACCTTAGTCTTTTCCAAATTTATTTTTAATCCCACATTAATGCTAGCTTCTGCCAAATCTTTTAGCATATTTTGCAATTCTTCAGGGCTATTACTGAAAATTAAAATGTCATCAGCAAACTGGAGATGGCTTAAATATTCCCCATTTATTCTAATCCCTTTGTTTTCCCAGTCCAGCTTCTTGAAAATACTTTCTAAGACAGCAGTAAAAAGCTTAGGCGAAATGGTGTCTCCTTGTCTTCCAAGCTTGATCTTCGCTTTTCCTTTGTCCAAACGGATGGTGGCTGTTGCTTTCTTGTAGATCTTCTTTATGATATTGACATAAGGTTTGTCTATACCAATGTCCTCCAGAGAATTAATTACTGCAGATGTGTAGACCAAATCAAATGCTTTTTCATAATCAATAAAGGCAAGGCAGAGAGATAAATTATATTCTTTATGTTTTCTATAACTTCCCTTACTGTTTGAATATGATCCATTGTGCTAAATCCACTTTGAAATCCTGCTTGTTCTCTAGGTTGAGCTGAGTCCAGAGCTGATTCAAGTCTTGTTGTTAAAACTTTGGTGAAAATTTTATAAATCACTGACAGTAAGCTGATTGGACGGTAGTTTTTAATGTTTTCCTTTTCCCCTTTCTTATAAAGTAACACCATCACAGCATTATTCCAATCTTCTGTTACATCTGATTTCTCGAGACATTTGGAATATATATATATATATATGTGTGTGTGTGTTATTGGTATGTACACTTATTCAGACTACAAATTTCTAAGTACAAAAGATGAGTCTTTGAATATATTCACAGGGATCTTTTCTTGCGACATTCATCTATACATTTAAAATATTACTGTTTCTATTAGTATACACAGTAATATTTAAGTTCGAATTAGGACCCCTTTAACAAAGCCTGCACAGCACAGGGGAACATCAGAGAAAGAGAAAATGACATCCACATTGTCCCATTATAAATTTGTCTTAAACTTTCTTTAAAATAAACTTTCATTTTGCAGTTCTATTTAGGAAATGTATCTCTAAAATTCTTAAGACTCATCTTCAGTAAACTTCTTTTCAGATTTCAGTTTCCAGTCTGTACATTCTTTCCCCCCTTCTAAATTTGTCTACATCTTTATTCAGCTGTCAACACAGTAAGGGGTCCAGCTAGGATGTAAACTGCTTGCAGCCAGTCTCGAATACTGGAATGCATAAGAAGTAAATGATACTTTCACCAAAGAAATTTGTAGTGAGCTTTCTTTCGAGTTCACACGTAGAAGTTGTTTCAGAAAAGATTCTACAAACCGATCAAGTAAAAGAGAAGTCACGGCTTGATATTCAGTCCACTCCCCCCTTCCTACACTGTTATATAAAAAATAAACATTTTCGATGCCTTATAAAACATATGATTATAGAAATGTACACTTATATATACATATAATCTTATCCTGCTCTAAAAGTACAAAATATTATTTATAATTAGTACAAGGTCAAAATAGGCTTAAAATTTCAGCTTTATGAAAATTGCAAAAAAAAAAAGAAAAAGAAAAAGGGCGATATCCAAAATTAGGGGTCTTGGGAAACAAATGGCCTATTAATCAAGCCATAGCACAGATAGGCGTTTTGGTGATCTAGGTGGACAAAATTATTGTGTTAAAGTTTAATTAGGTTTTGCTGGTTTTTTGAATGTATCACTAATAAAATACTCAAACAGTGATAAATATTTGGTTTATTTAACAGCACTGTCTCAAAATAAAAATATGTGTTACAAAGGATGTGTGAAACATACTTATTTCACTATTAAGTAAAAAAACAATTTAGTGCACATGTGGAAGTTAACATTCATTTCTTTTTTTTTATTTTTGTCTATTCAGAATCGCTTGACAGATTTTCGGCGTCTTTTTTTTTTATCATGCGGATGGAGTATAACTTCTATGTACCTCAAATTATAATAATATTGTACTGTCATTGAAACTACACATGTATTCAAAGGTTCAGTTCAATCTGATGATTAAATGTGGTTTAAAATTGACTTGCAAGATTTGAACTAAACATATATACATACACTGCAAGTTAATATAAAGCTTGTTTATTAATAAAAACTTTATGATTTGCCCACTTTTGCAGTTTTCTTAAGTTTCCAATACTTTAGGAATGGCTCTTTGATTTAAAAAAATGCTTATTTATTAATAATGCTTAATATTGTGTTAAAAGTCAAGATAAAGTTTGTAAACAACGGGGATCATCCAGAATGACAACCTCTTAAAAAAGTGGTTAAGCAACTTTAATTTTTCTTATTTTCAAACAACAATAGGTTAAATCTTAACTTGACAAATATGTGACATATGTCCAGTAAACTCGTGCTTAGAACTTGCAGGAAACTAATTTAACCATTGAAACTCCCTCAAACCAACTGCACAAATGGCTTCTTTACGGTACACAGTGGGGCGTTTTGACGATCTAGGTGGACAAAATTATTGTGTTGGAGTTTAATTAGATTTTGCTTATTTTTCGATTGTATGACTAATAAAATGCTTAAACAGTGATAAATATTGTTTTATTTAATTATTTATATTATTATTATTATTTATTAAATGTAGTTTAAAAGTGGTTTAAAATTGACTAGCAAGATTTAAACAAAACATACATACTTACACTCTAAGTTAATATAACTTAATGATTAAATAATAATTAAAATAATAATAAGGTTTCACTGATCTACCTGGGTGGCTTTTATTTAAGACTTTTTCGTTTTCTATTGCTTGAATAACGCAATCTGGTATGTGAAAGGTTCCATGAAACCAGGCAGAATTGTATTGATAAAAATGTTGTCTATTTCTTTCTGATTTAGACCATTTTTGTTGAATTTGAAAACAAAATGTCCAGACACGTGATTTCAGGTTCTTAAAAATGTCTTCAGTTAACTGAGGATTCCCCAGTTTTTCCAACAAAAATGAAAGGACAGCTTCGAATGTGCTTTCCTTTGGGTTGGAAACCCATAAGTCAACAACAGATTGTCGAGAAATTTGTGTAGTCATCCTGAAAAAATAAAAGTTTAAAAATAAAAACATATTTCAAAAAATAAGCCTTTATGTTTTGTCTGACTCTGTAAAAAATATATCCAAATTATTTTCAGGTGAAAAAATGCTGTTGTGTAAATCAATAATCTATATAAATTTTATTGAATTTGAAATAAAATTTTTGCTTATAGACGGTGATGCATCCGAATTTTTATTTTTGTGGCCCTTAAGAGAAATATAGCTGCTGCTCACTTTATTTTCACTTTATAAGATGGTATTGTGCATTTCGATAATCTAGATTAATTTTGCTGAAATTGGATTAAAATTTGTGTTTATAAATAACAATCTTTCCACAATCTTTTTTGTGTCCCTGTAAAAAATGCATAATTGCTACGTTCCTCAAATTATAATATAATTAAATTATCATGTAAAAATAGACATGTAAGCTAAGTTTCAGCTCAATCCGATAATTATAAGTGGTTAAAATTCATTTGCAAGATTTAAACTAGATTTTGTGTAGCCCTGTAGCTACAGTATAACTTCTACTTTCCTTAATTTACAATAATATTGTATTGTCATTTAAACTACAGATGTATTGAAAGTTTTCAATTAATCGAATAATTGGAAGTGGTTTAAAATTAACTTGGAAGATTTAAATTAAACTTTTGTGTAACCCAGTAGAAACAGTATAACTTCTACGCTCGTCAAATGATAATAATATTGTATTATCATTAAAACTACATATGCATTCAAAGTTTCAGATTAATCGGATAATTAAAAGTGTTTTTTTTATACCGCTGACCAGGCCCTTACCTGCCAGGCGATTAAAAGTGGTTTAAAATTGACTAAATTAAAAGTGGTTTAAAATTGACTTGCAAAATTTTCACTAAATATAATACATACAGTGAAAGTTAATATAAAGCTAGTTTATTGATAAAAACTTTACGATTCGCAATCTTTCACAGGAGTTTTCTTAAATTTCCAATACTTTAGGAATGACACTTATACTTAAAAAAAATCTTATTGCTTAATAATGTATTAAAAGTCAAGATAAAGTTTGTAAACAACAACATGAATCATCCAAAAATACAATTTCTGAAAAAAGCACTTAAACTGGTTTAATCGCGCTAATTTTCAAACAACAGTAGGTTAAATCTTACCTTGACAAATATGTACAGATGGGTGACAAAATAATACGAACACTCATGAAAAATGGTGAAAAGAGCAATATCTAGAAAATACATGAGGAATTAACCTGAAACTACAGTTGTGTAAACAGTATAGTATAAGTTATATATTTCCGTGAAGATTTTTTCCCGAAACCCCATAGGGGACTGTCAACAAATTGAAAAAAGACGAATATCTTTTGGATAACCCTGTAAAAACTAATGTAGCAAAAGCGTTCAAACTCGAGATTATTAATAAGTGGCTTATTGTAATATACTGTATTCATTTTTATGAGGATAGCATGTATACTCGTAGAGAAATTAAGGTTTTTATAAAAACAGTCCCAAATTTCGCCTAGTTTTTTGCTTATAATTTGCAGAGTTTTTAATATAAAAAAAAGTTCTTTTCAGAAAATATGACAAACAACATTGTACATAATACTCTGCAATCAGAATTAAAAAAAATAATAAAAATTGGATGAAAAATGAGCAGGTTTACAAAAAAAAAGTTTCACTGCGCATGCGCGAATGCAATCAAAATATAATATGCATAATGTATTAGCAAAATATATAGAGCAACTTTTGTGAAAGTCTCAAAATCATAGCTTGAAAATTCTGTAAATTATCGCCGATAGAATAAGCTCGAAATCCGTTGTTCCCAAAAGGAAGCAAAAAGATGAGGGGTTGTATCAAATATCTGTTGATTTGTGCCAAGATAGCGTACACAATATTGCACGTACTACTATATTTGGATACAACCCCTCATATTTTTGCTTCCTTTTGGGAACAACGGATTTCGAGCTTTTTCTATCGACGATAATTTTCAGAATTTTCCAGCTATGATTTTGAGACTTTCACAAAAGTTGCTCTATATACTTACCTAATACATTATGCATATTATATTTTGACTAGTGTAAATGCCCGTCCTAGGACGGTGGGTAGAAATTGGGGTTTTCAGTTAAAATTTTAAATAATTGATAAAAATATTCATATACTGTTTATTGACAATAAGGAAAACTGACCTGAACCCTTAAGTTCAGGGTTAATGGTAAATATTACTGTTAATGGTAAATTTTACGAAACGTAATATTTTTATTTATCTTCGTTTTTCAACTCAAAATTTCCAAATATTTTTCTGAATAATTAAAATTTTAATCCTAATAACGAACTCAATAATTAATTAAGGTCTCAATAATTAACTATGGCAAGTAAATTATAGGTATTAATTTTCGCTCTCAATAATACGAAAACGATCTTTTAGTTTCTTCATAATCTAAAAGAATGCATTAATTTTTACACAAAGTCAAATATTTCCCTTTCAAAATTAATAATAAAAATAATTTAAATCATTAAAAAAAGTTGATCTTGTAATAATTCAATACATCCTGAATGTACATACCTTATGTTAATGGTAAATTTTACGAAACGTAATCTTTTCCTTTATTTTTTATTTACAACTCAAAATTTCCAAATATTTTTCTGAATAAATAAAAGCTTAATCCTAATAACGATCTCAATAATTAATTAAGGTCTCAATAATTAATTGTGGTAAGTAAATTATAGGTATTAATTTTCGCTCTCAATAATACGAAAATGATCTTTTAGTTTATTCATAATCTAAAAGAATGCATTAATTTTTACACAAAGTCAAATATTTCCCTTTCAAAATTAATAATAAAAATAATTTAAATCATTAAAAAAAGTTGATCTTGTAATGTTTCAATACATCCTGAATGTACATACCTTATGTTAATGGTAAATTTTACGAAACGTAATCTTTTCCTTTATTTTTGATTTACTACTCAAAATTTCCAAATATTTTTCTGAATAAATAAAAGCTTAATCCTAATAACGATCTCAATAGTTAATTACGGTCTCAATAATTAATTATGGTAAGTAAATTATAGGTATTAATTTTCGCTTTCAATAATACGAAAATGATCTTTTAGTTTATTCATAATCTAAAAGAATGCATTAATTTTTACACAAAGTCAAATATTTCCCTTTCAAAATTAATAATAAAAATAATTTAAATCATTAAAAAAAGTTGATCTTGTAATAATTCAATACATCCTGAATGTACATACCTTATGTTAATGGTAAATTTTACGAAACGTAATCTTTTCCTTTATTTTTGATTTACTACTCAAAATTTCCAAATATTTTTCTGAATAAATAAAAGCTTAATCCTAATAACGATCTCAATAATTAATTACGGTCTCAATAATTAATTATGGTAAGTAAATTATAGGTATTAATTTTCGCTCTCAATAATACGAAAACGATCTTTTAGTTTCTTCATAATCTAAAAGAATGCATTAATTTTTACACAAAGTCAAATATTTCCCTTTCAAAATTAATAATAAAAATAATTTAAATCATTAAAAAAAGTTGATCTTGTAATAATTCAATACATCCTGAATGTACATACCTTATGTTAATGGTAAATTTTACGAAACGTAATCTTTTCCTTTATTTTTGATTTACAACTCAAAATTTCCAAATATTTTTCTGAATAAATAAAAGCTTAATCCTAATAACGATCTCAATAATTAATTAAGGTCTCAATAATTAATTATGGTAAGTAAATTATAGGTATTGATTTTCGCTCTCAATAATACGAAAATGATCTTTTAGTTTATTCATAATCTAAAAGAATGCATTAATTTTTACACAAAGTCAAATATTTCCCTTTCAAAATTAATAATAAAAATAATTTAAATCATTAAAAAAAGTTGATCTTGTAATAATTCAATACATCCTGAATGTACATACCTTATGTTAATGGTAAATTTTACGAAACGTAATCTTTTCCTTTATTTTTGATTTACTACTCAAAATTTCCAAATATTTTTCTGAATAAATAAAAGCTTAATCCTAATAACGATCTCAATAATTAATTACGGTCTCAATAATTAATTATGGTAAGTAAATTATAGGTATTAATTTTCGCTCTCAATAATACGAAAATGATCTTTTAGTTTATTCATAATCTAAAAGAATGCATTAATTTTTACACAAAGTCAAATATTTCCCTTTCAAAATTAATAATAAAAATAATTTAAATCATTAAAAAAAGTTGATCTTGTAATAATTCAATACATCCTGTATGTACATACCTTATGTTAATGGTAAATTTTACGAAACGTAATCTTTTCCTTTATTTTTGATTTACTACTCAAAATTTCCAAATATTTTTCTGAATAAATAAAAGCTTAATCCTAATAACGATCTCAATAATTAATTACGGTCTCAATAATTAATTATGGTAAGTAAATTATAGGTATTAATTTTCGCTCTCAATAATACGAAAATGATCTTTTAGTTTATTCATAATCTAAAAGAATGCATTAATTTTTACACAAAGTCAAATATTTCCCTTTCAAAATTAATAATAAAAATAATTTAAATCATTAAAAAAAGTTGATCTTGTAATAATTCAATACATCCTGAATGTACATACGTTATGTTAATGGTAAATTTTACGAAACGTAATCTTTTCCTTTATTTTTGATTTACAACTCAAAATTTCCAAATATTTTTCTGAATAATTAAAATTTTAATCCTAATAACGATCTCAATAATTAATTAAGGTCTCAATAATTAACTATTGTAAGTAAATTATAGGTATTAATTTTCGCTCTCAATAATACAAAAACGATCTTTTAGTTTCTTCATAATCTAAAAGAATGCATTAATTTTTACACAAAGTCAAATATTTCCCTTTCAAAATTAATAATAAAAATAATTTAAATCATCAAAAAAAGTTGATCTTGTAATAAATCAATACATCCTGAATTTTTTTATTTTAAAAATATGCTTATGTACATTTTATATTATTTTACAACTTTATTATTATGTAAATTATAATAAAGTTGTATTATTAATTTTTTTTTCCAAAGGTATAATTTGTATTTATTGTCAATAGGTGGCGCCAGAACAGTATTTAAGAAATATATCTAAAATACCGGTAGATCATCGCAAAGCCTCGAAAGGTATCATCGCTATTTCTGAAAAAGTACTTAGAGGAATAAAATGCTTACAGAAATAAATTAAAAAAATCCTTTAAATTATTTAAAGACTTTAATATGCTTTTACGAATATTTTAAGAGCATAATCGGATTTTTTAATGAAACGTTCAAAGAGTCATTCATGGAATAGATATGGAATTTGTGTTTTTGAATGGCAACATTATTTGTTTGTTTACATCAGGTAATCGGATGTTTAATCGGTTAGGTATAGAAAGCTGCTCACCGGGCCTGAAGGGTCAAACAACAACAACAACAACATTAATCGGTTATTTTTAATTTAAAACTTAAAACATTATAACTGGATATGATATACATGTTTTATACGAAAATATGCTGAACAGACATTATTTCAAGTAGAAGAAATTATCATTTAATGGTTATGTGAAAGCATATCTTTTTCAGTAAGCCTAACATGGCGTTTAACTACGGTCGACTCGCAGACCAGAGTGGTACAGCCCGGTACCGTTACAGACAGATTCTCGCCTTTGGATTTTATTATAAGTAAGATTGCATTCGCGCATGCGCAGTGAAACATTTTTTACTAAACCTGCTCATTTTTCATCCAATTTTTATTATTTTTTAATTCCGATTGCAGAGTATTATGTACAATGTTGTTTGTCATATTTTCTGAAAAGAACTTGATTTTATATTAAAAACTCTGCAAATTATAAGCAAAAAACTAGGCGAAATTTGGGACTGTTTTTATAAAAACTTTCATTTCTCTACGAGTATACATGCTATCCTCATAAAAATGAACACAGTATATTACAATAAGCCACTTATTAATAATCTCGAGTTTGAACGTATTTGCTACATTAGTTTTTACAGGGTTATCCAAAAGATATTCGTCTTTTTTCAATTTGTTGACCGTCCCCTATGGGGTTTCGGGAAAAAATCTTCACGGAAATATATAACTTATATTATACTGGTTACACACCTGCAGTTTCAGGTTAATTCCTCATGTATTTTTCTAGATATTGCTCTTTTCACCATTTTTCACAAGTGTTCGTATTATTTTGTCACCCATCTGTAATATGTTTTCAGTAAACTCGTGCTTTCACGTTAAATGTGCTTTTGAACTTAGGGAAATAAATGCAACCGTGGAAACACCCTCAAACCAATTGCACAAATGTCTTCTTTATGGTCGTAATTAAGCAACACCACAAATTTTTTCGACAAAAATCGTACGGATCTCGACAAAAGAGACATTCAGCTACCAGAATATGCAGTCTTGTTAAATTCCGAGAGTATTGGAAAATTGAATTTTGTCCACCAAGATCATCAAAATGACCCACTGTGTGGTAGTAGTTACAGGGATCGCATTCACCCTGTAATTCCTACAATTCCTAAAATTTTCTTATCGCCCTAAAATTCTACTAAAATGTTTTTTTGTTTCCCTAAAATTTGCTCCCAATAACTATTTTCATTTAGAAATGACTGATAAACAAAGTTACCTTTGCTTTGTATCATGATCACCAAAGCTGATTCTTGCTAGACATTTTCATTGGTTGTTCAAAAGTAAGTGGTAAACAACAACAAATAAATAAAGTATCGTAACTTTAAAGTTTAATTAAAACTGCACTTGTTTTACCTAATGGCAATGCTGATCCTAAGAGGGGATTTTCTATAAACAATTGTATGCTAAAAGGTTGTTTCAATAAACATACGATAAAAAGTTTGAGATTTGTAAAAGATGCTGTTAAAAATTATGGAGGTGTGAGTAGACTACCTATTTCAACTTCCTTGTTAAATGATAATAAGAATTGAATTCACATAAAGCTTATCATCAGTATGCATGAAAAAAGGAAGAAAAGCTCAGACATTGAAATGGAGAAAGCCCAGATTTTAAAGAAGAAAATTAAATGTAATAAATAATCGAATAAAATCGATCTAAATAAAATCAAAAAAATTATTTTCTATGATACAAAACAGCATTTTATTTATTTATTTTTAAACAATTGAATATTCTTTGTGTTTCGTTTAACTATGCCTTTGACATGCTAAAAATTTAGCAAGGAATACATTTAGCCTGTAAGTAATTGAAATCGAAGAAGCCCAACTTTTGATGAAGAGAATTGAATGTGAAACAAAATTTTGAAATTCATTTTCTATGTTACAATACAGCATATTATGGATATTTCATTTTTTTTTAACTATTGAATATTCTTTGTATTTCATTTAACCTTTGAGATGTTAAAAATTTAGCAAGGAATACATTTAGCCTCAGCCAAATTTAAATAATTTTGTTTTTCATTCAAATATACTAAATTCAAGTATTTAAAAAAAGCTTTTTGTGAAAATACCAAAAAACAAGATTGCCAGAAATCATATAAGATTTATTAAAGACACATCTTATAAAGCTGTTAGATATAGAAAATTAAGGTAACATCATTTCTTTACTTTGTTGTTGCTGTTATTATTATTTGCTCTGTATTTGAGACATTTTTTAAACATATGAATGTTTACTTTAAAATTTTTAACATGACAAAAAAATTTTAATCAAGAATTTTCTAAGAATTTATTTGCTGTGTTTCTTAAATTAAATTACTTGTGTTATAATACAAGTGCATTGAAAAATCACCGGGGATGGTGCACATAAATTAGCTCTAAAATATCCCTAAAATTTCATTATCTAATACCTTCAAATTTTTTTAAATATTTGCTGCACCCCCTGTAGTTAATCGACACCTCCGATTTTTTCAAGAAAACTTGTATGGATCTCGACAAAAGAGACATTCAGCTACCGGTATACGTGGTATTTTTAAATTCTGAAACAATCAGAAAAATGAATTTTGTCCACCTAGATCATCAAAGCACCCCACTGTGTACAGGTACAAAATATTTTGTAGCTGGTCTTAGTTGCACTTGCATATTTATCCCAAAACTAACTGCACTGTTAGTAATTTAATTTTTGTTGCTATTTGCTATATTACTTTTAAAATTTTCCAATAATTCCTTTATTGTTTTACTTATTTTTTTTTTATTGTTGGAAATATAAAAAATACTAGCAATATAAAAGACAAGAAAAAATGCACAGGAATGATTTATGTTCAAAGGTTAAAATATATATTATTTCCATATAACTAAATGCAATATTTCAAATCAGGGTTGGCAAGTTTCTTCCAAGGTGGAAAAAACCGGCTGGAAGAAATAGGTTTCTTCCAAGTGGAAGAAATGGAAGAAACTGTTTTTCTTTTGGAATTTATCATATAAGTTGCAACTTTGTAACATACAATAAAAATAAATGCATTTTTCTAATAGATAACCTTAAGTAAATTTAATGAGACCTTTAAAAATTTAACTATACATGATAAATTGATAATTACACCAGTTTTTTAGCCAAGATCACACACCTGTCTAAAGCTTTCCAATCATTGCGTACCTGAATAAAATAAATGGTACTTTTCCGTTATCCTAACACCATGCCAAAATGTATGCTAATGTGCCATTTATTTCAACGCTGAACGTGCAATGGATTTTTATTGCAAGCCGTGCCAAACATTGTGATTTGCTGTTAATTGAACGTGAATCTTTTAAATTATCATTACTTAATCGTAACCTCACAAAACATCTTAATTTGCAATTTTTCAAATAGAAAATATTTAATATTAAGTTGTAACTTACATTTATTGTTGAAACGGACATGGATTTTATCATTTGGCAGTTATCAGGTGATGAGGAAGCTGCAATAAAACTGTTTCAGGACTTTGGATACATAAATAAAGGCTTTTATTTAAAAAAATATATATATTTATTCAAAAAGTGAAATGATTACTGCAATGCTAAGAGACATTTACAATTCCATGCCTGTAGTTAATGCCATTAGCCATAAATTGAGTTTTATTTTATTATTTTAAGTCAATATTTGTATTGATTTAATAAAATAGTTCATGAAAGTCTGTAATTTTCAAATGTTATATTTTTAATTGCTCAATTTTGTGCCAACAACGTTTTATTTCAAACTAATCATTTCACATGAATTCCATTTTGTGCTTTTTTTTACGCTTGGAGACGACAATGGTGTTAGTATAACTAACGGAAATGTACCAAATACATTTAAACAAAATATACAAAATCAATTACAAATTGTTTTAAAATATTGCATTTTTATATGATAAATAAAGAATTGGTAGGTAGTTTTTTTTACATAAATACATAAACAATGAAAAAATAACCCTCCTCCCTACATCTAAAGTTGTAAAAAACATAACCTGTAAATACCTGCTGAACCTGAAGTTTGTTATTAAAAAATAACTTATTTTTCCATAAATAATATTTTTAATATTAAAGTTTCCAATTTAATATAATTAGGTTTTGAATTTAACTCTTTTATATAGTTAATAAACTTTAATTTTGAGCATCTGTTTTGTTTTCTGTTGGTTTCTTCCATTTCTTCCAGTTTCTTCCGGTTTTTTCCAGTTTCTTCCACCGTCCTGGAAGAAACTAGTTTCTTCCGGAAGAAACCCAACCCTGTTTCAAATACATACTGCAGCAACAAGTGACAGTATACCAAGAAAATTGTCACAATATATTGGCATAATTTAGTTTTTTTCATCAATGGGGCAGAGAATTATTATAATCATGTCACAGTTATGGGAGAATAAATTGTAATATAACACATAGGCACAGTAACATAAATTATAAACATAATAAATTATAAATTGTACTAAAGTATTGTAAATTATTTATAATTTAAAATATATTATGAATAATTTATAATCTAATAACCTCTTTATATTTATTTTCAAAAAATAATTTTTACTGTGCAAGATGTATGCAATGTCTGTATTTTTAATACTTATTTTAAAAGATATTTAATTTGTTATGTCAATAAAAATGTTGCGTATCTTTAAAGTTTTCAATTGATGATATTTTCTGTACTTTATTAAAAAGTAAGAAATCCTGTACAGTAAAGATTAAATGAATATATGAATCGGTTTTAAATGAAAGCCCTTGAAAATAGAAAATAATTAATGTACATTTTGTTAGTCTGTTAACCGGCCCCCGCTTACAGAAAATTGAAAATAGAAAACAAGAAACAATTTTCATTTAACATTAGAATATAATTTCAATGAAATTATAAATTTGCAGTTTACTTAAATTACACATTTTTCTCCCAAGCTTTGGAATATTGTAAAAAAGTAAAAATGAGCTGACACTAGTAATCATTTCTCAGACTTTTCCATGAATATTAACTTTGCTTGTAAATATAGACTTGAAAATAAGAAAAACAGAGACACCTTGCTACTTGATTATGGTGGGGAAGGTGAAGAAACAGTTCAGATCAGCTACATGGAATTTTCCTATTGTATTTGTAAGGGGACACTAGTTAGGGAGGAGATAATTGATATGAGTGACAAAAAGACAAACACACAACTACTGTCGGTTAAAATGATTTAATCTTCACTATACCAGATTCCCTTCTTTATTAAAAATTATAAAAGAAGAAGTAAATTAGAAGTGTAAAATGCTTTTACACTTCTAAATGCATAATTTTACTTTTTATTATATAACTTTCAGAATAAATTTTATCCCAAAAATATTTATTTCACTGTTTAAAAATAATCATGAAGTGTTTTCAGTAGTTAAATGTTGCTTCCACAAAAACTGAAACAATTCTTAGCATTTTTATAATTATTATTATGATTGAATGATTTTTCAGAGTTTATATGTTACTAAAAAACTAAACAAATTTAAATAGATACATGTCTTCCTTTAAAATTAATTTTTTTCACTTTTTTTTTGAGGAAATATGTTGTTATCAGAAATATGTAACCAAAAATTTATAACATGCTAACAGTGCAGAGATGTTAAAAAATATTTTTAAACCATGCTTTATTTTCTCATTTAAAAAACCTCTTATTTCATTATAACAAAATGATAGAAATAGTTTTAATTAGTCAAATACTTTAAGATAAGCATAGCATTATTTAAGAATTAAATAGAATAAAGTAATTTGTACTGTTTAATAAAATAGAATGTTAGAATAATATCCAAAAGAGAATAAGCATTGCGGTATATTATATATATACAGTCAAGGATCGATAATCTGCGCACCTGTAATCAGCAATTTTCTGTAATTTGCATTGCTTAATAAATGTAAACAGTTAAACAAATTTACAAATTATTGATCCAAAAAATGATTTTTTAAAAGAAATAATAAAAAATGCAGTAAAAGTTAATAAAATATCTACTTATTTTTTAATATACATATATTTTTTTATATGCCAGTAAAAACCAAGCTGTTTTACAGAACACACGTAGGCTAACAGGACATTCTGAACGGATGCTCATGTTTTACTGCTTTTCATTCGTCGCTATTTTAAGTTGAGTAAGTTCAGGAGAGTAAATAACCAATGAAAATGCATCATTTTGTGAGCTTGTTATGCCTGGTAAATGTATGGCATAATATATGAACTGAACCTTTGTTTGTTGATATTCCATGTGCCAATGAAGAATTTCATGGTTTTAAGCACTCGCATGTCAAGATAAAAACTGTAGAACTTTTACACTATGTGCAAAAAGTTGGAAGTAATGTCTCTAAATCTGCAATAGAAGATTAGTGAATCTGCTGACAGCAGATGATAAAGCATCAATTACTGAACATGTAACAGATGCTGAAATAATCTCTAGTGTTTTACATCCTACTGATTCTGAAACTGAATCAGATCCTAAAAATGCAGAAAAAATTTCAATTGATCAGGGACTAGCTTTGGGTAGACAATACTTGAACCTTTTAGAGCAACAGAGTTGCATTTCTTAACAAGAATTAATGACTATTTATAGAATGCAAGATAAACTTTCTAAAGAAAAATTTAAATCTTTAAAACAAAAAACTATTTTTATTATACAAAAAACTTTATAAATATTATTCAATAGATATTCAAGATTCTATTTTTCATCCTTCATCATAGTTTGTTGAACAACTCCTTTTGCAGTTTTTAATCATTCAGCTCATCAGTATCTGTTATGAAATTATTTTATACCTTCCCATTATTATAATTTTCTGTATTTATTTTATTTTTGTATTGATTATTATTATTCTTTTTAGCATTTTTGCTATACTTCTTGCTGAAAATGCTCCTGGAAAAAAATCTTAATTCTCATATATCAAATAATCAATGTAATTATTCTTTAAACATATATATCTATCAGTTTTTTAATAAGATAATTGAAAATTGCGTTTTTTGAGATAGGATATTAAATTAATTATTTAATTTCATATTTAACTTTTCATGTCATACTGAAAATGGAAATAAATGTTGTCCAGAAATAAAATAAAAATGACACATAATCCATAATACTCCATAATCTGCAATATTCTATAATCTGCACAACCTTTGGTCCCAACTTGTGCGGATTAAAGAACTTTGTCTGTATATATATATATATATATAATGGATTTGATAAGGAAATTGAAAAAAAAATTAAATTCGCTCACATAAATTGCAAATGTTTTATGTTGCCTTTGGCTTAGACTGAAATATCCTGTATTTTTGACTGAAAAAAAAATGTGACCCTGGTTTCCTGTAAAAATATTGCTTCCTAGAGAGTGTTCTTCCATCTCTTAAAGTTTGTCTGATCATTTTTTAAACAATTTGTATAAATGTAGCATTGTTTTATGTTATTTCATTGGTCCATTTTATGTTTTATAACTTTAATGCAGTAAACAATGTTTAAAGTAACCATGTCTCGCATAACTGCTGATCCTAATATTAAAAAAAAATTAGCATTATCGTACATCCCAACCTTCTGAGGGTTTTCATTTTAAAAAATAAAAAACTTTCATTTTAATTAATAATAGAAATTGAATACATATCACACAGAAATTAGATACATTATTAAATAATTTTTTAAATACATTTCCTGGCTCCATACATGTTTTTTTACTTGAAAAAAGAGAATGTTGGCAACTATACCTTATGATTTCATTCATTGGAAAGGCTCATTTGATTAACCAGTGTTTCAAATAAGTGACAACCACTGGACTAACTATCAACAACTCACCCCCTAAAGCCGAATTCTAGCTGCATCGCTAGTTATAACAGAATTAAAGTTTGGGAGGCACCCACTAAATAAAAGTGTGTATGCAGTCGAACCAAGTAAATAAAAGTCTGTATACAGTCGAACCCACTTACTGCAAGATCAGATTTAGAGAAGTATCAGTTAATGCGAATTTTTTTTTTTTATTGAACAATAAAAAATGTCCTTATTGAATATTGTAAAGTTTTTCTGTTTGAGTACAAAACTAAAACATCACTATTTTACTCTCTGGGCTGGACGAAAATGTGATACAGTCAAACCTCGTTCACACGAAATCGCTTAACGCGAAATGTGGCTTAACACGAAATAACGCTGTGGTCCTGTCAAATGAGTCTTAAAATCAATGTTAATTAATTCGTTTAACACAAAATAGAATTTCGGAAGATCCCGCTTAAGGCGAAATTTTTTTTAGCTCCAAAGTCAAAGCATGATTCCTTACGCAATGTTTCTGATATTTCAAACTTATATGTCACATCCTCTTGCTAAAAATGGAATTTTCTCATGGTTTGAAAAAGATCTAAAGTGGAAAAGGGTTACAGAAAATCGTGAAATACTGAATTCCTGATTAATCTCTGCTTTTCTTTGATCTCTGATATGAGCAAGTGTTCCCACATTAACCATATGAGCTATAGATCAGTCACAATAAAAGTTTGGGTGAAGGAATTGCTTTTTTAAAAGTGATTGTTCCATTGCTCGGTCGACTGTATTGACAGTGACATAAACGGGGTTTCCGAATTCCCTTATTTATGAGTGAAAGAAGTGACAATCCCTACTTTACCGCCTGACTAACATAATTGAAACTCTCTTTGCAGTTGCTCTGTAGAATTCTCTGAAAGGTGAGTCGAAAACAGCAAGCTGTATCTTTAGAAACCAAGAAAAAATTTTAACGAAATTAGCGATAAAGTGCTAAAAAAAATCAGAAAATGTGGCGAAGTATGGGATACCTACAATTCTTCTACAATTGGTCCTCTCACAAATTTTAAAGAATCGTGAAAAGATTGAAGCGGCTAATTCTGTGAATCAATTCAAACCAGTAAGAAAAGGAATGTGTAGAAGAAAGAATGAATAAATTGAAATTGCTCTCTTGCGGTGGATTAAAAAGACAAGAAGACAGAACACTGTTTTAACTTTTGCAGTTTTGCAAGAGGAAGCAAAGGCTTGTGCTGATGCTCTCGGTGAGAGCGATTTCATATGTTCTAACAGATGACTGACAATATTACAAAAGTGTCATAGAATTGTCTGCAAAAAGATATGTAGTCAAAAAACGGGACATTCTTTCCTATACAATGTTTTTTCCGAGTACACTTGCATAGATTAAGATGTCCTGACTTCGGATGTGACGACAGTTTAAGAAATAATTGTTGAATAAAAAAAGATGACAACATTGAATTGTCAGACAAGGATAAAAAATTGGCACAGAACGGAAAAAATTTAGTGTCATTAAATGAATCTACTCTAGCACTGAAAACTGCACAACGTTTCCTTACGGAACAAGATGATGCTTCCTGAGCTTTGAACAAATTAGATGAGGTCCATACGTTCCTAAAAGAAGTACTCTACAAAAAATGGAAAAAAAAGTCAGTAACAGACTTAAAAAAATGATTAGCAAGTAAATAAATTTATTATTGTCTAAAAAATGTTGATTCATTTGTTAATGGAATTTTCTATTTCTTATTAATTTATGATTTTATGAGCAGAGTTATATTTGTAGGTCGATTTATTTAGTTTTTATATCTAACATAGATGGCACCACTATTATGACGGTTAACACGAAATTTCGGATAACACGAAAAAAATTCGCAGTCCGTTCAATTTCGTGTTAACGAGGTTCGACTGTATTACACTGGTGTGCAAAACTTAAGCAACAAACACAAAATGTTAATTTCTGAACACGTGACTACTCAAAAGGAAATTCTATAAAGAGCAAGTGTAGAAAAGAGGATCTACCCTAACAGCACGGCCAGTCGATGTGAAGTCCCCTTGACGTCACACATGGTATGAAGTGTCACAATCTCTATGGTGAATCAAAATATGGGATATTTCACTGTCTCATTATTATTTTCAAATGATTTTTAACACTGAAAAGTCACTGTGACTGTCACTTTGTGATGGGTTATCAGGTGACATTACAATGAAGTCACCTAGTGATTCTCAAGTCACTGTCAGTTGAAGACTGAACTTTGAAGTCATTGTGAGCATTGCATTGTGATGAGTCGCCAAATAATGTCACAATGAAGTCACATGGTGACTTTCTGGTGATCGACACTCTATTGTGAAGTCATCTTTGTGAAAAGTTACCAGATGATTTCATTTTCTGTCATTTGGGAACTCGTCACAGAACAGCTATCATGATGACTTTACAATGGAGTGTCAAAATGACAGTCACATGAGAGTCGCAAGATGACTTCATTGTAAAGTCACCTGGTGACTCGTCAAAAAGCAGCAATCATGGTGATTGTTTAGTGGAGTGACCAAATGAGAGTAAAAATGAGACGAATGAAAGATATCCCATTTTTGTTCATTGTAGTGACTGTGACAGTTGTGACCATTTGTGATGTCAAGAAGATTTCACATCGACTGTGTGTGCGGTTAGGGTAGTACCTATTTTCTACACTTGCTGTTTATAGAAGTTCCTTTTGAGTACTCACGTGTTCAGAAATTAGCATTTTGTGTTTGTTGCTTAAGTTTTGCACAGAGAAAAACAAAGGGACGCATCCCTGTCTTTTCTTGGCATGTGATGTGGAGCATCTTTATGGCAAATTTCACTCCTGAAATTGAAACTATACTCAGAGGGTCATTTTGATCTTGAAATTATATATGTAACGATCACAGATACCATTAATTTTAGTTACTTTTTGATGTAAGGACTGAAAAGTCTGCTCTTTCAAGTTTTCTTAGACTGTGACAGCTGAAAAAAAAAAGTGTGTGTTGTTAGAAACTAAAATCCAAAGACTAATACTTGTTGATGAAGGTTGAATGAAAGTCTCTAAAATTGCAATAAAATTCAGGATTTCAGATAATTCTTTATAGGCAGTTTAAAAAAATAAAAGTGAGTTATTAAAACATATCACGAAAGTTTTATTGCTTCTGATAGAAAACTGTTTCATTTTTCAAAGTTTGGTAATGTCGTAAATTTTTTTAAAGGGTGGTTTATGTTTGCAACAGCAAAAAATTTACCTATTAATGGGCCTATTTTGAAGGGAAAAACAATGTAATTCACTAAGGGTTTGAAAAAAAAGATTTTGTTGTGGGTAGTGGATAACTACAACAGTTTAAGAATCACCTGCAATTGTTTCTAAAACTAAGTGGAGAAAATGCACAAGTAGAAAACTCAGTAATCAGACAATGGTTGAAAAGTAAAGAAAATTTAATTAACAACTTAAAATTCTAGCTGCTTACTATGCTGATGAGACAGGACTTTTTTTAATCAACTTTTAGTAGAACACACATTTGCATGAAAGGAGAAACATGTACTGGTACAAAGCATTCCAAGATCATTCTAACTGCATTATTTTGTTGCAGAAAATCTCAAAATCTATGCTGTCTCAAAAATTACCTGTAGAATTCCAGAATAATAAAAAAAATGTGGATGACTTTAAAAAATTTCGGCATGGAAAGATTTGATAACTTGTTAAAGCTGAATAGGCACATTTTGCTTTTAATTGATAACTGCACTGCCCATGAAACAATCATCCAGCTTAAAAGCATTACATTATGTAATTTTCTCCCAAATGCTGCATCAAAAATCCATATTTTTGATATGGGCATAATAAAAAACGCATCAAATTCAAAGGGAAATATAGAATGAATGTAATCTGACAACTTTTTTGAAACTTGAATTGAATTGAAGTTCTGTTGCTCAAGTAAAAATATGCAAATATTTAGAAGATTGGTGGCACTTTATCAAACCAAAAACTAGTGAAAACTGCTGGAAACAATCAAGATTCCTTAATGAAAAAAAATTAGATTTTTCTCCAGAAATTGATCCTGAAGACAGTTTTCTTTAGGATAATCTGAATGAAAACAGAAATGTTACTAACAATATTACACTGACCAATTACATTAGCAGGGCTAGCAACCTAGAATTAGAATATCAAGAAACAGATGAAACATCATTGCTGAAGTTCCAACTCATTCTGAATCTGATGGATGACATGGAATTGGAAACAAAGAATCAGTGTCATCAAAATGTGATGTGAAATGTCTAAAAAACTTATGAGTATATTTTAAAGGACATAATATTGACTGCAAACATCACTCATATGCAATTGAAAAAGAATTATGTAAATCAATTTTAAATTCAGCTGTTCAAAATAAAGTTACAGTATAGGATCCGTTATCCAGAATGCTTGGGACATGGGGCATTCTGGATAAGGGGTTTTTCCGTAATTCGAAACACCTCTTTATAAGTATAAAAAATGTAAGAAATAATTTCATAAAATAGTGATAAATATGAATAATATATGTAAATACATTACTTATAAATTTGTTCATTTAATACATTATTTGCACAAAAAAAAACATTCTAAATTACAAAAAATAAATAAAATTTCATTTTGGGAATTGGGAGCAGAATCTTTTGATTTGGAGATAGCGATGGCATCAACTGCTGTCATTTATCCAGCTTGTTTAAAATTTATACAAGTACCCTAGATTGAGGCTAAAGATCATCTGCTGGAGGTGGCTGCGCATACTGGAGTGTGACGTCATGTGTTTAAAATTTACTGGAAGTATATTCTAGAAAAGAATTTTAGTTTTTTATTCAGAGAAAATCCCTCTGACTGTGAAAAAATTTCCAAATCTAAATTTACAAATTATCAAGTAACTATTATTTTATGTATAAAAAGGAAACGTTAAAATCAATGCGTAACCTGGCAACTTTCCATAACCTGTTATTACTGATGCTGATCGCAATGGCGGATTCGCCGATTCTTATCATAGAAATAATTTTTCTAGGCTGAATTTTACAAAACAAAAAAGAAATGTTAGTCAGTTTTCTGCTCACCATATTTCTCCGGAATAACACCATGGCATTAAACTATGTTTAACTTTTTTTAATGAAACTTGTAACAAATAAAATTTGTACCATGTTTTATTTTTCTAATGTAATTGTTTTTAATTTTTTCTTATCGTAATGTTTTTCGTATCATAATTTTTTATATTTATTTATTGAATTTATAAATTAATTAATGAAGCAGGGGTGATTCTGAGTAAAAAAAAAAATTCTGAAATTCACAGCAAATTTTCTGAAAAGTTAACTGATGAGAGGGGGGTGTCCACTCCTGACACTTTTTTTCTTGAGTCCCTTTGACGAAATTTGCTTTTTTTCGTGATCTTTTGACGAAATTTGCAGTTTTTCGTAATCTGTTGACAAAATTTGCTGTTTTTCGTGATCTTTTGACGAAATTTGCCGTTTTTTCGCATTTCTCTGACAAAAGTCACGTTTTTCCTGCGGACTGTTGACATAATTTGCCGTTTTTCGCGATCTTTTGACGAAATTTGCCCGTTTTTCGCAATGTTTTTGACGAAATTTACCGTTTCTTTCGTGATCTTTTAACGAAATTTGCCGTTTTTCACAATGCTTTTGACGAAATTTGCCGTTTTTCACAATGCTTTTGACGAAATTTGCCGTTTTTTCACGATTTTCTGACGAAAGTCACGTTTTTCCAGCAATCTGTTGATAAAATTTGCCGTTTTTTCGCGATCTTTTGACGAAATTTGCCGTTTTTCGCAATGTTTTTGACGAAATTTGCCGTTTTTTTCACGATCTTTTTTCGAAATTTGCCGTTTTTTCGCAATTTTCTGACAAAAGTCACGTTTTTTCAGCGATCTGTTGACAAAATTTGCCGTTTTTTCGCGATTCTCTGACAAAAGTCACGTTTTTCCCGCGATTCTTTGACAAAATTGACGACTTTTCTTCGAACAAATGACGGGATTGATTTTTTTCGACGATCATTTGCCGAAATACCGATACATTTTATGTCCGAATTTTCGGATTTATGACCGATATTTTTTTTAATTTTCGGAAATCATTGCTTTAATTTTTCGGAAAATTCGGACCAGAATCACTCCTGGAATGAAGGCACTATCATTTTGTTATTTTTTCTTATACTGACACTTAAATTTTTACTTTTTTTTTTTAAGAATTTTTTTTTAATGAATTTTTTTTTTCGTTTAGTGTTTTGCATTCCGGTTTTCGGAGCGTTCCGGATACCGGGACGCCGGATAACGGATCCTATATTGTACTACATTTTCCAAAAATATAATAATTTTAAAAACAAAGAGATGACATTCTTTAGGAAAAAAAGGTGTGTTTCATTTTTCCATTTTTTTATATTATATCAACTATTATGAATATCAGATATTTTCAAATGTTTTTCAAAACCCTGTCAACTTCAAAATATGCTGGCTCAAATATATCAGTATAACCTAAACATTGTAATTCTAGTATATATTTATTCTTTAAAGTGTTAATACTGTTTTGCTTTTTGAAGTACTGCTGAATGTTGTTCTTTAAATGGTTTCATGATTGGTGTTTTCTGAGCTGTACTGCACTAATCTATATGTGTTTGATTATGTTATCTAAAATGTCTTATAAATTTAAGATTTAATGATCAAATAATATGTAATGCTTTAATTTATTTTCATTCAGTTTCAGTATAAGGTACAAATGTATAATGATAATAATTATTCTTACAATAATTTGAAGTAAAACTCATAAAAATATGGGAAGGTTTTTTTCTGGACTGGGAATGAGGGGAGGACACTTCGGCAAACCTGGTTAAAGTAAAACCTGTCTTAAACAGAAAGATGTCATGCTCCTGATGGCAGGAATACTGCACAGTTATACCTGCAAAGACAGAAACATGTCTAAAATGACAGTTTTTTCCTGGTCTTAGTGATTCTGTTTTTGGGGTGTTATTGTATTTGGTATTTAAAATAATAGTTTCATTTATTTAATAGCTCAACAATGTATTTTAATAAAAACATTTTTTGTTTGTTTGTTTTTTAGTGACTGGCGAGATCACAGTCCAAGAGCATTTAAAAATTACAGAACAAGTAAGTTGCTAATTTTTCATATTCATATATATGCTTGATCTTATTAATAAAAATCATAATTCATAAAAATCAGTGGTTGTATAAACTAACTATACAAACTTAAGCATTGTAAAACTTCAAAATTCACTTTAATTTATTTTTCTAAGAAAATTTTGAATTACTTTTTTTGAACTGTTATCATATATTATAATATGAGCAAATCTTGTGTGTGTATGCAAATTTCATCTAAAAAATGGCTCTACTGATTTTAACTAAATTTTGTATCCTACCATTTTGTGCTACGAGAAGGCCATTGGGCTAGGTCACATGTTTGAGAAAATTCAATTAGTGTGTTATTTTGGGATCACTATGGGTCAATGGGAATGGAAGGTTGAAACAGTTGTTAAGTAGTTGGCAATAAATGAAGTCACAATGTTGAAAATATTTTGCCAAATTTGGTGGGAAAATCAACTTTCAAGATTACCAATGCCAAAACACATGCTTGGCGCCAAATGAAAGAATGTTGCCATGTTTGCAATTTTTCTCCAAATTTTGGCAACATTTGGTGAAAAAGCTGTTTTTAAAATCTGAAAGAAATTTCTAGAAATTCCCAATAGGAGCTGAGAAACATAATTCAACCAATCAGAGTAAATAGAACTTTCTTGCAATTCATCCTACACTAGGACTAGACGATATTAGGATTTCTACATTGTGATACATCATTGAGGCTATATCGCGATGCATCATGATATTAGACTTTTGGTATCACAAACATGGTCGTAATTTTAATATAAAATTTAAGAGCTGTACATGTAAGTCAGCAGTGCCCTGCTGACTTTTGTTCTGAATGAAAATAAGGACGCCTTCATAATTTACAATAACTTAATATAAATATCTAAATTAAATATGAACTATTTATAATTAAAGCAAGTTAAAGTTATAACATTATTTAGGCTTATAGCTAGACATCATCTTTGAGCTGTGTCCCATGTGGAAGCTAGCTCAAAAGTGAGGTCTTTGTACATTAGAATTATATCTTCTTTCTAAGATACGCTGAATCAGCCCCATTTCACATAAAGAACTTATGCTGACTACGTGCCATTTGGACATAAAGAAATAAGTGATGACTCTGCTCCATTTTGATACAAAGGGATATACATCAGAGCGAGACTGCTGAATAATGCTGTTGCTAAGTGCATGCCGTGGATTCCATAACCACGACTCACACCTGACCATTCAACATGTGGGCGACCTTGTCCACATCTAGCAAAAGCAACAAGGAATACAAAAAAATAAACTGGGGCCGAACAGAATAAAACAAAGAAAAACTCTCATTAAATATTTAAAGAAAAAATTTTAATTTAAACCTTCTGCTACGAATACTTATGCTGGGTTGCACTGAGGATTACTCCAACAAAAGAACAACTAAAAAAAAAAATCATCGTGAGAAAAAAATATCATCATTGTATGTCATGAGACCATCTGTATCATGCACCGTCATCTTCAAGAAAAAAACAAAACAAAATCTGTCTCGTCTAGGCAAAAAAATAAGGTGGGGAGGAAAAAAAATGAAGATAATTCCTTCTGAAAGGGGTTTCTTCCATGCAACAACCAGCTATTAGTACTGTAAAAAATTTAAAATGATGGGGGAGGGGGTTAAATAACAACAATAAAAAAACCACATATATACAGCATTCAAATATAAAGTTAACATATCAATAAATATCAAAATATGCTATACAGCAACAGCATCAAAACCGTAGCATGAACAAAATTGTATGAAAAGAAAAAAATTATACATACATCATCCACTGAAAGAAAAAATGGGAAGGGGTGTTAAATAACAACAATAAAAAACCCACATATATACAGCATTCAAATATAAAGCTAACATATCAATAAAAATCTAAATATGCTATACAGAAACAGCATCAAAACCGTAGCATGAACAAAATTGTATGAAAAGAAAAAAAAATTATACATACATCATCCACTGAAAGAAAAAAAATTAAGTGAATCTTCATATCTGAGTCTTCAGAATATATAACAAAAATTGTAATAGTTGTCAAAAAAAAATTAAAGAAAAATACATCTTGCGTCGTTCAAAAATTAAAAAAACAAAAAAAATATATCAACGTCGTCACTTTTTAACATTGTCGTCATAAAAGAGAAAAAGAAAACTATTCCAGGCATCAATGGGAAAGAAAAAATTTAATAATAAAAAAAAAAAAACTAGAATTAAATTTCTGTCTATGAGAAAGGGTGCTGAGCTGTACCGGGGATATACTCTAACAAAAGAAAAAAGGAACATTGAAAGAAAAAAAAACTATATCATCATTTTGTGCCATGAGACTGACTGTCTCATGCACCATCGTCAGAAAAAACAAATGGAATAAAAATCTTTGTCCTGTGATATGAATTCACCATCCATCTATGTACTCGTTATTTAGGAAAAGAAGAGGGGGAAAAAACGTCAAAATTTTCCTCATTTAAAACAAAAAGAAAAAAAAGTCATCAAAAGCGTCTAATGAAAAAAACTTCAAAATTCGCTTCGTCTAAGTAAAATTCTGCGTCGTCTATCAGAAAAAAAAGTCTTGAAAGGGATTTCCCCTGTAGCAGCCCGCAGTACTTATCAAGAAATTTCTGTAATCGTCAAAAAAAGGAATTTCTATTAGTCTTCACAGAAAATAAATAAATGTCTTAAAAGAAACACATCTTTACGTTATTAAAAAATACTAAATAAAAACATGTTTTTTGTATAAAAGGGCGAAAAAGTCATTGTCATATAATTTTCACTCATACTTCTTAAGAGGGAAACATCATTAAATATAAAACAGTCATCTTGAAAAAAAGAAGGAAAAGGAAACTTTTGTCATGGTTTCCAGCATTCTGTAAAAATCATGTAAAATACACAAAAATACACTGTAAAAATACATAAAAACATTAAACAAAATAGAATACTGCAAATTTTTTAAAGTTCTCGAAAGTTAATTTAACGAAACTGTACTGTTCCATAATAAAGATGTGATAATAATTAAAAAACAGTTCACAGTCAATACACACCCAAAAGTAAACATAGAGTTGAAGAAGTGTCAGTAATCATGTTGTACACGTATTGTACAAGTCTCACTATATTTTTTGTTGATGCACATTTTGAAGGAAAGAAAACACTGGTGCACATCAAAATTGTAATTAAAAAACAATGCACACCTCATTAAATTATGCAAGACCCTCTTGAACACAATTAATGGAGAAATACCAAACACAAGGATTTCTTGCCACTATTCCTTAAAAAATAAAACGAAACACTATCTTGATATTCTTTGAAGCAAACAAATAAATATTGAAACACACACAAAAAAAATATTGAACTGTATATATGGAAAAACATACATATCACTTATCTTGGACACAAATAGGAAAATTCTTCTTAGCACCATTATGAGACAAACCCACGATCATTCATCTTTTGATAAATCACAGTAGATAAAAAAAAATAAAAACATGGCAAATCTTATCTCACTCGGTAAAAACTGAAACACTTTGTGAATCACAGAATGGCAGACATTCATTTTTTTCTTCGTATTTTTTCTTTCTTTCGTTTTTTTTTTGTATATTTCCCTGTTTTTTTTTGTAATAAATGTTAACATTACACCAAAACTGAGTGACTGAGCAACAGTTTCACGAATTTTAGAATCATTAGCAAGAATTGAGCAATTAAGCAAAAAAAAGTAGGATCATTGTTTGTTGAATATTTTTGGGTTTTGAACAGCATTCTGCATATTTAAAAAAAATATCATTTACTTCCAGGTGTTGAAATATCTGGATAAAACGTTGGCATATCACTAGAACGAAAAAACGAGCGGGGAGTGGGGAATGATTTGCATCTGGTGAACTTGCACTGACCTGCTTTTCTGTAATCGAGAAATTAATCATTGAAACCGAACTTTGCTGATAAGACTTCTTCATTCACACATGGAGAGAGAAAAAAAAATATTCATCGATGAAACTTCAAAAGTGCAAGACATTTCTTTTTTCTCAGGCAGGTTAAATGAGCAGCACAGTAGTATAAAAAGGAAATGTTTCATCGAAAACAAGCAGCGTTAGAAACTCAATCGAGATCAGAATCGTTTGTAAATAAACGTCAAAAAGAAGGCAACACGTCCATAAGCATTCTGGCAAAAGTCTAACGAATTTAAAAATATAAACAATAAGGTGTCAAGGGGGTTTTTAAGGTACAATCGGCCGGAGCTCTGGCAATCCGTAGGGTGGATATCTCAGGCTGATGCTGTCTCGATGAGGCGGCTGACTCTCTCCATTTGTAAGGCATGGTAGCCATCTTAGTGTGGTCTCTTTGGACAGACATCTCAGTGCAGTCTCTTTGGACAGACCCGCTCAGCGTCTTCTCAGTGGGATGGTCTTTAGTGCAGACTAGGTCGATGCCCCCATGTAAGTCAGCAGTGCCCTGCTGACTTTTGTTCTTAATGAAAATAAGGACTTCTTCATAATTTACAGTAATTGAATATAAATATCTTAGTTAAATATGAACTAGTTACAATTACAGCAAGTTAAAGTTACAACGTTATTTAAGCTCATAGCTAGGTATTGTCTTTGAGCTGTGTCCCACATGGAAGCTAGCTCAGAAGTGAGGCCTTTGTACATTAGAATTATACGTTCTTTCTAACATATGCTGAATCAGCTCCATTTCACATAAAGAACTTACGCGCCATGAAGACTGCCCTGGACTACCAGAATTAGTAATAATACAGTGAGAATTTATTCTTATATCAACGAATATTATAATATCGTTGAACACAAAGCTAATTTCAACCGAGTGTAGCTCGATCTTCCCTTCTGGTGATTAATAATATGTGCTAAATTAACTACATAAACACTTGGGAATAATGTTAAGTATCAGAAAGAAAAGTGAAATCAGCAATGTGGCTCTGAAAATTCTAAAATTAATTTTTAAATATTAGCTAAAATATAACTAATGAAGGAAATTATTAAATGCATGTTTCTCTGTAGCCTTAAAAGTTGCAGAAAGGCAATTAAAATTTTAAAAATCTTTCATTAGTGTTATTTTGATCTAACACACTTGTTTGTTATCCCTTTTGTTTGTAATTTGACTAATAATATTAATGTACATAGCTGGATATTTTATTTGAGAAAATTAATAGTAAAACTCGAGCATGAAAAAATCTATGGTAATCAGGGATGCCACTTTTCTGCCTAAAGGTGGAATTCTGCTTTTTTATAAATTTTACGATTTCTGCATTTTTATAAAATCCGCGATGTCTGCCTTTTTTATATAAAATCTGCGATTTCTGCTTTTTATGTATCAAGTCAGGTCTGTGATTTTTGCAGATTCTCCTCCATAATTCTGCGATATTAGCTTTTTTTTCTATTACCCTTAACTAAAAAATATATGTGTTAAACGATATGACTTCATTGAGTTTCATTTCACTACCTTGTATGGTTTGCTACAAAGCAGCACATTTTCCCAGAGTTGCACAGGAGTCCTGGAAGACAAAATTCTACTCTCCATCCTGCCTATTATCAGAGAGGGATGCCATTTTTCTGCTTTTCTTGTTTTTTAATCGATCAGCGATTTCTGCTAAATTGTAAAAAGTTGATGTTTGCCGAGAAGAAAGCCAAGAATTGCGTCATGAATAAAATCACAAAATTGGGTTAATTCCTTTCTTTATTTACAGTGTAAGACATTGCCTTTAATTAAAGTTACTTACTGTATATCTTTTATAGCTCATAATGTCCTTCATTATACAAATCCTATTTTTTTAGTTTTTTTCAATCTTTATTTACATTACAGACTTTAATCTCAGTTATTACCGGCACTTTCCACTTGATAAACATCAGACTTCAGTAGGTATTTTTCTCGTTCAACTGGCAGTAGTTCTCTTAACTGCTATGAGAAGGCTCCACATCTTCTGTTTGACTGCGACTCGGTTACGAATCATACGTCATTGACATTTGTTCTAGAAGCCATTTGAATCTACATATTGAAGTTGGTTCACATGTCCATACGATATAAATATCGTTGGACCAGAATTTCCTTACTTTGATGTTTGTTCCTAATATGGATTTTTATTCAAAGCTTTCATGATACATCAATGGGGTGTTAATGTCGTGTCGCCATTTTGTTGAATGGGATTCAGTTAAAAACCATTTCTCGTTTGATTATACATGTAGCTTTATTGAAGTGTTTCAGAAATTTGGTTTTATGCACTGAATATCTTCAAGAAATTATCATTTTTGGACTGAGTTGCTTCGGCTACTTGCCGCGCGGTGTCTGACAATGCCATTTGCAGTTTTCAATCACTTTGTTGACGATGGCTTCGAAAAAACCCGGGAACTCAGAAGGAAAATTAACTACGATGGAATACATTTTTCTGAGTTGGACAACCATGTAATGCAACTGCTATTAAGTACAATAAAATAGAAGCCATGTCATCCAGCTTGGAACATAAAAGGCTGAATTTTGCCAACAAACTGCAGATGATCAATGATGAAATTGCAGCAAACATGGGGGTAAGTGGCACTTTTCTATTCAACGTTTTCGATGAGGAACCTCCTCCCCCCTCCGCCCCTAAGGAAAATTCCAATTCTATTCCTGCTGAGGAAAATTCAATGCTGGTTGACCCCAGCTCTAACAAGGGCAAACGCCCTCTTATCAATGATGAAAATTCAGATACTGATTGAAGAAGGGTGGCAAACCCCCAACCCAAAAAAGAAATCTGCCTTTTCTAATTCTGGTCCTAGTGGCTATAACAGCCCCAAACCTAAAAAAGAAAGGATTCCACCCTTTTTTATTGAAACCATTCCACATTGGAACACCCTTCTAATAATGCTAAAACGTCAGGCCCCCTTCTATCAGATCTTCTATGAAAAAAAATTGAATCAGGATCTCAGTTGATTCTGAAATTGAGTATAGGAAAGGGCAAGCTGTCTTAATTCAGGGAAAGGTCGCCTATAGAAGTTTTCTCTTAAAAAATGAAAAGAAATTCAAATTCGTCCTCAGAGGCCTCCTAGCTAATGCCTCTTTACCTATGATCCATAAATCTCTCCCACACGATGAGCTAAATGGGTTGACTGCCACACAACTCTATCATGGAAACATGAAACATTGTGTTCCACTCCCGCTGATTCTGGTGCAAATTCCCAGACAACTAAATACTCCTGACCCCTTATTCCAAATTTCAGAGATCCTGGGACTGCAGGTGAAGTTTGAAAAATACTGAGGTAGAAAAGGACCCATGCAATATCAGAATTGTCAGGGGTACTTTCATTCAGCTGCTGTCTGCCCCCTTCCAGTAAAATGTGTAAAGTGTGCAGGCACACACAAGACAGATGTCTGCACAAAACCTTATGATGACCCCATCAAATGTGTTAATTGTTCATCCGCTCACCCTGCTAATTATCGATTGTGCCCAAAATTCCTGGGAAATCAAGAAAAAATTCTGCTAATAATTCTAGCAAAATTCCTAAACCTAAAACTGCATTACCTTTCCCTGTGAAGAAGGTGGACAAAGCAGTCTCATATGCGAGTGCTGCTGGCAATATGGTTGCTGCCCCTTCATCTACGCCCCTTGTGGGTTGCAAAATTACATTGCCGCTCAAATTAGGTGTAGTTTCGGACGCCGATTTTATAATGGAACTTTTCAAGTTTGAAAAAAATTTTGGAAAACTGGCTGTTGCTCAGGCCTACCAAAAATGCCTAACAGCCCTCCATAATGCACCTACAGAAATAGACAGAATTTGTATTCTTTATTGCAACTTGCCCAGTACTGCTGTTTAGCTTGTACTATCTGTCTCTTTACTTTTCGATTCCCACCTATCTGGCACAATCCCAGCTTCAAGGGATTTGAAATTTCTTACTGTTGGCTTATGGAATGCAAACGGGCTTAGAAACAAAGCCGATGAGTTTAAGGATTTTGTATATGCTCATAACTTGGATATAATTTTGGTCTCTGAAACCCACTTTACCCAGGGTTATTCTACTAAGGTTGCCAACTATGAGCTTTTCCATGTTGACAGACCTCTAGATGGTGGCCGTCCTCTTGGTGGCACTGCTGTGTACATTAAATCTGGGTTCAATGTATCTCTTACTAGAGTCCCCTAATTTCAATGCATTGAAGCCACTGCTATTGTCTTAGACTTCCCCCCCATCCCACATCTTCTAATTGCAATTATGTATAACCCCCCTCGTAGATATCAACGTCTGCTGGATCAAGATCTTTCTAACCTAACCCGCCCTTTTTCAAATTTTGTCATTGCGGGTGATTTTAATGCACACCATTTCTCTTGCGGCTGTTGTTACTCCAACACAGCTGGTCATAAAATTCGTTGCTAGGCAGATGAAAATCATACGCAAATTTTACCACCCCCTGAGCCCACGCAACCCAACACCCATTCTATTATTGATTTTGCAATCACCCGCAATTTTCCCTTCCTTCATTCCATTCATATGGAGAACGACCTGTCATCTGATCATTTCCCTGTTGTGCTTACATTCGATGTGGGCAATTATCAGCTAGACATACCTCAGGCCTTCTCGGTCAATTGGGATGACTATGCCCCTGTTCTCAAGGGCATGCAGGCACCACCCACTCAGATTCGCTCTGCCGATGACGTAACAACTTCAATTCAAACTTTTGGTGATACTCTCCAAAATGCATTTGACAAAGTTGCGAAACCATGGCAGAGGGTGGTTGACACCTTTCGACTGCCTGAGCACATCAGGGACTTGAAAAGAAACAGAAATCGTTTTAGGCAGGACTGGCTGACATCTAGAAATCCCCTTATAAGATCCCATCTTAATCGTTTGAATCACCAAATTAGTGCTCCAATCAAGGAGTTTAGTATATCACGCTGGAACACCTATGTTGAGTCCTTATCGACTTCTGACAACACATTCTCCAACAATTTGGTCAGCAACAGCCTGCATCCGTAGGACATGAACACACATTCCGGCCGTAATGGTATGGCCTGCTCTAACTCTGACAAGGCTGAGCTCATTGCCAACAGTCTTAGAAGCCAGTTTACACTCAACCGCGATGTTGTCAATCCTCAGATGATCAACATTGTCAATTCCAAAGTTGAAGAGTTTCTACACACTCAACATAATAATACTCTGAACTCTGCAACCCCTTCAGAGGTTGTAACTTATATTGGGAATCTCAAAAAGAACAAATCTCCTGGCCTCGATTGCATCTCTACTAATATGTTAATGCATCTTCCTCTAAACTTTATCTTTTTATTAACTTTTCTTATTAATACTATGTTTAACCTCAGATTGTTCCCTGACTGCTGGAAAAGGGCGTTGATAGTACCAATTCCTAAGCCTGGGCAGGACCAACACACCCCCACCAGCTTCAGACCCATTTCACTTCTATCCTGTCTGTCAAAAGTCTATGAATATATCCTTGCAAGCCGTCTGAAGGAGTTCATTACTGTCAATTCAATAATTATTCCAGAGCAATTTGGGTTTAGGACCAAACTCTCGACACAACACCATCTTTGGCGTATAACTGAACTCATTCATGAGAGCTTCCTCAAACGAGAAAAGACTGGAGTAATATTCATAGACATGCAAAAGCATTTGACAGAGTCTGGCATAACGCCCTTATCTATAAACTTATAATGCACAATGCTCCACCCCAGCTAATTCTTATTCTGTGGAACTACCTTCAAGGTAGAACCTTCTGTGTCAGAGTACATACCTCTATCTCTTCCTCCCGCAATATTGAGGCTGGCGTCCCACAGGATGGATTATTGAGCACCTGGCTCTTCAACTTATACATGAACGACATTCCTCAGATTCTCCGCATCCTGATAGCATTATATGCGGATGACGCGGCCATCATGTACAGTAACAGATCACTACAACAAGTGATAGAACAACTCTAATTCTATCTTCTGACCCTATACATCTGGCTTAGAAAATGGCGCATCAAAGTTAATGCAGCAAAAAGTGATTTCTCCAAAGATTTTCAAGATTTTCTCCAAAAATTCTATCTCCCCCGACATTAATCTCTTTCTAAATGATGATAACATACCCTGGGTCACCAACTACAAATATCTAGGAGTTTACCTAGACTCTAAATTAAGCTGGGGCCGGCAGATCTCTGACGCCATTGCCAAGACTGCTGGTGCCCGTGCATCCCTTAAATCTTTAATAGCTAGACATACCTGTCTGTCTCTTCCTAACCAGCTACCTCTCTACAAATCCTTCATCAGATCTACCATGACCTACGGGTCAGTTGTTTGGGGATCTGTCTGTGAAACTAAAATGCAGAAACTTCAAATTGCCCAAAATAAAATCTTACGTCAGATTGTTAATTCAACCATGTTTGTCCAGAATGACATCATTCATCTCGATCTCAACATTAGACCTATCTCACAAGTAATTAAAAAACTTGCACAAAAATTTCACAGAGATAGCATTCTTATACCCAACAAATCGTTGCGGTCAATTAGGCAGTACAACATAAACAGTACTTTTGGCAAAAAAAGACCGCTTGTCATCCTTAGTAGAGATGACGATTTTGCCCCTCCCTCCAAAAGAAGGAGGAGAGAACCACCCTAAACGCATTGTTGTGGTTTTTCCAAATTCAAAATTGCTTAATTTTTTGCATTTTTATTTTCCCTTTGGCTCTACATTTTTAACCATAATTTAGTCTTGATGTCTTCCTGCCCATGCATCTGGCATTCAGGTACAGTTCACCTTCTCTTAAATTTTATTTCTTTTTTGAATTATTTTATTTATTTATTTATTTTCTAACTGTATATTACAATAAATTGTAACCATTTTATATCTTTAAAAAAAAAGAAAAAAAACTATATGGCCATGTTTGCTTTTTCTGCCCCTACCTCCAGTGTTTGCTGTGTTCATTTATACGAATTCCAGTGCTCAGGGATTTGCATGCAAATTCCACCAACCTGCTGAACTCATCCATGCATCCAGATCATTCTTCACCATCAAAATAGAAGGAATGTAAGCGCCCAGCATTGCGACTGGTGTGGGCAATTAAAAAATCATTGCATTGGTTCCTAATATGTAGAAGTGATGTGGGTCTCATGACAGCCGGCAGAATGTTTTTAAGAAGCTATTTACATTTTCAAATTATACTTTACATGTTCTCGTCCTTAACATTCTATGTCTTCAAAATGAAAGCTCTGAAACCATCATTTTCTCTTTAAGCTGGGTTTCATGTAATGGAGGTTTGAGATTGTTTTTGATGTTATATCTGGAGAAGCAATCATGAATCATTGCCATATTATCAGTCTTTGAGCTTTGGGTGAATGAAGATGGTAAATGACACCTTGTTTACCTTTTTGTTTCATCAACTTTATACGTCTGTTAATGGCCATTGAGATTGAAATAAAAGTTATTCATAAGCTGCTATCCTCTGTATGGATATAAAGTATTCAAGCCTGAAACTCCTTTTCAACGTAATTAATGAAGTACTGGAACTTTGTCACACCGTAAGCCTATTTTAAAGCGATGAAAATCTCAATCCTTTTTCAAGATCTTTTCTGTCAACTTGTACTTTATGTATTTCGTTAAAGCATATTACCAGAGTAATGATAAAGTGAATAGATTGAAGTTTTTCTTAATGTTTATTATCAATCTCTGGGATACTGTGAAAGCTGGTTTAATATAAAAGCTTCAATTGCTTTTTCATTGTTGAATATATTTTTTTAGTGTGTTGTCATGAAGTTATCAGATAGTTTTAATGTTATCTCTTGTTAATTCAATTAAGATGTTACTTTGCTTTTGTTATTTCATGGAAACCAAACAGTATGTTGTTGAGCTATTTTTGTTTATTATATTTTATTTTATTTATCTTTTTTATTTAACTTGATTTTATTAAATATTAGTTTCTTTTAAATGTGTTTACTGTTTTTGCACCACCACATAGATGGCTATTTTTATTTTCAGCAGATTAATTTATATTGCAAATTATATTAAACCATTTATTTCAGTAAAGTATATTTGACCTAAAGGTTTGGAACATCAGCAATATACGCTTTCCAACTGTAATTGATAACTCTGCTAAATCTAATTTAATGTTATTTAAATATTATCCAATCAAAATAATTGCAGAAATTAACCGTAAATTTCGTCAAATGGTCGCAGAATAAAACCACGAATTTTGTCAAACAATTACAGAAATTAATCGCAAATTTCATCAAACGATCGCAGAATAAAATCGCAAATTTTGCCAAACAATTGTGAAAAAAATCACGAATTTCCTCAATAGGTTGCGTAAAAAAATTGCCTTCATAGTCGGTCATAGAAAAAAGTCATAAATTTGATCCAAGTTATGATTTTCTGTACATATAAAAATTATAGTTAACTATTTAATATTCGCACTATTTGCTCCTGATTAAAATATATGAAACCAAACTCTACATTTTGATGAAAGAATGCAAGTAGCATAAAACTGTGAATGTTGACAGATAGTCAGTTTCTTCAACACAACTATGAAAATGCAATATATTTATTACAGAAAATACTATAAAATATTTTAACATGAGAAATTTGTTAATGTATTTATGTTATATTCAATACAACATAATTCACAAAATTCACTTATAAATGTTGTGAAAAATGTCATACATTTTACTTTCATGCATAATTTCCTCCTTTTTTTATTTTCTGAGTGGCATCCCGGAAACAATGATAATATCCTCTGTAAAATTATGTCACTTTGACTGAAATGACACTGGGACAAAAACGTCGGCAGAGAAGTGCTGTGACCTGAACAGCAGGAACAAAGTGTCCAAACCAAAATTTAGAAAATCCATAACATTTGAAAACCCAATTGGAGTATTGGAAAAAAATCTTAATTTTGTTCTCCAGCCCTGCATATTAACAATAGATTTGTATATGTACTACATAGTATGCTAAAATTTAATTCAGTTGTGAAACACATAACACAGTTGAAAATTTCAGTCCATGAACAGCTATGTACTCAAGATATTTTGTGCATCCCTGTATATGATCTGTAGATATGCAAAAAATTAGTTACATTTCAAAACACGTGCAACAACTGAAATTCGCACTTGTAGCAATTATTGTTCATAGTCAATACTCTAACCCAAGGTTATCCAACACAGCGCCCACAGGTGCCACAGCACCCTTTGAAGGTTTTTGTTTGTGCCCCTTTGATGGTTTCCTATTTTTTAAATAAAATTTTTTAATTTCTTTTTAATAAACTTACATTTTAAAAAATGGTTTATTTAAAATCCATGATATTTTGATTGAGAGCAACTTTTTCTCTGAAAGTGTATTTTACGCATCAAGAACCAAATATGCACTTTAAAAATTTAACTGATTGCATTTCTTCACTAATTTGCAGTTATTCTTTATAAAAGTTTTTACAGAAATTATGACGATTAAAATTGGGTAGTTGGCACTAACTTTTTTAATGTGTTAAGAAGTGAATTGTTTTTTTTAAAGCAGCTCTAACTGGCCTTCCCCTCCTTAGAGCATGAAAGTTGAGCATTTTTATTTGTTGTTTCACTGGCCCATTGGCTGTTTTAAAAGAGGTTTAAAGGAGCATAATTTTCTCTCCTAGACCTTTGAAATGTAAGGTAATTTTTCTCACTTTGTAAAAAAAAAATTTCCCTAAAATCGTGCGAAAGGATTTTCGTCATTGGAAGCTCTTTCATGCTATCTCTCTGGAACAATCCAATGGATTGGTCACTAGCTTGCCTGTCTTTTATAACGCTAAACGAGCAGGGAAGACCGAGCTATGCTCGGTCAAAATTAAATTTGAGTTCAAATATCATGACCCATGACCAAAATGACCCACTAATTGAATTTTCTCGAACATGTGAGTTCGTCCAACAGTCTTCTCGTGCCCGAAAACCATAGGATACAAAATTTAGTGTAAATTGAGCCGCTTTTTAGATCTTGACCCACAATGACCCAGAAATGACCCACTAATCGAATTTTCTCGAACATGTGAGTTCGTCCAACAGTCTTCTCGTGCCCGAAAACCATAGGATGCAAAATTTAGTGTAAATTGAGCCGCTTTTTAGATCTTGACCCACAATGACCCAGAAATGACCCACTAATCGAATTTTCTCGAACATGTGACCTAGCCCAATGATTTTCGCTTGCCCGAAATTCGTAGGATACAAAATTTAATCAAAATCGTTAGAGCCGTTTTTTAGATAAAATTAATTTGACCCGCTTTGACCCAAAAATGACCCACTAATCGAAAGTTCTCGAACATGTGACCCAGCCCAATAGTCTTCTCGTGCCCGAAAATAGTCGGATACAAAATTTCGTCAAAATCGTTTGAATCATTTTTTAGATACAATTAGCTTGACCATGACCAAAAATGACTCAAAATGACCCACTAATTGAATTTTCTTGAACATGTGACCTAGCCCAACAGTCTTCTCGTGCCCGAAAACCATTGGATGCAAAATTTAGTGTAAATTGAGCCGCTTTTTAGATCTTGACCCACAATGACCCAGAAATGACCCACTAACGGAATTTTCTCGGACATGTGACCCAGCCCAATGACTTTGTCGTGCTTGAAACTCATAGGACACAAAATTTAATCAAAATCGTTAGAGCCGTTTTTTAGATAAAATTAATTTGACCCGCGTTGACCCAAAAATGACCCACTAATCGAAAGTTCTCGAACATGTGACCCAGCCCAATAGTCTTCTCGTGCCCGAAAATAGTAGGATACAAAATTTCGTCAAAATCGTTTGAACCGTTTTTTATATACAATTAGCTAGACAATGACCCAAAATGACCCGAAATGACCCACTAATCGAATTTTCTCGAACATGTGACCTAGCTCAATGGTTTTCTGGTGCTCCAAAACGGTAGGATACGAAATTTCGTCAAAATCGTTAGAGCCGTTTTTAAGATAAAATTTGCATATATATATATATATAACCACACACAAGATTTGCTCGTGTTAGAATATATGATTCACGTCTCCAAAACAAGTCAAGGAGTATTTTTATATCCTAAAGAAACTAACAATATCTCTGATTTTCAATTTTTTTATTATAGTGAGATTAAAGTTTCTGGCTCCATTCTCTACAAATATTTTTGAGATAGGGCCTCCAAGAAAAATGCATAATTTGAAATTTACTATGATTTATACGTTTTTTAATTTTTTTTACATGGAGCTCCTGAATTATATGGCCTTATATATTCCACTGTGAGATGCAATCCCATTGCATAAGATGTGTGTGCACTGCTACTAATACTGTGAGATAATTTTGTTGCATGTTTTGAGCCATGTGAATAATGGCGCCCTTCATTGTATGCGAAGAAGTATGCCCTTGCTTACTGACAGGCCTACTCTAACCAATTTCTTTTGTGTGCCTCTGTAAATGAAAGATGAATTCTATGTACTCCATAATCTGTAGTAACCATCTTGTAATGCACCTCAGTGATATATATCACATTCAATATGTTTGAAATACAGTAACATTATTAAAATACACCACAAATGATTTTTCTCCCATAGGTCGTAATGTAAAAAATTCTTTTGAGTGACCCTGTATATATATATATATATATATAATATATATATATATAATATATATATATATGAACTATATATGCTACATACTTCATTTTCAATACCAAACGTGCGACAGTAAATCTCAATAACTTATATCAATTACATAGAAATCTGAGTTTATTTATGTAAAGTACAGGTTGACAGACAGACAAACCAAATTGATAAACACTTTTCAAATTTGTTTGAAAGTGTTAAAGATGCAATTAAAATTAGCTTGCAATTGATTGCAGTTTAATTTAAATACATTTTTAGAATTTAATTTAGATTTAGTTGCATTACATTGCATGTTAACCAAATTGTATTCTGAACAAACATAATTGACAATAACTTGAAATATGAATTTTGTGATACGATAATTTAATATAAATTATATTTTTAAAGATGTAATTAAAATTCACATATAATTCATCCCAAGTTAATTGGTTTATAGAATTAAAAATGTAATCAGAATCATCTTGTAATCCATTAAAAGTTAACTGGGTTATACAATTAAAAACGTAATTGAAATCACCTTGTAATCCATTACAGATTAATCTAATTATATTTTAAAAGGGTTGGGTTGGGTTGATTATTGACGGCCAATTATCTACACATGGGATATAGGCCCGGGGGGAGTGCCCTTCGTGGGGGTCTTTCTAAGGGAACCTAACCCGTATTTACGCATGGATACATCCACGGCTCGAAGAAAACCACGAAAACTCCGAACGATTAGGCCGACGGGCGCGATTGGGATCGAACCCAGCACCTCCCGTCTACCAGCTTCGAGAGCACAACCTCTCAGCCACTGGTGGGGCTCTATTTTAAAAGGGAAAATGAGAATTGACTTGTAATCAGATTATATGTTTCAAAAGCTTCATTGATGTTACTTTGTAATGCATTGCATCAGACATGTCAAACTCATTTACTACCACGGACCAAATTAAGCTTTATATACAAAGCTGCGGCCCACATAAAAAAAGAAGATAATATTATTGTCATTGCACACAATAAAATTTGCATGTACAGGCCATGTGAAAGAAATATTCATGCAAAGTTATTATTACACATTATTTTATCTTATTTTTCAAAAAAATACTCAAAAGTGCTTTTTTTCGACCACATCTACAAAATTTAATTACATTTCCTAAATTGTATTTGTGTTAATTGTTTGTACATGCTGGTCTGTTAATCTTGATCTGGCAATGGCATGACGATCAATCTTCTGTGGGTTTTGTTTTTTTATTTTTTCTAGTAAAAAATGAAACTAAACATATTTAAAATTGGAAAATGTAATTAAACGTGTGTCGTATCTATGCGCTACTTATTTGATTTCATTTATTAAATACTTTTTCTGGTTCAAATTATCTGACTTGAATAATAACAAAAGTTTGGCAGCTACGCAAAGATGTCGTATTAACATGCGCTACTGAACATAGTTAAAATATGCTTAATGCACTACTTTAAAAAGTCGTTCAATTGATAAATAATTACAGAAATTTGGAAACTCCATATCCATATATTTTCGCTGTAATATGAAATTGCACTGAATTTTGAATATATGCAATAATAATTTCTGAACAACAATTTCAACATCAACCATTAGAGGTGAAGTAAATGGATTAAACTAATTTTCATATTTCGTGAAATTCCAAAAAAAAAATTTTTGAATTTATTTTTGAATATATTTTTAGTATATTCTAAAAATTTCCTCCCTGATGACTTTTTTAATAATGCCTGACAACATTTAAGATGAACTACATTACCTTTTTGAAAATTGTTTGGTCAAAGTAATAAATTCTATTTGAAAATACTAAAATACTATCAAATGATTAAATGTAAAAAAAAAATACTTTCATTAAAATTCACAAAAAATATAAAGCACAAATGTGTGTGTCGCTCAATGTCAGTCGCTCGATGTGTCAGTTTCTCAATGTGAGTCGCAATCTCAGTGTGTTGCTCAGTCATAATGATGCAGGCAACAATGTGGTGAAAATAGATAAATGTTGCAACAATGGAGCTATCTTTTCAAACAATTGTAACGTTATTTCTATGGAGAAAATGTAAGTTTTGGGACAACGTTGACTCCCCACCCTTTGGGATAAAAAATGTCCAATTCATGTATTGCCCTCAGGAATACATATATATTCCAAATTTCAAAGTTCTACGTCAACAGGAAGTGGCTGAAAAATGAGTCACAGGATTTAACTGCCCCATACATACAGAAATGTAAGTTAAAAGAAAGTATGTAATAATAAGATAACGTTATGAAATTTGCCTTGAAGTTGAAGTTTACACAGATGCCCTGTAATTTCAAATGAAAATTCCAAGTATTTTGTCTGTTCATGGTCTTTTAATAATCCCCATTATAATTTATCAATTTAAAATTAAAACAATAAACTTGTTTAACAGTTAAAACTTTATGATGGAAAGCCATCACATTTCTATATAAGAAGGTAGATCTGTTTATCGTCATGGCTCAGGGCTGATATTTTCTAAATTGACGATATTTAAGCATGCATTTATGAATACTATAAGTTTTTAAGCACATATCCGGATTTTATAAATTTATCCGGCTATTTATAAATTGTTCTAGAAATAATACTTATGCTTATAGTATTTTTAAATTTCTTTAACTGCTATGGACATATATTTTTCCATTTAGTAGTGAATTATTTTGAATGATATTGACTGAGACATTTAACGTAATAAAGAACAATAAATATATTTTAAAGCAAATGTATTTTCTTCAATAGGCTTGATAACAGCACGTTGCTTATCTTTTAAGAAAGTTTCCATTCCCAACAATTTATCTTTCTGATGTTTAGCCAGATTTTTGTGAGTTTTATTTATACTTTGTGCTGTAGCTCTTCCTGATGTTGTATGCTTTTCAAACTCTAAAAGTCTCTACATATCAAACAGTCATATCAACATATCATCAAAAACATATCACCAGTTTTCCTTTGAATATAATTGTATTGTAAATCATCTTTTTAAAAAAATTGTGATTTTCAACTTCAGTTAATCATATTTATTCAAAGTGGTATAGAGCTTTAACATAATTTTTTATAAATCCTAAGATGTATGTGAGTATGTCCATAAAATGTGTGTATATCAATAAGAAAGATAAAGTAGGGTTCATTAACAATAACACAATTATTAACATAAAGTAATGAAAATAATTAAAGAGCAAAATCCACATATTTGACTAAAGCTTAAGAGAAGAACCTGGATGACATATTCTGGTTTTTGTGTCAAGTACAGAAACGATAATTTGTGTCACTTTTAAAGTGACTCATTTAAAAACTATTTAATTTTATATTTTGATTTTTAAAAAAATTGTTTTTAATTAGTATCAAATTTTATTAATTTTACAATACAATTCTTTTTATTTCATAAATACAGAATATTATTCTGTAATGTAATGTAAAGTCAAAGAGTCTATCTGTGCTGTAATTCACGTAAATATACTTGGATTGCCATGTAATTGATACTGTATTGTCTGTGAATAATGCCATATTCATTATAGATAATATGCAATACTAAGTTTAGAACAAATAATTACAATTATTAACTGATGGACATTAAATTAAACATTTTGAGCATAAATAACTTACCTTTTGATTAATTACACAATTAATGCCACTATCAACATTATTTATTTTAATGAATGGAAAAAATAATGATACAGCACTTCTGAAAATCCTTCAAAGTCTTCGTCGTCACTGTGGAATAATTTTAAATTTTCAGGTGACAATCATTCATCAGTATCCATGCAGTCTTTTACATCATTATCAAAAAAGCAATCTAGATTGGCTGTTAAGCTCGACTGTGCAACACCATCATCAGTATCACTTTGAGTTATTTCTGCTTTCATAAATAATTTTTGCACCATTTTCTTAAGAATTTTATCCCAAGAATCAGCAATCCATTGACAAACTTGGGATTATACATACTCCCAAGTTTGTCAATGGATTGTTGTACGTGACTTTCTGCATTCAACCATCTATTGTAAACGTGTGTCTCTCTCCAGGCATCCATTCTTCGCAAAAATGGTGCATTCGCACCTTAAATGCTCAATTTTAACGTACATCCAAAGGTTGAATCTGGAATTATTGCTATTTCCTTTTTTGGACATAATACATTTTTATGGTGTCATCCATAATAAGCAGCAGTTTTTTGGAAAAACAAATTGAGCCTTTTTCACCAGCATTTCTTGGCTCATTCCAACATCTTGGTTCATCTACCCTTTTTCTTTGCACAAAACGATTATCCCCTTTGGAAAATTTTGTTTAGGTGCAGTCTTTTGATAAATATTACCAAGAGGAGCATTTTATCACCAGGTGCCATGCAGAAAAGCACAACTGTGAAACTATTTGTTTCATTCCCAGTCATTACCACTGGAACAGATTTCGCTCCAGTAAAATCTGCAGAATGAGAAGTCGGCATGTCAAAGGTTACAGGTACTTTATCCATATTTTCAAACAAGACAGATTTGACGCTGACTTTTCAACTTTTTCTTTTACAAAGCTAAAAAATGACACCTTTTTTTCTATTGAATCATCGGTTGGCTTCTGACATACTGTTGACATTGTTCTCATCGTCAATTCATTTCTTTTTAATAAGAGACTACACCATAATGGACTGCTTTCTAAATTCATCAAGTCCTTTATCTTTAGCCATCTGTTTCATCTTTATTCATATCAAAGCAGTAAATGAAAAACATCTGTTCTTCTGCTGACTCTCTTTCCAAACACAGAGCTCTTTTCTTCTAAACTGGCCAATGTGCTTTAGGCCCCAATGTTGAGCTGTTTCCTCTCTCAACATTTCCTTGAGCACAGATTCTTGCTTCCATCACCTTTTAATTCTTTTTCCATCCATATTGAGTTCTCTTGCAATTCTATGATTACCGTTCATTTTTGCTAATTTGATAGCATTCAATTTGAAATTTGCCATATAACTATTGCACTTACAACTCATGCTAAAAAGCGTCTTTAAGAAAAACTTATATTGATAAGATAAAATTAAATAATAGCATAAGATATTCTTTGGTCTTGAAGTGCAATTCCACTTGCAAAGTATAGTGAAAGTTTAATATTAGTCAAATTGTTATCAAATGCAAGTATATATATATTTTTTTAATGCTAAAAAAAATATGAACATAGAGTAAAATAAATATTTCAATTTTTACTAATGCTGAAGTTTAAAATAGCTTGATTATTTATGAATTTGTCATAGATAAAAATTTCCAAAGTTCTTCAAAATTAAGAAATTCCTTTATAATATTGCCTCTTTGGTTTATATTACTATCAATTTTTTTATTTCTCCCAACTTGAGGAGAACCAAAGTAATTGGATGCAACGCCTAGTCAAAGTACAACTTTCTGCTCAAGTTATGGTTTTTTTTTTGTACTCATTTCTCTGTGGTTAGGCTTAGTGGGATCAGCGGTGGCAAAGAATGAGGAATAGAGAAAATGGGAGGAATTATTTCATATATATTTCATACGAGACTCTCCAGGGCAAACTTGAGGAGAGCCATTGTGACCCGATGTGATGGTCGAACAAAGTACAACTTTCTGCTCTTGAAGATTGCATCATTCTTAGTAGATATGTTCCTACCGTATGAATGATATATTTTTTTACTTTTCATGGATACAACATAAGATTGTGGATTTAAAAGAAAATTTTTAACCAGATTTCCAAATTTTTAGATAAATATTGGCAGCAAATTTGGTGCTATTTACAAGCTGCACCTAGTTATTGGCCACATTTTTATTTTGAAACCAGCAAAATCTAGTTTAATGCAGTGGCATTATTGCTGGAAAATATAGTATATGTTACTGTGGTTTACTATGGCATGTTTGGTATTGAAAATGAAGTATGTGTGCTGTTTATGATTAGTTTACAGGGACTCAAAAATATTCTGTTACATTATGATCAATAAGAGTCACAAGAAGGCATAAAATTCCATTCCATTACAATCTATGGGGAAAAATCATTTGCAATGTATTTTAATGGATGTTGTCACTTTTTACTGAAATTGATATACATTACTGAAGTGCACTACAGTATGTTTTCTATAGATTATTGAGTATGTAGAATTTATCGTTTATTTACAGAGACACTCAAAAGAATTCAGTAACAGGAATGACTATGAGCCATAACTGTTGGATGTGCTGTTTAGTTGTGATATGCATTTTAAAACTTAACAAATTTTTAGTATATTACAAGGTGTGTAGATCATATACAGGGCTGCTATAAAGAATTTGTACACATTACCAGCTTATGGACAATTGCTAAAAATGAATTTATACTGTATAGGGTTACCTTTTTTAAATGTTTATTTAGATATCTCATTTCATTGTATGAACAAAAATGAAATTTCTTAACTGTATTCGATAGTGTTGTAAAGTGTTTCATAATCATGTTGCATAATCAAGTGTTTCATGATGCATGATTTTTCATTCTTGTTCACAGTTTCGAATGATATTTTGTTTTGTATGTTTTAGTTCTATATTGTTTCTAAAGCTGATAGTTATTATGCCTATAGTAGTTCATCTTTCATTTAGTTTTATTTTAATTTTAGGTGACTATGAAAGAAAGAATTTCAGGAATGAAAGTAAAACTTCTTATGAGGACAGAAGATATAGAGATGACTATGTTTCTGATAAAAAAAAGAAATATTATAACAAAAATAACCATTCTAGAATCCATACAGGAGCTTATGGTGGCACCTCAAACGAAACCTGGTATCCAAGTTCAGAATCCTCTAGAAAATTTCAGGACTCACAAGATAAAAATAAAAGATATTTTTCTTCTGATACTAAAAAGCATTATAAAAATCCATCCTCTGCAGATGAAGAAGAAAAATCAAATACCAGTCCTAAGAGGAAATTGGATAAATTTGAAACTGTCTCAGATAAAAACTTAAGTGATAATGATGTTCCTTGTGTTGCCTCTTCAAGTAGAATTAAGCCGAAACAAAGCTGTAATTTGAAATCTCGTAAACTTGATTATGCTGACAACAAATATACCCCTAAATATGATAATACGATGAAAGAAGAAAAAACTGAGATCTTAAAGAAAAGCTACACAAAGTTTGATAGAATGAATCGTTCTGACCATAGTTCTGATGACAGTGATTCTGATAGCAATTTAGAATCCAACAAACATGATTGCATTGAAAAAGATAAGAATAATCTCGAAAAAATTCCTTCCAAGAAAAAGTCAAAATTAGAAAACTTCATAGAAAATCTTCATTCTGAAGAAAATAGAGAACCATCTAATTCAGGATCTCAATTTGTTAAGAGATCCACTGATAATAAAAAATATAGTCCTGTTAGAAAAGTGTATTCCCATAATGAAGTTGAAGATGATGATGATGGCATTTGGGCTTCTGCAGATCAGTCTCATATTAAATGGAATTTATTTCAAGATGAAAAGAAAAGTCCACAAATAATTTCTGGTGGCCATAATAAAAAAAGAGCAAAAGCTTTTAAAGGTATGTGGTTTAAACTATCAATATTAATCAGTTATACTGAAAAACTGTGATTATTTGCCTATTTAAATCGAAATATAACACAGTAATCCCTCAACATTCGCGAGTTTTGATTATTCGTGAATATAAAAATGGAGAAAAACTTAACATTCACAAATATCTGACATGATTATTCACGATTTTTTTTTTATTATTATTGTCTCTTTCTTTTTCAGAATTTATAGTGGTTAAAGATTATTTCCCCTGTGTTTTCTTAGTATCTATTTACAAATCAATTTTCAGTATAACAGAAGAATATTCATTGCAATGGGGATAATAGAAGTGATAAGGTAGCATAGTCACTTTATTATTTTAAAATGTGTAGGTTCTCATAGAGATGGAGCTGAAGCTGCACTTAGAAAGTAAAATCATTTCAGAAGCATTTAGCTGTATTTAAATATTATATTTTAAAACTGTATAACATACTGAACCACTAATGCATTATTATCATATTATGAACAGAGAGAGTCGAAATTACTTTATACAAAAACCTATGCTTTTTTAGCTGTAATTATTTATCCAGTCAGTTTGTTTGAATTATCTTCAATAAATAGATTTCATGTTTATGAATATGTGTTTACATTAAGGGTGCACAACCTTTTTAAGCAAAGGGCCCTTACAAACAGACTGGGTTGTTGAGGGCCACCATCAGTAGTGAGAGAATTTTGTTTTGAGGAGGTGTGTGTATGGGGGGGGGTGGAATCTAAGCCTATAATCAGATTTAAAAAAACATCGATTTCGGAAGGGTAGTTATAGCCTTCTAGGTTCCCTCCTTCACAGTCACCATATTAAATTTTTTTGGCAAGGATATATCAACAGTTTACGTTTGTATTTATAAAAGAGATATAGCTAGGATTATTTTCAAAGAGTGATATTCCTTGACTTTATTTGGAGGAGTAAATTTAGCTTTATTAAAAGTACTAAAAAACAAAAATAGGCATTAAGGTTGCCAATGCCAAAAAATTGTACTTTCATGAATGAAGGGGGAGAGGAGGAGAAACATATATTATTCTAAATTATACTTCTTAACATATTCAGTCATAAAATGTGGATATCAAGTAGGGGTGCACAATCTTTATAAGGAAGGGACAGTCACAAAAATGACCGGATTAGTGAGAGCCAACATTCGTAGCGTGGACAAAATTTTGTTTCAGAGAAGGAGGGAGAATCGGTGGCCTAGTAAGTTCCTAAAAATGCTAATTTTGAAAGGAGGTTTAGGCCCATTATACTCAACCACCTCCTTAGTCAGCATAACCCAATTCATTTGGCAAGGATGCAAAAAATTTGCAATATTTTTTCCAACGATATTCGCAGTTTTTTTCCAGTGATTGACAAAATTGTGATTTCTTTCCTTGAGTGATTGACGAAATTCGCGATTTTGCCAGCTATGGTATCTGTCTGGTTTTTTTTTCGTGCGACAAAATGACGAAATTTATGATTTTTCTGCACCCCTTCAATGAAATGTGCAATTTTTATGCATCCAAACATCGAAAATTGTGATTTTTGTGCAACCAATTGCCGATATTCGTGATTTTTGCATGTCCGATCGGCGAAATTCATGATATTCACATGCCTGATCAGCGAAATTCGCAATTTTTATGCACCTGATTGGCAAAATTTTACGATTTTTACGCGTCCGATCGGCGAAATTGATCCACTGGCCACAGGTTGTGCATCCCTAGTGTACATTTACCCTCTACATATATGTTATGCATAATGTATTGTTAATACATATAACCTTTTATTCTTTGAAATGCTGTTCCACTCTAATTAAAATTTTGTAGAACGTAACTTTTTTTAGTGCAGGCATTTGCAGATTTGACATTCACAAAGTTTTCCTCTAACGTAACTCTCACGAATATTAAGGGATTACTGTATTAAAAATATTTCAGTACTGTATTAAAAATTTTAGTACTTATTAAAGTAAAAAAGTTCTTCACGTACTCGACTGAACATTTCAGGATTCAAAATCTAAGGTCTACATCCCCCTTTTTAGAAACTAGAAATGTTATTTTTATGCAGAAATTAATAAAATATTTGTCTACTTAATTACAGTATGAATTATGTAGAAGTAAACAATAAATTTTTATGTTTGCTCAAACACAATATTGAAATAAGTATAAAAGTAAAAAATAGTTTTTTAAAAAACACTCTTTTATAATGCAATTCATGTTAATTTCACAAAATTTCTTATACAAAATACACTAATTTGGCATGAACATTATTTCTAAATTGATTTCTCAATGTATAGTCATAAATTAATTAATATTAAACTATTAATTAATAAAAACTTTTTTTTAAGTATAATATCGTGCATTTTCTATTTATAATTTATTTTGTAATTTTTAGCCATTAAAATATTTTATTGTTGCAGTTTATGGCAACCCTTTGGCATATTTTGGCAGTCATTGGATGGCACATTATTAAATCGATTATTTTTTCAACTCCCATCATACGATTGTATATATTACACAGAACATTTGGCGATTTGTCGCTTGTGGCAGACTAATTGAAAAATACCTTAAAATTAATGTATTAATATATAATTATTTCTAAAAATATTAAAATATTGTACTCTCATCGAAAACACACCTTTGCACATATTTTTTATAATTTTAGCTTATCAGGAAGTAAGTTAAAAATTGATTGCTAAATTCCATCTTTACATACAAAACCCACATTGAGTTAAATAAAAGAGTACAGAAAGAAGAGAGGTAGAAAGAGAAGTAAAATTCATACTACTTTACTGCTATTGTGTCTAATTTTTTCTTAAATAAAGTTAAATAAATATGTATATTAATATTTACAGGGCAACAACACATTATATTTACAGTAATTTACAACATTTAAATGATTAGGGTTAAGAGGGTCATATCATCCTTCAATTATTTTCTATGAGAGGCTGCATCGAACTGTCCGCCCGATTTGACTTCTAGCTGCACTCTGCCTCAGAATTGAAAAATAAGTTCTCTTGTCTAGCTCTTGAAAATTACACATATCATCATTTTTATTCTGGGTTGTTCGTGTATGTCATGAGCCGACCATACGAAAGTGCTGTGTTGCCTGTTGCTAGGGTGTCTGGTGTGGCAATTCTATAACCACATACATACAAAAGTATACTATTTATACAAAAAAAGCAAAAAAATGAATTGACAGCAATTATTATAATTTTTAAAAACTAGAAATTATATTTTTATGTAGACATGGATAATAAAAATTTGTCTACTTAAATACAATATCAATTATGTAGAAATAAATAATAAAATTTTGTCTTTACTCAAATACAGTATGAATTTTAAATAAACTACTGAGCGAGGCTCAGTCTACCAGGTTCTGAGTAAAATATATGGTGATTTAATATAAAATACTGCTGACGTGAATTTTTACAAAAAGTATAGATAAGAAAAATATAATGTAAATGATAAAATAATAAAATTAATTTCATAAGAACCTAATACTTTTTTATTATTCAATTTACTGATTTTTGGGCATGCATTTTTTATCTCCAAGATAGCAATTTTCATTTCTTATTAGTATTCCTCTGTATTTACAGTAATCCCTAGTTTCTAGGACAACAGCTGTCATTCTGTAAATGTACCTTTATCATTACTGTGAAGTTAAGTTGAAACAGTATAATTTGGCTCAAAACCAAGAAAATCTGCACTTTAATTATGGCATTCTTTGATCATTCAGCTTTGCGAGACTCACAATAATTATAAAATTTATATGACAGACTCTTACAGTGATTACTATATGTGATATTGTATTAATCTTCTAAAAAATACAGCTCTTCAGGAAATGTGAAAATTCTCTCTTTAACCACTGCATTGATTGACCCATGCACCATATGTGCTTGAAGAGTTTTCTTGCTCTGTTATTGTTTTCCATATTTTTCGTCCATAATTAGCTTATGATTCTATGAAAAGATAGCAGAAAAAAGTGACTATTTTTTATGCAAATTTGTTTTTAAAAGACAAACAGTTAAGTGATTAAATGTGTAACTTACATAAGTATAATTTTTCATCAGCCATGTGATCAGAGTGTGTGTGCAATCTTCAAAACTAAGATTGTCACTTTTCTATAAAGATTAAACTGTTTGTGTAAAATTATTAAAATGTTGTATAAAAAAATTAAATGTTTGATGAGAATGTTGTAGTAAATTTTATGCTAAAAAATTGTTGCTGCTTTTTATGACAGTCCATGTATTCTAAAGAAATTTTTCAAAGTTCTGCCATTATTTAAAAAAAAATAACTGTTCACTGTTTGCAGTAGTGAACAAAATCTTGCAAACATTTTTACTATATTCAGTATCCTACAGCAGGGTTTGTACGGTCCTTGAAATTTTCAAAAGAAATTCTTGGTCCTTGAAAGTCCTTATTTTTATGCAAAATCTGCAAAAAGTCCTTTACTCACTGATTATTTCTTAATTAGGTGTGAAAATCTGTACTTCAGTGAATTTCTGATTTTAAAAAATTCATCTAAATTCCTCTGAAAATTTTGCTTGCCTCGTTTGGTTCTCCCCCCTCCCTCCCCACAGTACCCAAAATTTATTATCTTTAAAAAACTCTTTACTTTTTTTAAAAACTTTTTCTGCTCAATTTTTTACTTTATTATAATACAATAAATAATCGATCATGCAAAATTTATTAAAATTTCATTATAAACTCCCCCACTCCTTCCAAAATATTTTTTCTCCTCTTTTGCTCCCCCTATTGTACCCAAAGTTAAAAATCTTTAATTTTTTCAAAACTTTTTCTGCTCAACTTGTTGTTTTATTGTAACAATAAATAATCAATCATAAAAAAAATTTCTCCCTCCCACCCAAAATTGTTATTCTGCCTTTACCCCCCCCCCCCCCTCTTACCAAGCACACAAAATTTAATCTTTAAAACTATTTATTTTTTTTGTCCTATTTGTAAATCTTTAGTAAGGTAAATATATAATAAGTCATCTAATAACCCCCCTCCCCCTGGGAAAAAAAATAAAAATAAATCTACTTTTCTCCTTTCGTCCTTTCTGCTCATAAAGTATAAAACTTTAAAAGTATTTTTCTGTTCTATCTGTCTTTACTGTTGCAATAAATAATCGATTATTTATTTTCCTCCCCACATTGAAATTAACATTCCCCCTTAGCAAATACACAAAATTTGGTCTTTAAATCTCTTTAATTTAAAATATTTGTTCCATTTTTAAATTTTTAGTAAGGTTAGCATATAAAAGGTCATCTAATAACTCTTCCTCCCCCCTCCCAAAAAAATCTGCCTCACCCTCTTTGCTTGCCCCCCCCCCCAGCTCACCAAGGTAAGCATCTTTAAAAGTCTTCCTTTTTTAAAACTTCTGTTCTGTCAGACACTTTATTGAAGCAATAAATAATCAATCATATAATATTGCTTCACTCCCACCTGAAATTGGCATTTTTCGTATCTCCCCCCTACCAAACGCTCAAAATTTAAAGTTTTTAAAACTCTTTAATTTTTTTTGTCCTATTTGTAAATCTTTAATATAGTAAATAATCAGTCATCTAATAAGTTCCCTCCCAGTCCAAAAAAATCTGCTTCTCCCCATCAGCTCACAAAGTTTAAAATCTTTAAAAGTCTTCTTTTTTTCTGCTTTATTGTAGCAAAAAATAATTAACCATCTAAAATCCTCCTCTCATACGAAATTGCTGCTTATTAATGTTAAATAATTAATCATCTAATAAACTTTGTACCGCCATAAAATTTCTGTTTCTCCCCACTTGTCCTCTCCCTCCAGCTCACAAAGTTAAAAATCTTCAAGCCTCTTTAATTTTTTTAAACATTATTTGTTCTGTCTGTTACTTTAGTGTAATATTATATATATTGTAATATATTACAGTAACAATAAATAATAATTTAAAATCATCTCCCCTTTCTCTTTCCTACCACACAAAACTTAGTCTTTAAAACTTTTTCATTTTTTTTCTGTCCCAATTCTAAATCTTTAGTAATGATAAATAACTAATCAATCATCTAATTAACCTCTTAGTTCCCTGACAAAGTTTAAAATATTTAAAACTTTTTGATTTTTTTAAACTTAAAAAAATTATAATAATAATAAATTTCTGCTTTTCCTTGCCCTGTTCAGTTTTAAAATGTTGAAGCTTTTTAATATTTAATTATTTTCCTGCCCTATTTGTAACTGTATAGTAATGATAAATAATCATCTGATCAAACTTCCCTACATACCACACAGACAAAATAGCTGCTAGTTCTTCTTTACTGTTCCCCCTTTTACACTTTGCAGTAACAATATAGTTAAATAATCATCATAATCTCCTTCCAGAACTTTGTATCTCCCCCTCCCTTATTTCCTTTTCCTTCCTGCACACTAAGTTTGGGATCTGTAAATTTCGTTTCTTTGTTTTTTTTTTTTTTTTTTTTTTTTTTTTTTTTTTTGCTGCTGTATTTGTTATTTTGGAATAACTATAAGTATGCCTTGTAAATTTCTACTGCCTCCTGCTGAAATTCTCACCACTCCACTCCCATTTGAATGTTTAAAAGTTGTATTTACAACAATGAAACCCTGTATTAAAATATGCATATTATAATTCAATAGTTTATTCAATTTGTAAGTCCTTAAATTTTTTTGTGTTTGGTCCTTGAAAGTCCTTAATTTTTATGTAATGTAATGTTGTACAAGCCCTGTATAACTTTGTCAAATGATTACAGAGTTGTTTGAATTTTTATTTGTAGTTAAAAAATGCATTAATTTAAATATCTAATTTAAAGGGTTTTTTTCTTGAGAAATTTTATGTAATTATTCATGTGTCTTTTCTTTTTCATTGTTTAACTTGTTTTTCTGAAAATTTAATGCATTAAACATAATTTTACACTTATTTTATTATTATTATTATATCACCACAGACAATATTTAGAAAATTCAATCAGTAAATTAAAAATATATATAGCATTGAAAATTTTAAGACAAGTTACCCTTGAAAGCCTTTTTGCAAAATAATTAAAACTAAAAATTTTTCCATTAAATTAAAATCCATATTTAATGGAAACCAAAAATAAATTTTGAAACATTTCTAATATTTTTTTTTTTTTAATAATATGTGGAAATGATTCTCCTTAAAAGATTTGATACTATGTAACTTTAAAGAAATATTTGTTTTAATTGTTTTAAAATTATATACAAAGTAATTTTTTTTCCTGTTATAAAATTGTATTCTGATATGAGTAATTATTTCATGTCAATTTTGGTGTGTTTCTTGATTTTTCACCTTGTTTTTCAAGTCACTGTAATAATATTTACCACTTAGAATTATACCACTTAGAATAATATTTACCACTTACAAGGAGACCGCCAAACATGATGCGCACACATTTTGATGATTTTAAAGTATGTTGTAGGGATCATACTCCTAACTATTCAGGTCAAAGGTTTCTTCAAATGGGCTTTAATTTTCGAGAAATTTCGGGTTAAAGTTCAGCATGCATTTCAAATGCCGTTACTTCGTGATCCTGGGCAAGGTCTCCATGGTGCCTTGGTAGCGTTCACAATTCGAGAGCCGGAGATGAGTGTTTTGTCCTCTCCTGTGACTTTTACCTTTTTTAACAAATTTTATATATTTGTCGCGTTATAAGTTGTATGCAGAATTATGAATTCTGCCTCTTTGAACTTTTTGATATTTTCCTAATAAATTCCATTTACATTTTCGAATAGTGCGAGAAAATTTATAGTTTTTGCACAATTTTTATTCAAATATTTCTGTTGACGAAAATCCAAACTAATTTATGTCTTGATATCTCGTCTTTTTAAAATGATTATTGTTTACATTTATGTATATTTACTTATTTATTTATTGTATTTATGAAATAATGCAATTTTTTTTTGCATTTTCTATTTAAAAAAATAAAATGATTAAGAAAAAATTAACAAAATAATATATCCTTTTAATATTTGATTTGTTCGAAATATGTTAACTGCTGAAATACTAAAATATTTATCATCACCAACACCAACATTTTTAGTTTATTAAATATGGAATTAATTGTGTTATATCTATCGCAAAAATATTCTAAACAAATTCCGCATTAAAAATCGCCTTTAAATAATTGTTTTAACACTATTGGAAGAATGTATAAATTAGCATATTATATATTCTTTAAATGCTTAAATTGTGATAAATATATTTAAAAATGCATTAAATTTGAAAAAGAAATTATTTCAAACGTGGTATTTGTCTGCAAAGGAAGCTAAACGAAATTGATAAAAATAAATTTTATTTATTCTGATATTACCATAAAAGTCGTTGCAGACGATTTTATTTTCAGATATTTTTTATATGTATTGTAATTTACAAACGATTTTTCATTTCTTGTTGAATATTTCTGTATGGCATCGACTTGTTAGACTGAAAAAAAATTTTAACTGTAATATATTATTTTTTATTTGTGCAAATAAAAAATGACGGTGAGTTTGAACTTTACAGTTAAATGTATTTAAATAACATTAAAAAATATATATAACTGGCTAAAACTTGGATATAATCGTTTTTGCTTTAATATTTTATTACTCCTTTCAAGATATGTTTTTGGAATTAATTAGTTTGGAATTTCGTCAATAGAAATATTAATTTCGAAACTGCACAAGAAAAAGAAAAAAAAAAACGTTAATTTTTACGAAATATTCGAAAATGTAAATGAAATTTATTAGGAAAATATCAAAAAGTTCAAAGAGGCAGAATTCATAATTCTGCATACAACTTATAACGCGACAAATATATAAAATTTATTTAAAAAGGTAAAAGTCACATAAGAGGACAGAACACTCATCTCCAGCTCTCAAATTGCGAACACTACCACGGCATTACGAAGACCTTGTCCAGGATCGTGAAGTAATGGCATTTGAAATGCATGCTTAACTTTAACCCGAAATTTCTCGAAAACTAAAGCCCATTTGAAAGAAACCTTTGACCTGAATAGTTAGGGGTATGATCCCTACAACATACTTTAAAATCATCAAAATCTGTGCGCATCATGTATGGCGGTCTCCTTGTTAGTGATCATAATATAGCAACCATTAAATAATGATCCAGGTGATTTATTCTAATATGAATCAAGTGCACCTTATTTAGTACTTACTTAGCTTGTCTTTTACCAGAATTTGTTACGTTATTCTTTTCTTTAGCAAACTAAAAGTTTTCCACACATTGAAAGAAATTTTATTTTTTTCTTCTGTAGCAACACTTTAAATGTACAGTGCACTCCATCTAATCTGCAATGCTTGGGACCAAACGTTTTGCAGATTACAGAATTTTGTGAATTATAGGTCACTGTTTGCTTATATTTTTCTTTTGAGTTATTATTATTAATGCATGAATGAATGCTAAAATGAAAAGATAAGTTTCAAATAATAATAATCCTTCAAATGAATATTGCAATAAAATATCTCTTCAACATTAAAAAATGTTTATCAATTTCTTAAAAGGAAATAATGTAAGCATATGAAGTAATACATAGCAATAAAATAAGCATACATATTTATTTAAATATACAAATCCAAATTCATGTATCCAAATAACCAAAATGTATGTCCATTGCTGATTAGTTTTAACTTTCTGGTAACATTGATGTGACTGTTTGTTTTAAAATTTTAGATTTATGTTTGGAAATTTTTTCTTTCAAGTTTTGCAAAATTGTAATTTCCTGTTTAGAGGTAAAATACTGTTTTCCTAAAAAAGATAATGTGTATATTTTTAAATTGTTAATTTGAGGTTCAGAGTAAGAATTAAACTGAAAATTCGATTAAATTAATGCAAAAAATTGAAACTTTCTGTAAAAAGAAAAAAAAAATGAGGGAAAATTGTTGCTACTGAATTTTTTCAAAGTCTGAACCATAAATTTAATTGTTTACATCTGAATATGTATTTTTAATTGATGGCATTTGTGGATTATAGATCTGAGGATAAAGAAAGTTTACTGTATTCATATTTCTCAGCCCATAATTCTTATTTTTCTACTAAAAATAATATTCAGTTTTAGTTAGCTGTTTTAATGTATTTTAGTGCAAAATATTAAAAGTTCTTTGATAAGCAGCTCTTTTCCTTTTAATTTCTTAACAGTTTCTTTCATATAAAATGTGCTAAAATTTTGACTAATTCTGTTTTGCAGAAAGGCTTCCTACATCATCTGATGATGATGGTTAGTCTTCTGTTGAAGAAGGAGAAATAAGATCTGATACTGGATCTGATGATGATTTGGGAGAAAGTAAAGAGCATGTTAAATGACTGTGATAACCATTTACTTTTTTGTTTGTTTATTATTATTATTTTGTTTTTAAACTGGGTTTTGAGCCAAAGAACATTTCTTCTTTTTTTCTATAAATAAGTGATCTTTTTAATAGTCATTATGTCATCATTTTTATTTTTATTTTCAGATCACTTACAGCTGCATGAGCTTGTCAAATTTATCTCCACTCTGTTATACACACATGTAGTCTTTGTGAATATAATTCTGCAATTTGTAAATTTGATATTAGGACGATTCCACCATTACATGTGTGACATTTAGAGTTTTTTTTTTTTTTTTTTTTTTTTTTTTTTGCAAATTGAGACAAATTTGGACGTGAAATTATTTAGATAACGTTTTACTTTTTTTTATTGCTATTAAGGACACATACAGAATCATTTTTGTAGTGACACCTTTAGTCTAAAGTAATAATTTTTTTTAATAGTAAAGTTGTCGTTACATGTGTGACTCAGAAAAATCACACACGTAACAACAACTTTACTATTTTTAAAAAAACTTTTATTACTTTAGACTAAAGGTGTCACTACAGAAATGATTTTATATGTGTCCTGTAATAGCAATAACAAAAAGTAAAACGTTATCTAAATAATTTCATTTCCAAATTTGTCTCAATTTGCAAAAAAACACTCTCTAAAAGTCTTTCACGTAATGGTGGAATCGCCCATTATATGTTTTTAAAAAAAAGCAATGAGGGTTTTTTTTAATCTTTGCATGTTAAACTTTATTTAAAATTTCCCAAAGATTATTTCTTTTTTTATTTCTCATAACATTATTATAAAGACCTCATGAGGTCTTAATAGTGCAGGGGAATTATGTCATCATTTTTATTTTAATTTTCAGATCACTGTCATGAGCTCAAACTTATCACCACACAATGATTATACACTATTCACAAAGACTACACACATGTAGTCTTTGTGGGTATAATTGTGTAATTCGTAAATTTAATATTGTATGTTTTTTTTTAAATAGGCAATGAGGGTTTTTTTTTTTTTTGCATGTTAAACTTTATTTAAAATTTCCCAAAGATTATTTCTTTTATTTTTTTGTTTCTCATAACATTATTATAAAGACCTCATGCTATTAATAGTGCAGAGGAAAATGAGCTTAAATGCATATGTTGATCATTCATTCTGGGGCTTAAATCGAATATCAACAGATTCCTTGTCATGCTGCTATCATGTTTTTATATATATCTCAGTGTATAATATCTCATTTTTTGCTGACTGAAATTTGTATATAAAGTTATTTCCATCTGATTCTGTTTTTAATGTCCATCATTCAGGATTGAATTTTATTAACAAAGCCTTAACTTACAAGGAGAGGACTTGAAGCTTGGTAATAAGAGATTTTGATCATTTTTATATGTGTTGTATGGTAGAAGCCCCTTAGCCTCAGGTTCAATGGATTTTATAACACGCTCCATAGTTCTTGAGAAATAGGGTGTCTAATATTTTAACACAACTTAAATGCTTACTTTGTAACATAATTACTACATTGGTCATAGCTCAGTTGTTATGGCGTCTGCTCGTTGATCTGTGGGCCCTGGTTCGAAGTCGGGATGAGTTACATTTATTTTTCTCATATTTTGTTTTATAAATATACTTGTAATTATAAATTAATAATCTCAATTAAAAAATTTAATATTGTACATTAATTATAATGTTAACATATTTAAATTTTAATTTCATTTATAAGCTTTTATTAAACATTTCTCATCACTTGAAGAGATTTTTTTAAAAAATGGATCCAATATTGACTAGTAAGAATTCCAAAATTGTTACAAAATCATACCTTATTTCATTAATTATAAATTAATTCAAAGTGCAAGCATACGTATTAAAAATTTTAAAATCTTTAATATGCAAAAAAATATGTTGTAATTTAATTCTTATGCTAAATTTTAATATAATTATGTTTCTTACTTTAAAAACAAAGTAGTATTAGATCATCACATTGACTTCCTTTGTTAAGGCAATATATAAATGATGTTTCTTTAAAATCATGAAATGACACAATTGTTCAATATCATTGTATTGATAAAGCATATATGAAATACATTTTAAAAAATAACTGTTTACTGATTTTTTATATAACGATTTAGTTACAAATAAAAAATAAATAGGTTAACATTATAATTAAGGTACAAAAATAAAAATTTTAATTGCGATTATTAATTTATACTTACAAGTATATTTATAAAACAAAAAATGAGAAAAACAAATATAGCTCATCCTGGTCTTGAACCCAGGCCCCACCGATTAATGAGCAGACACCATAACAATTGAGCTACAACCAACACAGAAATTTTGTTACAAAGTATTTAAGTTGTGTTAAAATATTAGACCCCCTATTTCTTGAGAAGTAAAGAGTGTTGTATAAAATCCATTGAACCTGAGACTAAGGGGCTTCTACCCTACAACATGGATAAAAATAATCAAAATCTGTGATTACCAAGCTTTGTCTTCTCCTTGTTAGACTTAAGTGATACACTGATTCATAAATACCTTTAAAGATCATACTGAAATGTTTTAAGCTAGTGTTTAAATTTTTTTTTTAAATTATGATTCATCTTTTATAGTTTTTTGGTATGTCACATTTCCTAGATAATGTTTAATTAGTTTTTAAATTGCTGAATTTTAAAAATTATTTTAATTTCTGTGTCATAACTAGAGATCGACCGAAACAGGTTTTAAGACCGAAACCGAAACCTAAACCGAATTTCGGTGATCTTCCCACTTTCGGCCGAAACCGAAACCGAAAGTGTAAAAAAATTTAAAAACTGATTAATACATACATAGCTGCATATAATTATTAATTAATTAATTAATTAATAACAAATAATTAATAAATACTTAATAATAACTAATTACTTTACTAATTAATTTATTAATTATACGTGTATTGAACCGCATTTCTAAGAAACGAACGTACATATATATGTGTGTGTATAGGTTTCAAACAAAAATGAAACATGAATAATACAACTTTTATATTTTATTATTTTATAACAACCAAAAATTATACGCATTTATCAATAATTAATTAACAATGCAGTTAAATAATGTAAAACAAATTCAATAATGAATATTTAATTTTTAAATATATTCATATTTTCAGTTCGTTAATATTTTGCATTTAAATTGTTTAAGTATTGGTTAAGTAAAAGTAATTGTTTAAGCAAAAGTTTAAGTAAAGGGCACAAAAGTTAAAATAATTTGTTCAATTTGACTAAAAAAGGAAAATTAGCATTAGGACAACATTTTAAGCTTAGAAATTATTAATTATAAACTTTATTTTCCATTTCAATATTCAAAAGTGAGACATGTTTAACACTATTTAGTATTATCAAATTTTAAATATATATATATATATATATATATATATATATACATATATATATATATATATATATATATATATATAAGGATAAAAATGTAACAGTTGTCAATTTCCTTTTAGGATGTGCTCAATAAGATCAAAATAAATCTTTGCTCACTCACCCCCCCCTAAAAAAATCTTTGCCACTCCCTGCCTCCCTAAGAAACTATTGAAATGGCACCCCTGTTTGAAAATTTTTATTTCCGGTGCCAAGTTGACTCTCTGTGCCTCTATCCAAAACTATTTTTTGTAAAATAAAACGTAATTAATTTAGCAATAAGACGGAAATCGTTTCCAATTATACGAATTTCATCTAATAAAAAAAATTTTTAAGTATACATATATCGATATATGTTTTGTAATAAATTTCGTAAATCTTCATATGTTTTAACAACACCTTTCTCATAAAGCATTCGAAACAATCTGGAGTTTTAAAGTAAAATTTTTCTATTACTGTTAAGTTTTCAGCTTTTAAAGATCACGTGATAAGCGTCTTTTAAGTTTAGTCGTATATATGCATTGATTGCTTTATAATTTACACTAGCATCATGGATTAGTCATGACCGATAATGATAAACAGTGGAGTTCACAGCAATAAACAGTGTCTCATTTGAGCCGATACAACTCACATCAATGAGTAAAGTTGAAAATTTCCGAAAGAAGGAACGAGATTTTGAAATACAGATAGTTTCGGTCAGACCGAAATTTTGGCAGCAGTTTCGCCGAAAACGAATATTCGGCGAAACTCAGATTTTGTGCCGAACCCGAAACCAAAACCGAAATTTCGGTCGATCTCTAGTCATAACCATGTGGATTTCAATATTATAATTTTATTTACATTGTTTTTTTTTCTGCTGTAGCTATATTTTTTATGAAGTTTTTCTGTTTTTTAACCTTAAAGGTTAATTGTTTAAGGAAGGACCCAGCTACAATTGCCAAAAAAAAGAGATTTAGACATGTTCTTTCAGGTATTTACAAAGATAAATGAAGCCGTTGTATGTTGTTTAGATATATTTGATAGATTATCCCATTACCTACAAATCGGTGTAGAGTAGAAACAGGAAGTTTGCCATATTTACAAGCTTTGGAACATTTTGGTTCTATTTTTAAATTTATTTATTGAGTTTATAAGGAGAATTCCATGTCAAGGTAGCTAAGATGTTATATAAATTATATTACGTTACTTTATATTCTTATGATAATGATTTTTCTTTTTTTTTTAATTTTAAAAGAAATAACTTAGAAAAATAAAATTTTGCTATTTGCTTTTGTGAACTTGTAAATGACAAGCTAATAAAAGGAAGACTTTATTAGTTTGTCATATTATATTATGTATGAAAGTTCCATAACTCTCCAACACACACGCCAAAAAAAAAATATATATATATACAAATATTATTTTAAAAATTAAGTTAGTTCCTTCAGTTTTACCAAACTGAAGGAAAATATGCATAAAGTTTAATTTATTTTAATGTAAAACTCATTTTTAATTTTTATTTATTTTTGCTATAATTATTATTTTTTATCATTTATAGCTTCTTATACATAAAAAAGGTAATAACATTTTTTATAAATCTATTTTTAACTACATTAATAGCCCTTAAATTAAGCACCATAAAGCTTACAGTGACTATTTTGTATCCCATGTTGTAATTTGACTATCAATAAACAGTTCCAAACAAACAAAACTTTCTAGGCATCACAATAGATAAAAAAATATAAAAGAAAAAAATAACTTTTGAAAGTGCTAGGTTTTGGGTCATCCTTAAGTGCAACTTTTTAGTGGATGTTCACTACATTAAATGTACATTTATGTGCATAGTTAATTTTTTAGTTTTTCTATTACGATACAAATAAAATTTAAATATCTTTAAGCTTTATTAATGACAATTTCATTCTAAGTTTCAAATGAAAAGTAATTCCTTTTCCCCTGTGGAAAGATTTTAAATACCTAACAAAAGTTGTTTATGCATGTTTTAATCATTTAATTCTGTACTATGTTAATTTATTTGAAACATTGCAATTTTTATTCACTTAATTTGCTTTTAGAATGGTTCCAGATAATCTGTATCAAATTTTAGAGCCTAAAAAAGGTTTTTATTCATTCTCATTGTCATTTTGTTTTCTTTTTGTAATGTATGAATAATAACATTCCTATCTTAATTAACTGGAGATGCTTTCAATATTTTGTCTGTCATAATGGTAAATTTATGTTATTATAGAGCATGTACTGAATATTGAGTTGTTTCAATTTTTCTTCTTCTGTCTGGCTTTCTAATAGCAAGTGGCTATGTTTTTTTCTCTTCTTTTCCTTTTTGGTTTGCAATAGCAACTAAATAGTTATAAATATTTTTTTTAATTGTTTTTGTGTATTAATGTTTTTGATATCCTGTGAAGCATTTTTATTTTCTTGTTTCTCTCTTCAGTGTTCAAAATTTAAATGAACAATATTATATTGGTTATGATTTGGCTCTAAGCTTCATTGTCTTATATTTCTAACATCAAGAATCCAGTTTAAAAATAAACATAATACTGTATAAAAGATTTTTGTGTCTGTAGCAGTGATGCCACTAGGCTTTTGAAATCCTCAGTCCCTGGGACCCAGACACTTCTGGAAAGCTGCGTCCTATTTTACAAAAGTGGGTCCTCCTTTTAAAAATAAGACAGATTCTATGTATTTAATACAAAATATGCCCCTTTTGTTATCTTTCAAAGGTAAAATTATGCATCCTGAAGTACACATCAAAAATTTTTATGCATCCTTTCTCCAAATTTTTGCTTACATGATGTAATATAGCAAATCCCTGGCATCACTGCTGTAATAATTAATTTCTCTCCATATTGTTTATATTATTTAGTGTTAAAATTTCATCTTTTAATTTTGTTCACTTATTAATGCTTTATAGCCTTCTGTATTATTTTATTGCTATGAAACATTTTTATCTGTTGCCTTTAGAATTTTGTATTTATTATTCCTTCTCATTTTGTCAATATTTTATATTCATGAAGATAGAAACAGGAAAAGTGTGGTAAATAAATTTTAATATTAATTGTTTAATATATTCAAAGGTTAAATGATTGTTATTATCGCCTGATGAAGAATAATTCAAAGTATTTTAGAAATAATGTATTTTTTTACTATGATGAATGTAAAATTTGAGGCTTAGATTAAAATATTTTAGTATTCATATGCTCTTTCATAGTAATAAACATTGTCAAACTAAGATTTTATTGTTCTTAGTGATACTCTCTTGTGATACCTCAAAAAAGTTTATTTTACATTCTTTTGGAAATAAATAAAATTTTGTTATGATAATTGTTTTCTTTTATATATTCCACATATGTATATATTTGTATCTAGACTGTAATTAAAAAGTACCTACTGATTATCTCCAAACCTATATAATCCATTTAAATTCAATGCATGTATTTTTCCCCCTTTTTTTGTATATAAAAATATTTTTTACACCAAATTGATTTTATATTTTTTAATAGCTTACATTGAGGTACTAACTGTAATAATAATTCTTACATTTTTATTTAAAAAATAACTGTAATAATTTAAATATTTTAATTTTAATATTTGTTTTAGATGTTTTTAAAATAAAAAATGTAACCATGAAAACCATTAGAAGTAAAAACATACAGGTTGTTAAATTAATTTTCTAACATGTTACACAGGACTTTTTTTCTTTTATAATATTTTCTACTGGATGTATTATTGAACTTCTGAAATAAAATATTTAGTATTAGCATTGCTTATTATTCTGAAATAGTTTTATTTTATTATTTTTTTCATCAACACCCCGTTGCTACTCAAAATAAGTTTCAAATTACTAAATAACTAATATAATATTTAATATTTTTCATATATGTTCTATGTTTCATAGATTTTTTTTAACTAATAAATTGATTAGGTTCATACCTCCAAAAATCTTATTTTGTGTAAATCTAAATTCAGTTTTTATGTTTTTTTATTTTTCCGATAGGTGGCAGAACTGAAATATTTGTTCATTTGCTTGTATTTTCAATTTTAGCTATACATTTCATGTTCGGTTTTCACTCCCGATTATAATAATAATATAATAGATTATTCTGTTTAATTATAAACATGCTTTATAAAATTTTATTAAAGTATCTGTTTATTTATAAAATTTTAATTATTTGTTTAATTAAATCATTTCATATGTTATAAATAATTTTAGATAACAATCTTATCTTATTGCTCGTATGTTATATTTTACTGGAAAAAAACACTGTGCAGAGATAAAAGCAAATAAATGAACTTTTAATAAAAATAAGAAAGAAATTATGATAGATGTCTTTAAAAATATTTAAATAATTTCATATTTGTGTCAGAAATTAAATTTAATGCCGTAAAACAAAGTATAACAGGAATGCTAATAGTGCAGATTATAGGACAGTGCAGATTTTCTGCTAACTTTTTTCCGGTGAAAAGAAAAATTGCATATGCAGATTATAGTGGCGCTGTGGATTACAGGCTGGAAATTACGGTAACAAGATGAAAATCTGAAGATCACAATTTTTACAAAATCTTGATATTTGTAGGGTGCTGAGTCTCCTTAAAGCTCTAATGTTTAAATTAAGTATTTGTATGTTTTCTAGTTTTTATATAGAGGAAAGTAGGGTAAAACCAGGTACCGAACGGTTTTCCTATGTTGAGAAAAGGGCAGAAAAATCAGAACACCCCACAAAAGTGTTTGGGAACATCTGAGCTATTGAAAAACCACACCTCTTGCCACAGGAAAATTCTTCTCTACCTGAAAAAAAAAGCATTTACTAGGACCATCTGAAAAAGCTCAGAATTTTTTTGGTAGGGTAAAACCAGGTACTAATCAGAAATTAAGTTTTACACTTTCAGTAACAAAAAGCTTTATTGTAATAAATTTTGAATCAAACTTAAAAACATATATCCATTTTTAAAGGTCACTAACTTTTTTTCAGGTTTCCAAGCAAATTTTAATGTTGTCATGTCATAGCTTTTACTTCCCCTATCTGCTACACTCTTTGCAGATCGAACGTTATATCCATCCTTAACCACCTGTTGAATGAAAATACAATCCATTGCAGAATTCAGTGCACGATCATGGGTACCCGGTTTTGCCCCAAAAGACGACTAAAAATCAACATGATCATGCTCCTTGGTAGCTGGACGTACAGACTTCAATTGACATCAAAATTTTGTCTGAAAGCTACAGAAACAGTAGTTTACTTACCTAAATCGATCCGTCAGGCTGGATTTATTTAAAAAGCAGAAAAGACAGCAAAAAATTAAAACTTTTGAGTTGAATTTCTTTCCAATAGCACTGCACGGACACAAAGATTAACTTACTTCAAAAGCCGATGGCACACTACAGCACTATTGATAACAGAAGGATTGAAACCTCTTTTGACAGCAACAGTTTTTAAGTAATTAAGTTCATCCTTAAGGGATGCAGAGTCGGAACAAATTTTGAGAGCACAATTGACATACGTATAAAATACACCGATTTTTTGGTTGACAGGATGATTTGAGAGAGCATGAGGTGGGTCTTCAATTTTTACAGGAAGCTTTTGAATTAGACTAGTTGAAGTTTCAATTATTTATGTATTACAGATAATCTCCTCTACTGGACTGCATCTTGTTTTCTTTTTTAATTTTTGTTATGTTTGCATTTGGATTCGGGACAGATTGCAGGCTTTTAAAAATTATTTTTTCAGTTTCAAATTGACTGCAAATGGAATATTCAAACATAACAGTTCTATTCTTTAGAAATCGAATTTGAATATCAGTAATAAAGACAGAATCTAGAAGTATCATCTATATATTATCATCTATAATCATACAAATATTATTGAATAGATTTACTAAAATTTGCGGGAACTGAAATGTTGAAAAAAAATTATTTTCAAAAGAGATGAATTCATAATCCACAACACAGTGATTTTTACAGAATACTGTTGAATATAGATAGATATAGTAGAAGGTACACAGTGGTATATAGAACTTCATATATCCTCTATTTCACAAATAAAGCTACAGTGTATCTCTGTATCATATACACTCTGTTTTTTTTTTTTAATATGCCACCACTTTTAAAATAAACAGGTTACAGTTTCAATTACTTATGTATTATAGTAAATCCTAGCCCAATAAAGACCAATTAAGTCTGCATTTGGATTCTGGCAGATTGCAGGCTGTCAAAAATTATTTTGTCATTTTCAAATCGACTACAATTGGGATATACAAACATAAAAGTTCTATTCTTCAGCATCCAAATGTGAATATCAATAAGGAAGACAAAAGGTAAAAGTATCATACTTACAAATATTACTGACAATTTAGAAAAAAAATCACACTTAAAAAGTGTTTTTAGGGAAAAAAATGTAGGTGAAAAATAATTTCCAGACACCAAGTATTAAAAAACTAATGAGTAGCTCGAAGCTTAAGTATTATTCATTATTAAGGGGACTCGGTAGTCTTCATTTTGATAAAAATGACAGAAATATCAATTTTCCAACTTTTCATTTTCTTCGACATCCATAGTAGATCCTTAAAAAGTGCCATATGCAAAAATTGTTATTTACTCCATCCAATTCCTTTAGAATGATTCAAAATTGCAATCTTTATTTTTTTCCCATTTAAATCTTTTTTTTTTTTTAATGTTAAGTAAATATTGCTTTTTGCTGTATTTTTACATACATCATTGCATTTTATTTATTTCTCTCAAACTAACTTTTTGAAAACCTGATCCTTACAGTAATCCTTACATAGAAGACAATTCTAAAGAAAGCATGCAACAAAAACTTTTTCAGAATGTCCAAAATTGTAGAAGTGTACTTTAAAAATTTGCATAATGTTCTTTAAAATAAAATATTAATATGAGATTCGATAGAACTCAATGTTACTTAACAGGGGACATTTAAAAAAACTAAATAGATGTTAAAAGATGTTTAAAAACCCTCCAAGTACTTTCGACAGGCAACTGCGACCATCTTCAAGGAGCAAAAATCCTTTTTGAATGTTCTTTAAATTAATTTTCAACTTTTACTAGAAAAAGTGCATTTTTGCTTGATTAAGTCATTTCTTTTCACAAAATCATACAATAATGTAATAATAAGGTATTATAATTATTCAAATAAAAAAAATAGTTCAAACGCTACCCAGTTCTCTGAAATTAGACAAATATCTGCTAAAAATTGCTTTAATTTATTTTCTTTTAAATTATGCTAAAATTATTTTGATTATGTCTTCGTTAATTAAGTTTAACACTTTTTTTGTGTGTGTTATTGAAAAGAATAACCACAGACAGTGTCATCGCTAAGACTTTTTATTGAGGGGGGAGAGGACCTTAAATTGCCAAGTCAAATTTCAGTATTTGCCAACTCAGTGAAAAGGAAAAATAAATAGTTCTCACTAATTCAACAAGTTTGCCACCTAGTTTTACAATTTACCAAAATACCACAGTTAGAAAATGTAATATAGTTCTTATTTGTAAAAAGTTTAATAATATTCCCAATTAGATTTGTAACTTTTGCCAAGTCTATTAAAAATAGAGAGTATATTATAGTTTTTATTAAAGTTTTATACAAATTTGCCAAATAAGAGTTTGTAAATTTGCCAAGTGTAATAGCATTCACAAAGGTTTGGGTGGGGGAGGCTCCTCCCCTGTTCCCCCCCTTAGCGAGGCCCCTGACCACAGACAACTACTGATATATAATTGATATATTTATTATTATTATTTTAAAATTTCTCCTTGCTATTTTGACTAAAAAGTTTGGTATTGCCTACATTTTATGTTTACCCTGAATTATAAAGTCTTAGTGACATTTATGCACAATTTATCATTAGTATAATAGATCTTTACTTATTTATAGATAGTACTTTACTTAATAGATAGTACTTTACTTATTTTTATATTTTACAGAGCATATCTTTGTACAAAAATATTGTGATCATGGTTTTGCCAGGTACAATATCAAGGGGTTTTAAAAAAATTATAGTCAATATGTACTATGTAATAAAATCAATTTCATCTCAATTTAATAATAAGTTCTTAAAAGAACTGCTTAAAATTAAGAGACACAGGAAATTAAAAGGAAAATAAAAAAGCGCAGTCAACTTTCCTGAGAAACACAGACGCAATAAATAAATTTCGGCAGGAATTCGGAAGGTGCAAGGAAGCAGATTTTGGTGGGAAAACCCGGTTTGGCTTGGCAGTGTTGCGGTGGATTCATGTGATGGAGGACGGGTGATGTTAGCTTCCAGGAAAGGTTGCCATTTTTGAGTCTACTATTATTAGAAGGTCTATGTTATAGATATACTATCAATGTTTAGTTATTATCCAAATGACTTGGCAAGAATGTCAGAAAAAATTCCATTCAAATCTGACCATAATAAAAAAAAGTTATGATTTTGGGCGAGAGGGAAGGAGAGGAGCACGGAAGGAAGGCGGGAGGGGGTGGGTGGAGGAGACAATATTGACAGATACAACTTAACTAACGAGCATCCAGAGTAAAGTGGCTCTAACCCAAGGATGGTGTGTTTTAACTGGGAAAAAAGCTTAAAATTTTTATTATTGTTCATAAATAGTGGTGACAAACAGTTTCAGATATAATACCAATTTTAGTTACTGACCGAATGACTTGGGAGGAATGTCAGAAAAGGTCCAGTTCAAATCTGTCCATAACTAAGAAAGTTATGATTTTGGGGGGCAGGGGGGAGGAGAAAGAGGACGAATTTGAAAAATACAACTTAATAAACTAATAACCCGAACTAAATAACTTGGCTTTTAACTTATTAACTAAAGAAATAAAAGATTTAACCTGGAAAGAAAAAATTCCTTATTTATACGAAATTTGAGAGCAACAGCTGCTCAGCTCTGCTGCTAAAATAATTAAAGTGAAAGAATAAATATATGGAATTTAGTGCTAGAGAGATCGATCTATAATATATAGATTCTCGTTAGGTGTTATCCTCTGATGGTGATAAGATCTATCTGCAATGACGATTTTGATTTTATTTTGAAGGAGAATGCTGTTGTCTGGAATGATCCATATTTCAAGCACTGGTCTCCTAATTTTGAACCAATTCTAGATGAGAGACCTGTATCTGGATTGGCACTCCCAGCAGGGCCCCACTTAGACTATCTGGGTCCTCGGGGCAAGCACCATTCTGGGGGGGCCCCACTTCTATCTGCCCATAAAAATTGTTTGGGAATTATGTTGAAGTGACTAGTATTAAACTTTATGCCTATTGTATGTATACCTAAATTTCGAACCAAGTACTATTTACATCTGTATACAGGGTATCACAAAGATGGTCACAACTTTAACAGATGACAGAACACTATTTTTTTGTATATGAATATAACGACTCATATGATCTTTTGAAGTGTAAATACAGGTCTTTCAGTCACTCTTGGTTTGTTATAATATAAAATTTTCTACCACATTATAAAATTTAATCTTTGTATTGCATCAGCATGCATTTGGGTGATTCCATAATATGGAAAAAAAAAAAAGAAGGAATGCACTTATACTAATAGAACAAATTTCAACACTTGTTATGTTGTTTCTTCATTCCTCATGCTCTTTAAAGCATTTTTCTATAAAATTTTATAACAATAGTTTTATGATGATGTAGATTGTTCCTTTTTGGGGAGGAGGGGACATGGAGCACAGGAAGTAGATTGTGGAAGTACTCCCTTCCTAATCTTTGAAAATGTAAGAATTTTGGTCACTTTTGGCCAATTTATACAATTTTGCCTCCTTTTAACAAAAATCCTGATTAAGTGCAGATGGGGCCCTCTCTCAAATGGGGGTGGGGGGGCGGGGCAGTTGCCCCGCATGCCCCTGCATAAGTCGGGCCCTGACTCCCAGAGCTAAAGCTTAGACTAAACTTGGAGGACATTGGAGCCACGAACAGATTTTACGTGTACCAGCTCCCATGCAATGACGATTTAAAATAAAATAAAAAATAAACATTCGATAATATCCGTAGAGACATCGATAAAAAAATTAATAAAATCGATTTGGCCATAGTATCTATTAAATCGTTTAAAAAGATCGATGTCGCCCATCGCTAGTTGAAATTATTGTTTATTTCCATGCTTCGAATTAGACCCTCTCCATATATATTTTCTCCTTTACATGTAAAGCCAAGTGATCGTCCGTCTCAGCACGGTGGTGCCTGGGTCGTTACCAAGGAGCTTTGGCTAAAAAGTTAAATTTCTATCTGCATGTTGTGTCGTGACTTTTACATGGTATTTATATTAATTTCACTGTTAAAAAATTTACTATAGCTAATTTAGTTTACTTCTCTTTTGATTCTGAAACATTGCTGAGAAATATTAATATTTAAAAGAAAGTTGCGAGTATAGTTGAGTTAGGACTAATGGTAATCATATAAAACAACATTTCGTCTTAAAGGTACGATATTTATGTTTATTTATGCAATGCATTTACTTATTACTGTTTTAATGTCATTTTTGATGTAGGGGACACTGGTACACAGTGGACCACTTTTTCAGTTTAAACTTATTTTCTCTGTAACGGACAGAACGATCTGTCTGAAAATATTTTTGAATTTTCCTTAAACCTTTTTACATTTATTAGAATTTTCCCAGAACATATTTTTCAAAGTAAAAATATTTTTATGCACCCGTAAAGCGGACCAGTGTGCCTCGCTTCCGGGGCACAGTGGACTGCTACATATTATGAACTGTATGAAATACATTATAAATCTATCTTTCATTAGTATAATTCTTCTTTATTTCCCATTTACCTCCAAAATAACATAATACAAATTTGCAAATAACATTTTCAAAAAGAAATATATATATCTTTTGAAAATAGTAACAGATTAAGATACAGAAATAATAGCATAAGTTGAAGTTATTAGTTAAATACAAAATAAAGAAAAAAAAATCAGTGCACTTTAAAATTTGCAAACGAAATTCTAAAATACTCAGGAGTAAGATTGAGCCATGAATTTTCCTGGGATGCTTTTGGGTCTGGGAGTAACATTACAATATCACTGACATCAACAACAGATTCATCTACAATTTCTAGAAAAATTAACTGATTTCCATTCAATTTGCATCTGACTTGAATAGAATCATCACCAATTAGGCTACAGTTATATTTTTCAAAGTTAGTAAATACGAAACGAAATATTTCTTACTATATTAAATTGTTATTTTTCTTTGTTTACTTTTTTTACAGTTAAATAATTACTTTAAAACAATATTTCTTTATAGGAAATAAGCAATTGTTATAATAGTTTGAACATTCTGCGTTACAGGAGCAGAGTGGATTGTGGACCACTGTGCCCTATGTTGAAGTTCAATAAATAATCCTATTAATATTGTTTATAGCTTTCTTTTAAACATATTAACTTTACCAAGTTAAATAAAAACAAGTATCTTACCTTTTCAAAATAGCTGTTTTATCTTATTTATCAACAACCTTTAGTTACTAAAAAACGAAAAATATGAAGAAAAATTTTACTTTTAGAAGCTCAAAACAACCAGTTAGGATAAAATGATTCACTCTGAGCTAAACATGTGTTCTGAAAGCTATCAATGATCAATCCAGTTGCTGTTGACTATTAGGATAGAAAAGAAGCTTAAAATATATATATATATATATTAGGGGTTGTCCACTGTGTGCATCGGTCTCCTGTAATTTCAAAATCTTAATTCTATGTGCTTATATTGGATGTTTTGAATTTTCTGCAATCCCTATATATTGTAGAGATATTTTCAATGCATAAATTACATTTTGTTTTTCTTTTCTTATTTTAAATTATCTCCTTAAGCTGTAAATTATTTGTGTTCATTACACAGTTTTTTAGACATTATGTTAGTAAAATTTAAATATTGATATTTAATAGATATCATTTTCACCTAGTTTTCAAACATTTATGCATACCTAAAAATGTTTCTTTATTTCAGAATGAAGTTTATGTATAAGCAATGATAAATTGAATGCAGTGTTAAAATTTTCATTATAATTATATCCATTATTAAGTGCCTTGAAACAGTTTTTTTTTTAAATGGTTATCTGTAAATGTGAATTATTTTAGCTAGTTCTTTATTATCTCTTCAACCATTCACCAGTTTAAAAAAAAACACTAAATTATAATGCTTAATAAACGAATAGAAGAATGCTGTCATTCTAGATTTTTAAATGGTTAGATAGTAAAATTACTGAATTTAGAGATAAAAATGTCACTGAAGAATAAATATAGTGCCTTTATATGATAGTAGCAACATATGGATATTAAATTTCATTCATTTAGACAAAAGAATGTAAGAATGTTTTGTTTTTAAGAAATAATTTAAGAATTTAAATCCCGAATTATTAAATTAAATCATATATAAACAGATAATTTGTGTTAGATTTTGCATTTATGAATAAAATATAAATATTTCATTTTACAAATTTAATAAGATACATATAAAAAAGTTAATATGAGAAGTAAAAAACATCATTTTAATGCACAAATGATTGTTAATGATCTTTGCAAAATTCAAAAAAGGAAAATACATGAAGTTTGAAGGGGGGGGGGGAGGGTTGAGACCTATAGCTGCACGGCTATCGTCCCGAATGATCCACGACTAGTGTAATCACCAAAGCTAAAGAAACAACACTAAACCACTAAAACCGGTCAATGCTATGAAGGAACTTCAGAGCTGAAACACGAAAGTCCTTAGACGAGCAAAACTTGCTCACAAAACACACAAAAGAACTAAAACCACCACTGTTCAAAACCCTAAAATCCCAGCAACTACTGCGATGAGTCTGGTACTTCAAGAAATTAAACAAAATGTGTTCCAAGGAGTCTATACAACCACACATACAACAACGGCCATCCAGAATCAAATGGAACCGAGCTAAAACTTCAGGGGTAATCAACATCCGACAGAGAATCCGGGAAATCAACACGTCCTCCCGTCTGTTCCGAGCCCAGGACGAGGTAAGTCTAGCAGAGGGGATATTCCCATGCGAGACACTGTATTTGGAGGCATTGTAATCTTGTTCGAACTGACTTGCCGCTTCCCGTTTATGAGCGCTGATCATATCCTCTGGAGAAATCCAGTCAACCAGAACATCGGAATAAGTGACTCCTTTCGCCAAACTATCTGCTTTTTCATTTAAAGGGACACCCCGGTGACACAGAACCCAAAGGAAGAGAATATTCGAAAGAAATTGAACTGAACGAATTATTTTGTTATGAAGCCAAAGGATGACCATAGGGGATTTTAAAGTTATGGACTGAAGAGCAGACAGCACCAACAAGCTGTCAGACAGAATGAGGACACGCGACGACGAGTGAGTCAGTTTGTCCAGCGCAATCCCAATTGCAAGGGCCTCCGCTGTGAAGATGGAATTCACATGGTGGACTTTATAAGCAAACTGATTCTTTGAATTGCAGCCAGCTATAGAGGTGAGGAAAGTGGTCTTCGAAGCATCGGTTGCGATGATGTTCCATTCATTGTAATCTTGGATGAACTCGGCAAAATATGGAGCGACCAGAGGACCCGTGCGAATATTTCGCACAGAAATCTAATATTTTTTAGGTACTTCTCTATTAACCCGTCGACCGATTTTCATAACAAAAAACTACCGCCAAACTGTAAGATTAAACGCCAAAAATGCAGTCCCATTTACTTGATGTCAGAAACATTATGCGTGTTTGTTACGTCATCTAGTGGTATTACATTCGACATTTGCGTGTATTTTTCATTATGTTTTACTGATTTAGTAGTTATTTTATTAAATAAAATAACAATTGTGTCCTTAAATTCTTATATTTTATTTATTTTTTTGATATTCCAATGGCAACGTTCTCCCGTTTATTTGGCGATAGTTTTTTGTTATGAAAAGTGGTCGACGGGATAATAGAGAAGTATCATTTTTTATCAATATGTAATATTTATTAGATGCAGGTCTAAACTTCTAAAGAAAAAGCAAGGATAAAAATATCTGCAAACAAAATTTAGTTGTTAGTCAAGCCAGAATATCATTTAATTTATTCCATCAAATTTAGACTAAAAACTGATCCAAGATTGCTAAAGGCACGCGCGAGAAAAAAAATTAACAATCGTATTTTGACTGCATTAGAGGATGACGTCATCCGCTTCGGGAAAACCATGGGACTTGAAATATAAATCTAAACATTTCAATTTCAATTTCGCTTTTTAATCATAAGTATAAAATAAACCCGTGCGGTGTTTTTTATAATAATTGCTATGAGCATCATATAATGTGGTATTTTATTTTTTTGGCAACAATAATTTCAGGAAAACCTTTCATTTCTTTCATGAAAACAATGCCGATTTAATTTTTTAATTTCAGCAAATTTTAATCAAAAACATGTTTTAACGAATTGTTAAGCGGGCTATGTCAGAAGCCTGTTCTAAAACCTTTCATATGGTATCTCATTCGTTGTTCTGCGTTTCATATTTTCTGAGTAAAAGGAATGTTGACAGGAGAAATAATATATAAGGATCATAGCCGTATCAAGATCTTTATTTTGGAACGGGAACCCCGCAGTGAAGACCCTGAAAGCTTCAAAATCCTGGGGTAATGGGACTTGGAACCGAAGAAGATGATCTGGAGTAATCCTTGATTTTGTCAGCATCTCAGAAACATTGGGTAAATCTTCAACAAAAAGGTCTAGACCATCCGCCCGAATGTCCCAGAGGGGGGGACCAACTACCCAAAGAAAGATGTTTAACCCAGAAGTTGAACGCCAAAGCTTTGATCCTGTCTGCAAGTGGGGCAGCACCGGCATGTCTTCTTAGCACCATGTTTGGAGTCCATTTCGGTAGACCCAATGCAATTCTAAGGGCACTGGTTTGGAGAACTTCTAGCTTACGAAAAAGAGAGATGCCTGCTGAGCTGAGAATCGTCGCTCCATATTCTATCACACTTCGAATGGAAGAGAAAACCAAAGTTAGAAGGTGATGGGAGCGAGCACCATACCGTTTCTGAGCCAGAGACTTGAGAATGTTAATTCTGGTGAAGACTTTTCCCCAGAGGTACTCGATGTGCTTCCGGAAACCTCCACGCCGTGCGATATAAAAACCAAGGAACTTGATCTCCGTACACCACTCGATTAATCCACCGTTGACACTAAAGTCGAAGTAGCATTCCGCGGGGCATCTGGACAAGTTGATAGCATGGCATTTATCCGGCCGGATGGAAAGCTTCCAGTGTGTGCACCACTGAGCAACTAGCCGGAGCGCTTCTTGTAACTTGATACGGCAACTCTCCAGAGAGCAGTTGTCACAGTAGAGAAAAATGTCATCTGCATAAATTAAGTATTTCACTCCAAGACCCTCAAGAACCTCGAAGAAATTGGCCAGAAAAATAGTAAACAGGATAGGGCTCAGCACCGCTCCCTGAGGGACACCTCTATTGATATACCTGAGTGACGATGTGACATTCCTCCAGGCCACCTTGATGGACCTCCCAGAGAGGAAGCGATGGAGCCAGCGTAAGATGGGACCAGTAATGCCAACTTGGGCGCATTTGTAAATAAGTCCGTCCACGTAGACAGAGTCATATGCAGCTTGAAGGTCTAGAGATATGCCCAAAATATATTTTTTCTCTTTCCTTGCAATTAAGAGGTCCTGATGGAGCCGGGTAAGTGTGGCCTGACTATCTCTGAAGGGTAGGAAGCCAAGATGTCTACGGTCCAAGGTATTATTCGCGAGGAGGTGATAATTGATACGGGTAGCTATCATCCGTTCACAAATTTTACAGGCCACAGAAGTAAGTGCAATGGGCCAGTAGGAGGCAGCCAATTTCTTAGTTCTGCCGGGTTTGAGGATTGGCAGGATGATCGCTGTGGTCCAGGATGATGGGACGTCCCCCGTGAGCCATATGTCATTATACACTTGAAGCAAGACTCCAAGCGAGTGATCGTTGAGGCCTTTAAATAATGCAGCACTAATCTTGTCCTCTCCTGGGGTCGAGGTTTTCGTTAGGCGGATAGCATCTTTTAACTCGGTGATATTGAAAGGATTGTTGAGCTGGGGACTGGTTACAATGCCATATGTGATGGGAATGGATTCATGATCCCCCTCCCCAGTTAAAACGTTAGCGAACGTCTCCGCTTTTAAAGCCGCATCTGCGCTAAAAATGTCCCCTACTTGAAGAACAAGGTGAGTATCAACGGGAGTGCTGGATCGATTTCGGATCTTGCGGAATACCTTGTGCAGAATCTTGGGATCCTTCGCATCAGTACAGATCAAGTCCCAGAATCGCTGCTTGGACTCTTTGATGACTTTCCTGAGCTTGGCAGACGCCCGCTTGAATTTAATCCAGTACTCGCTGGAAATCAAACCCCGGGCTTTCTTTAGAAAAAAGTTCTTTTGCTTGTGAAGATTGCTGCATCGCGCATTCCACCAGGCAGGAAGGCATTTGTCACGCCTAGTGCGGGAAAAGCTGTGATTCTGCATCGCACCTTGAACCAACTGATAAAAGGAGTCATAATCCATGGAGGAAACCCGTTGCAGTCTGTCATTGACCTCCCGACAAATGTTCGGCCACTTGTAAAGAATAGGGCTAGGATGGGGTGGACTGGAAAGCTCTACAGAAATGATAATTGGGAAATGATCACTATCAAACAAATCCTCCTCCACATGAATTGCGGACTGAGTGAAGATGTCTGAAGTACAAAGAGACAAGTCTATCAAAGAACAGGAGCCACTGGGAGAAACATGAGTGGGAGTGTCCAGGTTAATGATACAGTAAGGGCTGTCCAGAAGCCAATCAACGAACAATTCGCCAGCCCGCGAGGACACCGGGGCACCCCACAGATGATGATGAAGATTAAAGTCTCCGAGGATGAGAGTATTACCTGGCAGGCCGTTTGTCACATTCATAATATCATCTACCACCAGACCCGAAGACGACTAAAGGTTAATTATATTCAGATGATGTGAACCAAGAAATATGCGAACCCCCAAAATCTCATTCGAGAGGTTGAAAGCGTCAAAGTTTAACTGGAGGGAGGACCAAGCGTCTGTAATTGCAATGAGGAGTCCGCCACCAGGGCGACCCAATCTGTCCAACCGATAGATCACTTTTCCTGGGATGGTCAGGGACTTTTCAGCAGTTAGAAATGTTTCTTGAAGGGCCAAGATGTCCGCAGAGGCGAAAAGGGGGGTATGCAGCCAGGGGAGTTTGTTTAAGATACTACGGCAATTCCATTGCAGGACTGAGATACCCATTAAGACAAGCTGAGAAAAAAAAGGGGTTGAACAGCAATACAAAACCACAAGACACACACAGTGCCAAACTGCCCCGGCAGTACAGAAGGCAAAAAGAAAGCGTAAACAATAAAGAGGCGACACACACATACACACATATTTTTTTTTTTTTTTTTTTTTTTTTTTTATGTCTTGTCAGTTTTATGCGGGCGTTTGTGCTCCGGAGAGGAGTCGCATATTTTAGCCAAAGTATTTATAATGCTTGCACTAAAGGCATCCAGTTGCTTCGTTAAATTAGCAGACTGATTAGAAATCACGTCAACGATGATTTTGAGCAAATGATTCGTTCGGACTTCCAACAATTTCTGAAAGTCCTCGAATTCAAAACTTCTAGTGCTGGTTGTCTGAGCGTATGACTTCGCTTCGGGTTTTTGAGTAAAGAATTTTCTTCTGGCATCTGTGAAGGAAAGAAAATTGCAACTTTTGAATCGAAGGAATTCGGCTTCTTGGAGCCGCGAGGGACACTGACGAAAGTCCGCTCTGTGATCCCCATTGCAGTTCGCACATTTAACTGGGGTGGTACATTGCCCCGAGTGTACAAGGCCACATGTGACACAGCACTGCTGTGCTGGGCATTTGCCTGATGGGTGAGAAAATTTGAAGCATTTAATGCATTGCCGGGGTCGATCAATGAATTGCGTGACTCTCTGTAGTGAATACCATAACTTGACTTCAGCCGGAATTAATGTTCCCAAGCTGGTCACCAGAACCGGAGAGACCGCACTTTGAGAGTCCTTTCGGATGAATCTCCGAAGTTCCAAAATGTTCAAATTATTATTTTCCGCGAGTTCATTATCCAACTCTGGTAAAGGGATGTCAACGGGTATATTGAAAAGCAGGAAACGATTAGTAATGTTTTCCCACACTACTCTCTTTGATATAGTAACTCCCAAAAATTCAGACAAATTAACAAAATCAATCGCACAATTCACCTTTTTTGTACTGACAATATCACCCAGTCTCGTATATCTAATATGGGCAATGTCCGCTGCATTCGGAACTTTTGACTTAATTTCTGCCTGGACCGCTCTCGGGTCTCGTTGGGGGATTGTTTTCGATACCGAGCTGTGTAAAAAGATGTTAAAGTCCTTACCGCGAATTTGGAAATTTCCCTCGATTGGTGCACTTTTGGCGATAATTTTTGGCGAGAAACGCATTTTGAGATAAAATACAAAATATGGTACTGATCTCTCAAATGTGGCATCAAGCTTAGCGTTGTTTTCAAAACTAGTTGCTTGTATTATTTATCTGGCTCCTCTGTTTCTGTTTATATTTAGGAAATGAAATGTAACAATTTGATAAAAGTAAGTTTTAAGATATTTATTATTTATCACTGTAGTATATATATTTGGCTTATTATAATTAATATTGTTACCGAACTTTAACATCGATCAAAATAGTCGTACCAAATATATAAATAAAATTGCTAATCGCGTTTGTTTATACTAGAATTTATACTTTCAGAGAGTTTTATTCTACTTATTACAAAGATTGCAATTTTAACAAAAATATTTTTCTCTGTATAAATTCATGTATAACTTTTAAAAAGTTCAAAGGCTGCATTTTCTTTCACACACACAAAATAATAATAATAATTATACTACCATGAACTGTGTAAATGTAAATCTTTTTTTAAGTGATTTATCTAGAAAATAATTTGCATGATTAATTTTATAGTATTCCCGTGTCACTCTTAAAATAAGCTTGGGTTATATTTTTAATAAACTCTGTATTTCATATATTTTTCTGCATTCTTTTAAAATATGGATTTTTCTTTTTTTTTTTTTTTTTTTTTTTTTTTTCATTGACAGCTCCTGCTCACTACTATTAACAACACCAGCACATTAATTGAATGGGTATTGTCTGTGCTGTATGATTTGTTATGCTCATCATATCATTGACAATACTTGCTCAATTGCACTTAATTCTGTATGGATATGGTTGTGAAAATGTAACAGTTGGAATTTTCTGCAAAGCTTGGAATGGGAGTTATTGAATCAACATTCTACTTCAGCGTTAATTCAAGGTATAATTTTTGTTTCATGACATTATTGATTAAGTAATACCAGTTTTTGTCCAGCTTTCTAAATATCCCTGCAGTTATTTTTTTTTTAGAGTACTTCATTTTTCAATAAAATTGAAAAATGAAGTAATTTCTATCTCTAATTTAATGAAGTAAAATTCTATCTCTTTATAAGCTTTCAATTTATAAAAGAATAAATTAACATTCTTTCTATTTAGGGCTAACCATGAGTTAGCCCTAAATACTTGTGCAGATTACTTTTTAATGTATATTTGGTTGATTTTATTATTTTATTTACTTATATATCTTAATCAAAATTCCTACAAATTTTGTATATAATTATTTATAATTTTTTATTACAGAATAATACACAATTATTAATATTTAGAAATAAGAATTAAAATTAGACTGAATATATATATATATATATATATATATATAATAATATTTCATGAAATTAAATTATTAGTGATTGTGTATTATAAATTGTTTAAAAATATTAAACAGCCATTGAATAATACTTAAAAAATCAATTTAGGCGACCAATAATTAAGAAAAAATACCTGTTTTCAGCATTACTGTTATAGAATTTGGTTTAAATAAACAATAACTGTGTTTATTGTTGCTTTATTTATAAATAGGAATAGCTGTTTACTGTGAATTGCATACTAAGATATTTTTAAACAGTTAAATTTTGATGAAATCTTTTGATTGTAATTAATATTGTTACCGATTATATTAATTGATTTACCGCCTTGATCTTAGCACTGATTTAGCCTATCTTTTACAAAAAAAAAAAAAAAAAAAAAAAATTACAGACATTGCATTTAGATTTCTGGTGTTTTTTTTTTTTTTTTTTTTTTTTTATTGAGGACTTTTAGTATGCTTCTAAATAGGATTGTATACAGGGAGGACAAATATTCATATTTAAAGAGTAAATGTCTTATGTCAATGATTTATAAAACTGTTCCATAAAAATATTAATATGATCATTATAGGAAATTGCAATATTTATTTTTTACAGAATAATTTTAGTTTTCTCTTTTCTTATAATTGAAAAGATATTTTTAAAACATAATTGCTTAATTAAAAAAAAAGTGCTGAATTAAAAAGTAATGAAGATTAAAGTGTAACTCTAAAACTAGCAAAAACTTCCAAGTGTTTTATTAAATATTGTTAATTGTTATTTTGACAAACCCTTCAGAATGTTGCACTAATTTTACCATTTAACAAATGCTTTTGACCATTGATCAAAACATATTTTCATCCAGATTGTTAAAACCATGCTTAAAACTAAAGCTAATACAGCTCTGTTTGGTGGGGGGGGGGGGGCAGAGCCATTCTGATGAAAAATAATAATAAACTAGAACTAAACATAATAATCAATGTTTACATCTATCTACATTCTGTCTAACATTAACATTTTATTCAAAAGTAAAAAAAGAGAAGCTCACGCGGTGTTCAAATAATAATTTAAAAAAAAATTAAAGTTGCAACAGTTTTTGCAAAAATATTATTTTCCATCATCAGTATTTGATAATACATTTGTGAAAAAAAAAAAAAGGAACAGCTTTGGAATTCACCCAAAGTTCCGCATCTTGTATTTTAAATCAAAACATATTTGTTTTGCTTCTCATTTCCAAAATAATTTTCATTCATATTTACTTATTATAAACACATTATTAAATTTTATTGACTAATTTATTTATATTTAATAATAAAAGTTAAAAAATGTTTTAATTTTACACACACATTTATTTTTTTATAAAACATATGTAATTTTTATTATAAATACATACAAGTTTTTTGTATTATTATAAACATGTTTTTAATTTTATTGACTAATTTTATTTATATTTAATAATAAAAGTTAAAATGTTTTGATTTAAAAAACACGATGGCTGACTGCGGGCAAATCCCAAAGCTTAGTCAAAAAAAAAAAAAAAAAAAAAAAAAGTACATAAAGAAGCAGTATAAATATTGAATTAAATTTCTAATGTGTGAATCTGTAGATCAGATGCCTTAAATGTCAGCTCTTCAAGTCACATTTTTTTAAAACTTATTATGTTTAACATTAGACATTTTCGTTTAAACCCAGTCCTTTTTTTCATGTAACTTGTATTACTTTTAATTTGTTACGCCTTATATTTATTCCGCACTAAAATTTGGGGAGAAAATTTGACAAAGCCTCCTTATACAGTATAGGATCTGGCATCCCGGTATCCGGAATGCAAAACACTAAACGAAAAAAAAAAATCTTTAAAAACGTAAAATTTAAAGTGTCAGTAAAATGAAAAATAACAAAATGATATTGCCTTCATTCATTAATTTATAAATTCAATCAATACCGTAAAATCCCGATTGTGAGACACCCCCCCCTTTTTTTTCGAAATCAAAAAGGTTAAATTTGGGAGGGGGGCTTATAATCAGGATTTTTTCTAAATATTATTTAAAAACCTGTTTTTATCATTAATTTAGAAGTAAAAAAGGGGCGAGAATCTTCCGTATTTCGGCAAATTAAAAAAATAATAATAATAAAATAAAATAAAAATGAATCCCCAACCCTAAAATCCAACCCCCCCCCCCCAAAAAAAAAGAAAAAGAAAAATTAAAAATCATTTTTTAAATATTTTTCTTTATTTCTTATTTTATTGTAACAATAAATGCTATCTATCTAAAATCAATCTAAATCTGCTCTCAAAATTACTGTTTCCCCCCTTTGCCCCCCTCCCCTCTGGTACCAAAAATGTATAGTTTAACCTTTATACTTTTTAATTTTAAACTTCTTTTCAGACTTATTAAATACTCTATATTAAAAATAAATAACTCCAACCTACCCTAAATTAACCCATCCTCCTAAAATCCCTGCTTCTCCCCCCCCTGCCCCCCCAAACTTATCTCATGAAGATCCTCCCCCTCCAAATGCATCGCGTAAAATTTAAAATCTGTAAAATAAAAAAAGCGAGAGTCTTCCGTATTTCGGCAGATTAAAAAATAAATAAATGAAATAAAATTTAAATTAATTCAACCCTAAAATCCTCCCCCCCCCCCCCCCGCCAAAAAAAAATCATTTTTCTAATATTTTTCTTTATTTCTTATTTTATTGTAACAATAAATAATCAATAATCTAAATCTGCTCTCAAAATTATTGTTTCCCCCCTTTGCCCCCACTCTGGTACCAAAAATGCATAGTTTTCTTCTTAATTTTTTCTGCTCTATTTGTGATTTTTTTCACAGCAATATTTAAATAACGATCTACATTATACCCTCCTCTCTTCCAAAAAGTCCTCTTTATTTCCTCCCCCCCCCAGTACATACTTTAAAATCTTTAAAAGTTTGTTTTTCAATCTATTTAGAACTTTCTTGAAACTATAATTAAATAATTATCTAAATTTCTTCTCACACACCCCTAAAAATTTGCTTTCCCCCCCTCCCTCAGCTCACAAACTTAAAAATCTTTAAAACTATTTTTTAAAGATTTTATGTGGTATTGTCACTTTGTAGCAACAGCAACAATAAATAAATTATCATCTAACTCTCCTGTTAAAGTTCCATTCTCCATCCCCAGAAAAAGGGATGCATTTCTAGACATGGAGGGGGGGGGTGTAGGAGGGGGAGAGAATATTTTAGTCTTTTTGTAGTTTGGCTGTTCTCACAGCTGATATTTTGTTAATGGATGGGAAGTTATTTTAGAGAATATATTTATTTCAAAACATAAAATGTACACATGATTCAGGGAAGAACAGACAAACTGCAAATATGGCAGTTGATGCTGTCTCTATCTCCAAATCAAAAGATTCTGCTCCCAGCTCCCAAAATGAAAGTTTATTTATTTTTTGTAATTTAGAATGTTTTTTTTTTTTAATTTTGTGCGAATAATGTATTAAATGAACAAATTTATAAGTAATGTATTTACATATATTATTCATATTTATCACTATTTTATGAAATTATTTCGTACATTTTTTATATTTATAAAAAAAGTGTTCTAAATTACGGAAAAACCCCTTATCCAGAATGCCCCTGGTCCCAAGCATTCTGGATAACGGATCCTATGCTGTAATATAAAATTGGAACAGGTTTCAATAATTAGATCTGAAGTCACTGTCGAAACTAGAGGGAGACGAAGGGGATGCAAAATTAAGATTTGGTTTGCCATTTGATACAATATATATATATGGTGTGGGATCTGTTATCTGACGTTCTCGTATCCAGAACGCTCTGAAAACCGAAATGCAATATAATAACCAAAGCTCAATTTGTCAAAAACGTTTCAGAAACGTTAAAAAAAATTTGCAAAATTCGTCCGTCAAACGCATGAATAAACACCCGCGAGTAGTGGGGAACCCAGTAAGTCATGGGGGAAAATATCGCCGTCAGTCGGTAAAACTCGAAATTTGGCAGCCAGTTACGGGCAAAAAATCTGAAATTCATCGATCGGTCACAGTAAAAACCATAAAATTTGTCCACTGATAGAAAGAAGGAAAATATTGCAAAATTTGTCAATCAATTGTGGGGAAAAAGTTGCGAATTCATCAGTCAAATGTTGAAAAAAAATCTTTTAACAACTGCAATAAGTTGCAGGAAAATTATCATGAAATTCTTTGATCGGTCACAGAAAAAAATCACAAATTTGTTCGTGTATCGAGGGCAAAAGCTAAAAAATATTGCGAAATTCTATTGATAAAAGGGGACTTTAAACAATCAAATTCAAAATGTGTTTTTGGAACAGGGTGCAAGAATGCCCATTTTGAGAACAGTGTGCACTTTTTTGAGAATTTCCACTTGGCGGTGCTTTCTTTCTAGAGACCACACAAATAAAAAAAATATATATATAATTGCATGCATTTGATAAATAAATATTAACAAATAGTGAAATTAGTTATTTTGTACATTTTTTATATCTATAATAAAGTGTTGCGAATTACGGAAAAAACCCTTATCCAGAATACACCAGGTCTGAATCATTCCAGATAATAGATCCTATAATGTACATGAAAGTCGGGTAAAAATGTCTTGCAACTAAAATATTTAAAAGAAAAACTGAGCCAAGTGCATTAAAATTGACAAATAGATAAAAAGTTCCATTTACAATACACAAGATCAAATGAATAAGAAACAAGAACGAAAAATCATGCGTCAAGCATAGATTATGTAACACTTTCCAACGCTTCCAAAATAATTTTACGAATCATTACCGTTTAATAAGCTGAATAATAACATCTAAGTAAACAACATGGAAAACACATAACATATTTTAAAACGTAATTTCAGGCATTTCCAACATATTCAATATTCGGAAAAATATCCGAATATTTTTATTCAGCCTTGTATATGATCTATAGATTTGTATATATACTACATAGGATGCTAAATTTTAGTGTAGTTAGGAAACGTGTAGCACAGTTTAAAATTCTTCTTCTGGAGTTTCTGTCAATAAACGGAAATGTGTTTGTGAACTTTTGTGCTGCCTGTATATGATCTACAGAATTTATACACACCAAGTAATAGACAAAAAGTGAGTTAAATTTAAAATCTCGTTCAGCAACTTAAAACGCACTTCCAGGAATTATTGTTAACAGACAGTAGAGAATTCTTTTGTATGTCCCTGTAAATGAACGATGACTGCTAAACACACAATAGTCTGCAGTAAGCCTCTTGTAATTTATATATAGCACCTTAGTGATATATATAAATTTCAATGCGTTTAAAATTGTGAAACATTATTTAATTAAACCGCAAATGATTTTTCTCCATAGATGTAATGTAACGGAATTCTTTTGACTGCCCCTGTAAAGTAACTATAAGTGCTATGCACACCCTATTCAATATTAAGCTTCTTGTACTGCACCTTAGTGATATATATCAATTACAATGTGTTTGAAATTGTGTAACATCATTAAAATAAACTGCAAATGATTTTTCCCCATAGACCGTAATGTAACGGAATTCTTTTAAGTGTCCCTGCAAAAAACTATAAGTGCTACACACTTCAGTTGAAATAGGGAACATGCTATAGATAACGGCAATAACATATAAAATTTTCAGGGAAATCCGAGCATATTTACGGGAGTTAGAGCACGGACAGACAGCAGACAAACCGAGGTCATAAACACTTTTCAACTAGGTTTGGAAAGTGTTAAAAAGAAGCCATCCTCTGCTTTTCCATTCTTCCAATCCAAACGTACCATGCCTATGTCTCCAATTGCAGAAAATCCCTTCCTGTGTAGGAAGGTATTTCTAGATTTATTCGCTAACTAGTAACATTTTTTAATATGTAGATTATACCCCATTTCAAAATCTGAATTCGAAAAGTCAACACAATTTCCAGTGGAACAGTGCCTTTAACATCTCTCTGCGGCAATTTGGTGATTAAAAAGCATGAGGATGTTCTCTCTCTCTCTTTAACTACTTTAAAAAAGAAAGAAGAAAATAAAATTCCTCTTTGACATGGCCAACCCAAATTGGTAAAAAACAAAACTAGAGTCCAGTCCGAGAATTATGAAAGGAAATTGGTTAGAGTCTGTATATACCTCTACTAAAACATAATACTTCCACCCTTTCTCTCTCCCCAAAAAAGTGCAATCCTGGGTGCACCAATGTGTATGTTATGCGAGCTTTTTAAAAAGGCAATTCCGTTATGAGAAGTAGTGTTGTCAATTTAGCAGAATTTTTTTTATTTAAAATATCTACCAGAATTTCTTCACTTTATTTATTCACAGAATGTTTGTCATTAAATAAAGCAAAAATTACTATTCGAAATTTCTGGTACATGAAAAAAAATTCAGCTAAATTGACAACATTGGTGGGAATGGGAGAGATTGATTAACTAGTTTGGAAGAGAAAAATCTCGCAAAACTTCTTGCACGTGGCCTCACTTTTGCTAAGGATGGCTCTGGTTATCCCCTTATATTTTAATTACACTTTACACATATTGACAAAAAATTCTCTTTTTTTTTAAATGATTATTGTGCAGGAAGCATTAATTGGAATTCGTGTTATGTGTAACTTAAAAAAATGGTGAGATACAAAATTTAGGGCCTAGTTTATAGTCGGTTGATTGTATTGGCTTTTATACTTACTTTATAGTTAAATTTAGAGGACATCGATAAAAAACTACCAGTCCCTTTTTTATAATGAATATGTATACACGTGTAAAATTTGTGTAGGTTCCATTAATTAGAGCTCAGGTTAAGCTGTTTTAATGTATTGAGCCCTTATATTGTAATAGACCGGGAGGCGGCAGCACAGACAATCACCTCATCGAGTTCACGGCTGAAATTCCAGAATTAGTTAAAACTCGATTCGCATATTAAAACGCAATCGGTCTGCCAAGTCATACCTTGGTGGAAAACACCTTAAAATCCGAATTTAGCGGCTGACTCGTAGGTTTACCATTGTGTTTTCCTGCACCCAGTTCTCCATGTTTTCATACTTTTGTGTGCAGGAAAACACAATGGTAAACCTACGAGTCAACCACTATAATCGGGTTTTCACGTGTTTTCCACCAAGATATGACTTGGCAGACCGATTGCGTTTTAATATGCGAATCAAGTTTTAACTAATTCTGGAATTTCAGCCGTGAACTCGATGAGGTGGTTGTCTGCGCTGTCGCCTCCCGGTCTATAACTAGCTTACCCGGCCGGCATTGCCCATGTCAACAACCTTAATTGTATCTGAAATCAGTGTTGAATAATTTTTTACTTTTAAACAAATCTAATGTTGGGGGCCCCACTACCTTAGCCAGCATACACTGGGCATGCCATGCACACTCACATATGTTACTGTAAGTCGAGTCGAAAAAGCTATACCCCGCCATGATCCAGCCCATAGAACAAGAGACAGGAAAGCACCCCCTGGTGGTCAAAATCCAAACTAAAATCAGTAAGCTCTATCGATGTCGAGTGGAAAGAGTCATATCCTGTCATGATTCAGCCCATAGAAACAGAGATAGCAAAGCGCCTCCTTGTGGTGAGTGCAAGTTTATGTAGAATAAATACGATATTTAATAAAAAGTCATTCCACATCCCCCCTCATCTTGACATTCTCGCAAAAGTATTACAAATATACAGATGTTTCTTAATTACATCTAATGTCCCAATCTGATAGCGGGCGAAGCTCGCTTTTCCCTATCATAATACCTGGCTGGCACTCTAATAGAAAAACTTTAATTACCTATAATGCAGTTTAAACATCTTAGCTCAGATTCTTCGATTATCATTAGGCTTTTAATTTATTTATTATTTTAATCTGGGGATAGAGTCGCCTTTATGTCTGACATTGAAATTACATGTTTAAAAGACTGTACGAAAACGATGGGATTAATTAAAAATTTTGTGATTTTCCATTCAATTCTTTTTCTTTTACTAATCTTTTCTCTCCACTTTCCCATATATTATGAATTTAATAAGAAATCTTAATTAAAACGTATATATTGCACTATACTGAATGTTTTGATAGTGATATCAGTTCAAAGCTAATTCAATGAAGCGAAAATTTTGAGTATTTATTGTCATTTACTATCTTTCTTCCTGTTATTTTCGACTACATTTTTAGTTCCCAAGAATGGTGAACTGATAACATATGATAAATTGTAGAACTGAATGGGAAAGACTGTGTTTTGTCAATAAATCGCGGAAAAAAGCATATTTTATCATAGAATCGCTGAAAAAAACATGAATTTTGTCAAAGGATCGTTGAAAAAACATGAATCTCGTTAAAAGGTAGCAGACAAAACATAAATATAGTCAAAGGATCACAGAAAAAGCAAATTTCGTCAAAGGATTGCTGAAAAAACACGAATTTTGTTGAAGAATTGTTGAAAAAACATGAATCTCGTCAAAAGGCAGCAGACAAAACGCGAATATCATCAAAGGATCGCAGGAAAAATGCGAATTTTATTAAAGGATCACAGGAACGTGAATTTTGTCAAAGGACCGCACGAAAAACGTGAATTTCATCGGAGGATCGCTGAAAAAACTTGAATTTCATTAAGGGATCACAGAAAAAGCAAATTTCGTCAAATGATTGCAAGAAAAACTTTAATTTTGTCAAAGAATTGCAAATTTCGTCAAAGGATCGTGGAAAAAATGCGAATTTTGTGAAAGGGTCGTGGAAAAAATGCAACTGTCTTTATTATAAACAGCACGCACACAAACATCTATACAAACCTCAGTACACACAAACATATTATAATAGGTATAGTTTTAATCTGAAATGATATACTGAACTAACTTTTGCAAAAACGGGTTAACCCGAATCCAAATTGCAGAAATCTACACTCAGTCTGAAATTGACCTGAAACACAGTTAACCCAACTTGCAACAAAAATAATTATTGCCGAAGGGATTTATCCCCTCACCCTGTGCTGTAACCTTTCAGAAATTTTGCTGTGAATTCCAGTTTTTTTTTTTCTCAAAATCATCCCTGATATAATAATACTTAAAGAAAAAAATGAGGTGAAAGCGATGTTTTTCTGAAAAGAACCAAAAGTTCCTCATATTATAAAGTTTTTCAGTTTCTGCTTATCAATTCCAGTATCTGAAGCAACATGCGAAGGCTGGGGTTCTGTGATAAGCAATATAATGCAGAAAAGAACCAGAGCAGATGATGGAAATGCACAAGAAATAGGCACAGCAGATATGCAAGCTTTTATTGAACTCAATAATCCTTCTGCAGAATATAAATCTGTTAGAAAAATTTTAAAAAGCACATTAATAGATATGGCACAAGTTTTTACAACCACTTCAAAAATATTATCAACATCAACTTCATTTGTATCATGCATTAAATCCACAGTTGTGTCAAGAATTTTGGAAAATGATAAAACAATATTGCCTTCTTTTAAATAAAGCATTTTCCAAAGTTCCATTTTTTATCTAATTTTCTGCCTAATGCCTAATAAAAAAACCTCTTTGTGTGTCTCACTTTTTTTTAAAAATTTATTTATGTAAATGATGCAAACAGTTTGTATATATATATATATCTATCTATGATGCCATAATTAATTAGCACTACAACAGCAGCAAGAATATATTTATATGATATATTGCATATTGTAGACTATTTTCGAAGACATTACTAGTGTTGCAGACACTTGAAGATAGTTCTGTCACTGGGCTACTCTGTATAGCTGCAAACTATTCATTTTTTGTGTTAACACTATTTCAGAATCATGATCCTGAGCTTATTTAATCGCAGAATTCTGTGATTAATTAACATTAAGATTAGGCAAAGGTTTCTATTTGGAAGTTGTAAAAACTAAAAAGTGGAATAGTTGATAGCTTAAGCACTTAAAATTTTGGTTTTTCTAAACAAAAAAACAATGCTTTAAATTTTGAAAATAATGTATAAAATATAAATATGAAAATTAGAGTGATGGGAGGGGAGAGTGGGGGTGGACGCTACAGGTGTTAGACCTGCAGAATATTAGGTCTTTTTTCTTAGAAATTAAGCCCTGCTAGGAGGGGGGGGTGAAATAAGAATGCATCAAAATAAATGCAAAAGGTCATTTACAAAAATTTTAAAAACAAAAATGCTCCACGTGATATATGAGCTAAAATCTTAGATGTAGCTGATCAACTATACCATGCATTGGAGGGTTAAATTATTCAAATCACTGTCCTAAAACTCCCTTGCAATAATTACAAATCACAATAGCTTCAAAATAAAAACCATCCGTAAGACTTTGTTCATTCAAAGCTCATCCCAAGTAAAAGTCGGCCCTTTTTGTTAGATTATATATTTTTTAGCATCATTTTACGCTCGCAAACATTTAAGAAGCGAAGCCATTTTATTTAAACTATTAATTCATAAAATATTTGAACGTGAATTACTTATAAATTATCGGAAAAAGAATGTTTGTTTACGCGTTTACAATACAGTAACGCTATACGCTAGCGGAGAAATAAAAAATTCCCCCGTTTCACGCATCCTGCATGAGTGCAACCCCATTACCGGTTACTCGCGCCAACATTTTTCCGCCAAATGCGTGAATCGAGGGAACTTTCCAAATTAGCGTCCTTACCACCATTTGATGCCGCAATTTGAAGCAATCTGTCCGTAGACGCTGTAGCGCGAGCTATGTTTACATTATTTATATCACATTGTAACAAATTTTCAGAAACCTCTACCATTTCGACACTACTAACTGGTGGTTGTAAAGATGTTTCATCATTGACCACATTAACTGTAGCCATCTTGGATGCCGACGGCCATCCCGACATTACCCACACGACAATAAAGTTCAAACAGATAACTACTTACTACGAAAATAAAAGAAAAAAAAACCCACACAGAAAAGCACTGGTGATACAGCAAAAACTCCAGAGAAAAAGAAATATAAACCACTTACTTTCAAACGCAGCCCAAAACGCACAAAAAACAGATAAAACTTCTATCACCTGAACACAAACAAACCACAACAGCCGGCAGCTAGAATACGGAACCGCCCCCCACGTGAACTAGAGAAGCCAACCTCTCACCATCCAACCCAAAGCCATTAAATAATAAGCCCAGTCAGATAGTGTTAAATTTGTTCGCGGCACACCAGCGCCAAACCTCTGCTGCGGAAGGAGGACAAAACAGAAGTGCGTCGCAGAGAAACGATACGATTTATTTATATCGATATTTTATACGATTTTTATCGTTTGTATCGATTTTTTGTTTTTGCACTTCGTTTAAAAGCTTGCTAATTATTGGGATCTTTTACATTAAAGCTAAAACTATAATGAAAATAAAAAGAAAATTGGAATTTTAAATATTTTTTGCACACATTTTAACAAAAAACTGATAGTTTAACAAGAACATTTTATAACAATATTTCATGATGTTAAATGTTTTTGAGATTTTTTAGCAATTTAATAATAATTTAAAATCTAGTAATTGAAATATTTACTCAATAAGAATGAAGATTATTTAAAGATTTTATGCATACAGGATAACTAGAATAGAAAAAAAAAACTGCACATTTTTATATTTTATTGGATTTTTAAGAACTATGCAGTTAAAAATTTTACAATTTATCAGAAACTTTTTCATAAAATAAATAAAATATAAAACGAAAAGAATAAATAAAATTTAACATCATGAAATATTTTTGTTAAATTATTAGTTTTTTGTTAAAAATATATACAAACAAATATTTAAAATTCCAATTTTATTTTTATTTTCATAATAGTTTTAGCTTTAATGTAAAAGGCCCCAGTAATTAGCAAGCATTTAAAGGAAGTGCAGGTTAAATTGCCCATAACATCTCACAATTTTGTATTCAGCATATCATTTTTTAACACTTTCCAACCTAGTTGAAAAGGGTTTATGACTTCGGTTTGTCTGTCCATGCTCTAACTCTCAAAAATATACTCGAATTGCCCTGAAATTTTTGTCATTTACTATAGCATGTTCCCTATTTCAACTTATAGTTTTTTTTTTACAGGGACAGTCAAAAATATTCTGTTACATTACAGTCAATGGGAAATAATCATTTCAAGTGCATTTTGATGATGCTACATCATTTAAAACAGGATGAAATTCATATATAATTATGAAGCACATTAAAACATGCTTTTTGTAGAATATGGTATGCAAAACATTATTTATTCATTTACAGGGTCAAACAAAAGAATTCTGTTACACATTGGTCTATGGGGGAAAATCGTTTGTAGTGTAATATAGTGATATTTCACTTTCAAACATAATGAAAATTATATGCATTACTTTGGTGCACTATAAATTTCTCTCGTCAAAGTGGTGTGAATTGCGTTTATTTACAGGGAGACACAAAGATACCAGTTACAGTACAGGTGCGTTATTTAGAGTCAATGTGCGATATGTGGGTTTCAACTTTGGTTTGCGGTTTTAAGTTTTACTAAATTTTTTCATAGTACGTGTGTTTATAAACTCGGTTGTTCATATACATATAAATAAATTCATATACAGAGCTACACAAAGAAAAATATACATTGTCGTTTAAGGTTGGTAATTGCTGCGAGTGAATTTTAAGTTGCCTTTTAGCTCAATTATTGGTGTGTACAAAAGCTTCAGATAATATGCAGGGCTGTGCAAAAGATTTTGAGTGCATTTTCATTGGTTAGTGAAAATTGCTAAATATGAATATTCTAACTGAACTAAATTTTATCATGCTATATATCCCCATCTATTGATCATATACAGGGCTGCACAAAATAATTCGACTACTTTTTTGACACTGGAATGTAATTTTGACAACTGTATTTTTCAAGGTTATATGTTTTCTATAATGTTTACTTATATATCTCCCTTCACCTTATTTAACGGTGAAGTTTCATTACAGTTTTCTGGCAGTGTTGGAAAGTGTTTCATAATCACACATAATTTTTTGTTCTTGTTTTTAATACATTGATCCAGTGTTGAATTCAGACACTTTTCTCCGGCAGGGATTTCTGTGGCCGGGGGGGGGGGGGACATTATAGAGTTCCGGGGGGGAAATTTCACTTTTTGACCATTGAAAGCATAAAATCTCAAATCTTCCGGGGGGGACATTTCAATGCTCCGGGGAGGACATTCCCCCCCGGGCCACCCCCTGGATTCAACACTGCATTGATCTAGTTCTAGTTGCTAAAAATTATATTTACAAGGGAACCACTTTTGGTGCAGCTCGCACCTAGCATCCATACATGGCACATTTCGTAGCCCTATACATAAAAGTTAGAGAACTGACAAAATTTCTGTTAAAATCATATTTTTAATTTTTTTTATACTATATTATTTTTCCATTATTGGATTTTTAATTGATAATTTCATGCCAAAAGCGAGTCAAGTCGCCAGATAGGGTGCTATCCCAAACAGCACACACCCATCTATAAGACATCTACAAGCTGTAAACCCAAGAAAACCGACACATCTATAAGAAGTCTACAAATATCCATGATACACCCTTTTCACCTCTTATGGAGATGTTATGTGTGATCTCTCTGAGTTCTATTAGACGTCCAAGATATCCAGGTAGTCTATGAGACCACGTCTATAAGACATCCAAGCATAGATCACTTTTCGACATGCAGTATGTCTTATGGCCGTGCTTAAGACTTGGATTGTAGATATCCAGGGACATCTGATATGCGTTTATAAGACGTCTAATGCATGTCTATTTATTGATACTCAGTACTTCTTATAGATATACTTAAGATATCCAAGAAATTTCATCAGAAATACAGCCTAGGGCAAAAGTATTGAGCACCCCCATATTTATAATATATTTGGTAAAAATAATAGATGGATACAAATATTAAATTGTATACAATTAAGAATTTTCTTTAAAAAATAAGTTTTTTATTTTTTTTCAAAGATAGCAAACGCATAACTCATCTTTTAATGAAGCTATTTTCTTTAAAAAACTTTTTTTTAAATTAAATTTTGTTGTTCTGTTAAGCCAGTTAATAAATAATCAAGAAAATAATTATTGTAAGAAAAGACAAAATGAGCTTAGTCTTCAAAAACGAAAATAAAGAAAGCTTATGTAAAAAAAAAAAAAAAAAATACATTTATATCTAATTTTTATTATTTTATTTTTTAACATGTGTTAATAACAAAAATAAATTTTAAGAAATATTTATGCTGCTGAAGAGATCTTGGCATTTCAGGCAAGAAATATTTCAATTTCCACGATGATCTGTTAACTTATGACATAACAATGAAACTTCCAGAAAACAAAGTAATTTATGTTTTGAAAAAGTAGGTGTTCAAAGAAAATGACTTCATTAAAAGACGAGTTGCTTGTTAACTGTCTTTTTTTTTTTTTTACAAACCATAAACTTAGAAAGAAGATTCCTAAATTATATGCAGTTAAATATTTGTATATAACTATTACTTTTACAAATATATTAAAAATATGGGGGTGCTGAATACTTTCAGCCAAGACTGTATTTCCAATGAAATGACATTGTTTCCTTGCATGTCTTAAGTATATCTATATGAAAATTAGAATAATTCTTGCAGAAAATGTTAAAATATAAAGGAATTTGTCTTCAACAATGAAAATAGAGAAATCTTATTTTTAAAATATACTTTAAATTTATATGTTACTTTTATTATTTTAACTTTTAATATCTGTTAATAAAGATGATACAAGTTTTAGGAAATATTTTCATTGATGAAGATAAGTGATTTATATACTTTGGCTTTTCCGGTAAGAGTTATTCTAATTGTCATGATTACCTATTAACTTGCATAGCATAACAATTGCTATACTATGAAAGTTTCAATTCTGAAACTTACTGAAAAACAAAGCAGTTTAGTTTTTTTAAAGCAAATTGTTTAATTAAAAGTCGCGTTGTTAGTTTGCTGTCATTTTAATTGTAATAACTTAACCATTAAAGACACAGACAGCAGTTGTGAATTCTAAAATAATTGTGTGTTGAACACTTGTGCTTCATTTACTCTCTTCCTAAACATCCTTCAATGTTGAAGTTCAAAATTTGTTCTACTTTTTTATTATTTTTATCAGTAAGTCTCCACTGATGTACAAAATACACCCCCATTGAATTTTTATAAACTATTATATTTTCTTTCTTAATTAAACATTTTTTTTATATAAATTCGATATCTATTACTTGAATACTATTACTAAACATCAGACACTACGACTAATATTCAGGCCCCTGCTGGCACTTAGGAATACGTGCCCTTGCACCCTCTGCCTGAACCACCTTTAATGCATGGCACATGATTTAATATGAAAGTGCCAACATAACCCTCTGTCCACCGCCCTTTCAAGACATCCAGCATGGGCCTGCTAACACTTTGAAATAAGTTATGATAAAAATACGAGGGTGCTTAATAATTTTGGTAAAGACAACTGTAGATAAAAATACTAAATGTTTCATTCCAATAATATCAGTATATTATTCCCCCCCCCCCCCCCAAAAAACGAATATTTTGCAATGTTCTGCAACGAACCTTCAACTGATCACAAATGTTCTGTAGGAATAAAAAAATAAAACACAGAGAGATTTTCTTGTATATGTAAGAGTGCGATTTCATCTTGTATAGAAATGCTAAAGACATTTCGTAAAACGCTAACACACACAAAAACCAAAGAAATGACGAATTTCACTCCGATCGAATGATGAATTTCGCTTTTTTTCCCCCCTCGTAATAGACGATTTCTGCAATATTTTTGAGATTTTTCTCTCTGGTAACTGGCGAATTTCACATTTTTTTTTTCTCAGAACCAATCATCGAACTCCGCAATTTTTCCCCACGACTAATTCGAGAATTGCGAGATATTTTCCAACACTTCACTGATGAATTTCGCATTTTTTTTATCCATGACTGATTGGCGAATTTTAAATATTTTTTATATTTTCTTTTCACTGACTGGCAAATTTGTTCAGCTCTTTCTTAAAACCAATGGGCAAAAAATGCATTTTTTTTTTTTTTTAATTCAAGCGACTAATATCCGAATGTCTCTATTTTTTTTTTTTAAATCCACAACTGATTGTTAACTTTTGCAATATTTTCTTTATTGATCGATAAATGTTGCGGATTTTCTTGTGACAGAATGGAAAAAATTGTGGGTTTTTACACGACTGATTGACGAATTTTGTGATCTTTTTTTCTGACAATCCACTGATTAATTTAGTTTTTTAACCTGCGACTGATAGGCGAATTTTGCATTATTTTCTTTTTATCAATTGGAAAATTTTGTCGCTTTATCTTGGAATTGATTGAAAAAAATCGAGGGATTTCCCAAAACTGATCAACTAATTTAGTGGGGGTTTTTATCAGCTGTAACTCATAGTCAAATTTTGCGATATTTTCTTTCTGCCGATTGGGAAAATTTTGCAGTTTTTTCTTGTGACCAATTGGAGAAAATTGTGTTTTTTTTTCGCTACTGATCAACGAATTTCCCATTTTTCTCGACGATTTACTGACAAATTTCATGGTTTTTACCCACAACCGATTGAGAAATTTTTGCACTTTTTCTTGGCAAAAAACATGAAATTTCAATCAAAAATCATTCGGTTGATAAACGTATTTCACATTTTTTGACCCGCGACTGATAGGTGAATTTTGCAATATCTTCTTTCTACAGGATGGCAAATTTTGTCACTTTTTTGCGACTGATTGGTAAAAGTTGCCGGGGTTTTATGTGACTGACTGGTGAATTTCAGATTTTTTTCCGATGATCCACTGACGAAATTCATGTTTTTTTTTTTTAAACTGCAGCAGCTGAAGAACTTCACGATTTTTCCCCATGATCGACTGACAAATTGTGTGAGCTTTTCCTGCGACCAATTAATGAATTTCACAATCTTTTTCAACGAACGATTGATGAAGTTTTTCTGGTGATTGACAGACAAATTTAGTGCTTTTTCAAATGAATGAATAGTGAATTGTGTTGAAAATGAGAATTTGAAATGTTCTGCAGAGAAGTTCATTGTTCTGCGATGTATGTCGCACTCTTAAGCATATTCTGCTTTGGGGACTGTTGCCATATTTATATTGGAATATTTTTATCAAAGCATCGACTAATTTTTTTAAATATTTCGAATGAAATATGTCTGCTGTAATTCACTAAAATCTCATAGCTAAATTAAAAAATCTACCATATTTACTCCTGCATAATGCACACATTTTTACAAAAATTTCAGGTCTAAAATCCAGTATACACATACATGATACACTGAATATTTCTAATTGTATACATCAAACCACACACATTTTCACAAAGTATATATACATATTGCAGAAACTTTATTTTATGATATTTTAATAAGAGAGCAAAATATATATGAGCACATACAAAAGTAATTTAGATTTTAAAAAAGATTGTAAATCATGATTTCTACAGATTTTTTTTTTTTTTTTTTTTTTTTTTTTTAAGTTAAAATAACATGGTACACATTATACACAAGTAAATATGGTATTTAAAATCAGTTTGATAATTTTATCTTGTGAGAAATTTCTAAATCCTCCAGTATTTTGCAACAAGAGGCTAATAGATTTGTTATTTCTCCCATATTATTTAAATTTAACAAATCTTTCTTGCAGAGGATAAAGACTTTTGGTAGATAAATTTTTCTTGGGAAAAAAAGAAATCTTTGTGATAAATGTCACACATACATTACACATCATGCATAAAATCTTTAATTTTTCATACCAATATTTTAGAATATTTTTTTCTTTATTTTATCATATAATTTCTTCAATTAAATTAGGCAAAGGATTCCATTTGTAAATACTAGTAATCAGATTCAAAATTATGTGTGGGACGCTCGTCGCAAAGTTGTTAACACAAATTAATAAATTTCTTATTTTGTTTATTTTGATAAAATTATTAGACAAATGTTTTAAAATCTATTTTGCATATTGAACTAATTTTAAATTTTTTTTATCAGTACAAAAATATTACTCCAATTAACTCACTGTATGAAAGAACCACTCAGAATTATTTTTTAGTCAATGTCTGCCTACATCAAAAACTTATTTCAATTTTGTGAGCTTCAGATACAAAGGGAAATTTACAAATTGACTGCTACCTCAATTTTGCATTTTTAGAAAAACAAGAAAAATTTTAAGTTTTAAATATTGCAACATGATTAGAATTAATGCTAAAAATTATTGCATGCTTTCTCATTAGGCTATATCATTTTTGAAACATGTCAGCTCTACTACTCAATAAAAGTTTTAATAAAAATGTAAGTCTTTTTTTCCTTATCAGCAATATTAGTAACTAGGTGACAGTACTAGGTGGTACAGAATATAACTATAACAGAAAAAGAAAAAAAAAAAAAGAAGTGACTTTATTTTATTTGAAAAAAAAAAAAAATCTTTGGAACAGGACAAAATTCTTATTATTCTACTCCATTATCACTGCAATAGTAAGAGCTGATTTCTTCGAGCAGCACCTATAATAAAATAATAACACTGTTTTACTACATAACATTTTATGAATCACACAAAATGACATTTTGTTATATGAAAACTGAATTAATCTTCAATGAAGCAATTGTAGCCCCCCCCCCCTCCTCCTTAATTTTTTGCATGTGATTTCTAGTGATGGGCATAATGAATGATTTTGATATTTGAATGAATCATTCAGGCATGCACAAAAGCATAGTTGTCAAGGCTCTTAAAATTCTTTTTGTTTTACAAAAGTTCTGGTTTTAATTGATCAAAAATAGCAAGAAAGTAAACAGCAATGCTTTTGTGTAAGACGGGATGATTCATTTGAATAACAATCATTCATTATGTCCTTCGCTATTGTTATTCTTAATTTTTAGGGTTACGTACTTAAAAAATAAAAACGGAACCATTGTATATTGAAATACAAACAAGATAACAAACAAATATTGAAATGCAAACAAGAAATTTCAAACTAACACTCCCATAGGATTAACATTAGCCCATGTGACTAGCACAGACTCTTGACTATGGAAGATTTGGAATCAAATGATTTTTCCATTATCCCGTCGACCACTTTTCAAGAAAAATTAATTATCACCAAACAGTAATGCCAAATAAACAAATGGAAGAATGTTGCCATTGGAATATCAAAATAAATACAATAAAAAAATATGGAAAAGCCCCACTCACCTAAGTGTCAACTATCAGTAAATTTAAACACAAAAAAATTACAATATAAATGAAAATAGAAAAAAAAAATCTTGGATATTCATTTATTTACATTATTTTTCTTAATTATCCTTCTCGGCTGGTGAATATAACGTCAGTTGAAATTGATGTATTGCACTTAACTATGCAACATAACATTTTTTCAATGCATTTTCTCTTTTAATATCATGGTGCAGCAGTTTAAGGACACAATTATTATTTTAAATAACGAAATAACTACTAAATCAGTTCATTTTAAAGATTATATTTAATTAAACAATAACAAAACATCACCATCAAAAATGAAAAATTCTTACATATACTGCTTTTTACTTTTAAAATTGTTGTGGATTAAAACTTAATAATTTATATTATTAATAAATGAAATTAGCATATATAATACTTGAGAGCATCCATATTTAGTTAGTAATCAGTATTCTAATGTCTTATAAAAATATATTTCAATATGTTTTTTTTTTTACTAAACAATTATAAAACTCATGCCAGATAAGTCCATATGATGAGATTAAATTATGGAATGATCAACGTTGAAAGAGGAATTAGGATGAATATATAATATTTGAGGATATTTTAGTAGATGTAAGTGTATAAAAAAAGAGAGAACAGTTAAAAAAAATAAATAAATAAAATTTGTTGAAATGAAAAGCAAATGTTATTCATATTACTGTTTTTAACAGTGGAAAATGGTAATTTTATTAAATTGTTGTATGTATGATTTTAAAGATATGAGAAATATTAAAACTTGTTTATCAATAGCCCCAGTAACTAATTTGTGTGTGTATCAATCTACAGCAAAACAAAATATATCTATGACGCAACAATGTCTACTATCACAAGAAATAATAGTAACCCATTAAATAAGCAAAATTTTCAATTACAAAGAAAATACAGTAAGAAGATAACAGTAATCCAATGACAAAGTAAAATTTTGCTTTTTTTTTTTTTTTTTTTTTTTTTTTTTTTTTTTTTTTTTTAAGTACAGTATTTTTTAGATTAATCTTCAAAAATCTGCAATGCCCACTGTCATGTTGCATTATTTCTACTAGTGGGTTAATAGCCTTTAAAATTAGTTGAGTAATAAAATATGTAATTAAACAACTGTTGTCCTATTTAATTATTTAAAGAAGTAAAACTGAAAAAAAAGTGTAAATTAAATTAATCATAATAAAAAAAAGCTTTTATTTAAAAAATATAGCAATAGTTAAGCACTAAGTATGCCTTGTTAAAATTTAGGTAACATATTTACAATTCTGACTCAAATCACCAGTCTGCTATGTGTTATTCCAATATTAATGTCTTCATTATTGAGAAATTAAGTTATTAATTAAATCCTAACTCAATAAAATGTCTTTTAAATTAGTTAAAAAATACTTAAAAATCTACAGTTTATAAATAAATTGCTTCAACGTATAAAAGCCAATTTTGACCAAAAAAGGCCAATTTTGGCCAAAAAAAAGCCGGTTAAAACCAATAAAAGCCGCTGGCCTGGCTTTTATTAATTTTAGCCGGCTTTTTTGTAACCCTGCTTATCAAGTTATAAGTGCTTCCGGTCATGTGGCGACACTTTTTCGCACTTTACTGCCAACCACCTTGGTAATTTGGTTGAAAATGCCGACTTTGACAATCTTTTGTAAAAGATCTGCCTTTACTAAAAAATTGAAATCGTGTTTAGATTACATAGTTTCTGAATAAAAACACCTACCAATTTCATGCATTTGTAAGCAAAAATGAATTAAAAAATGTGTCATAAAGTAGCCTGTTTGGATTTGAGAACAGCCTTAATGGTACCAAGTTGCACTTATTAAAATACATCAATTGGTTGCAAACCAAATTACAGAACTTTCCAATACATCACACATACATATGAATACATCGATGATACATAATTAATACATACATGATTTCACAAATAAATGAGTGAAACGCTTAGCAAAATGCTGGCATGCAGTTAATACGAAAGTACAGAAACAAAAATACATGCAAAATATAGAAATCTCATGCTTATACATGTTTTGAAGATACGACATGATAAACTTTAAATGTTTGTTTTCTATGTTTAAAAATTTACAAAATCCTTTAAAGTCAATCATCTTAACTTTAGCAGCTTCTCCTGCTACACCATAGTTACGGATTAAGAAATACGTAAAAAAACAAGTCAGTTTTATCTTTATTTTTTAAAACTCAGAAATTCATGTATATAACTTATTTTTTTCTGTTAACTCTTGGTTCTCAAATGATCTGCTCAACAACACGGAACTTTCTGACTCATTTTTAAACACAAAAGCATAAAATTGGCAGGTCTGATCATGGAAGGGATTTGGAATCTAAATGAGTTTTCCATTTTTTTTTATCAATATATCACTTATCGAGTTATAAGTGATTTGTGTCATGTGATGACATGTTTCTGACCTTTTTGTGCTGCAGCATTGGAAATTTGAAAAATGGAAAACATCTTTCAATTACAAAATTTCTGAATAAGAATACCTGTAAATTTCATGCATTTCTGAACCAAAAAAGAATTAAAAAAAATAAGTCATAAAGTGAGCCGTTTGGATTTGGACCTTAAGAGATAAAAAAATATTTTTGATGTGTTACATTATACATTAAATATGTTAAAAAAATTAGGTCTTGTACTGTTATTTTCCAAAGTATAAACTTCTAAGATTTATAAATTATACATTAGTAAATAAATTGCCATTTATATCTCTCTTCCCACTCTGCTCCAAAAAATTTGAGTAAAAACATAAGATCTGATATTTAAAATTAATCTAATGCAATCTAGTGTAAATTTTGCAATCTCACAACAAACTAATTATTCTAAATAACAAGGCAGTTTTTAATAAAAAATATACTAACCAAATATTCATGCAAGTCTTCCTGTCTTCAAATGTTTGTGATGGTGTGTTTCAACTGGGAGTCTAAAAAGATTCAAAGAAAGTTTCATTAGTATTCAGCAACATCTATTATAGTTAAAATGTGACTGTGTTTATATTTCACACCAACTTTTCTCAAAATGATTAATTATGGTTTTTTTTTTTTTGGGGGGGGGGGGGGGGAACAATCATTCGAAAAGATCCAAGGATGTCAAACTCAAGAAATCTCAATTTTTAAATCAGTTTGAGTTAAATTTTAATCAATAAGAAAATTCTTTTTAAAAAAAATTATTATGCATGCTAAACATCTTGAATCAGCCATACTCATCCTTTTATTACCGCGGGCCGCAAACGTACTGTATATCAATAATTAATATTTAGTAAAATATTACTGATACGTGCAAATTTTAACTTAATTTTGCGATATTTACCAGCATCCTATTGGCGAATTGAGCAGTTTTTTCCTGGCAACAAATTGACGAATTTCACGTTTACTTCCTGTAACCAACTGACAAATTTCGTGATTATTTTCCTCCTACCAATTGACAAATTTTGCTTTTTTTTTGGCGACCGATAAACGAATTTCTCAAATTTTTTCTGCACCTTACAAATGAAACCGGCATAATTCTTTTTTTTTTTTTCACACGCGACATATTGAAGAATTTCACGTTTATTTCTTGTAACCAACTGATGAATTTCGAAAATGTTTTCCTGCGATTGATTGAAGAAATTTGTGATATTTTCCTGCTACCAATTGACAAATTTTGCTTTTTTTTGGCGACCGATAAGCGAATTTCTCAATTTTTTTCCCACACCTTACAGGTGAAACTCACATGTTTCTTTTTTTTTTTTTTTTTACACGTGACTATTGACGAATTTCACGTTTATTTCCTGTAACTGTAACCAACTGACAAATTTCGCGATTGTTTTCCTGCAATCCATTGAAGAAATTTGTGATATTTTCCTGCTACCAATTGTCAAATTTTGCTTTCTTTTGGCGACCGATAAATGAATTTCTCATTTTTTTTCTGCACCTTACAGGTGAAACTCACATGTTTCTTTTTCTTTTTTTTTTTTTTACACGTGACATATTGACGAATTTCACGTTTATTTACTGTAACCAACTGACGAATTTCATGATTGCTTTCCTGCAATCGATTGAAGAAATTTGGGATCTTTTTCTGCTACTAATTGACAAATTTTGCCTTTTCTTGGTGACAGATAAGCGAATTTCCCAATTTTTTTTCACGCACCTTACAGGTGAAACTTGCATGTTTCTTTTCTTTTTTTTTTATTTACATGCGATTGTGGTCAAATTTCATGATTGTTTTCACGACTCATCGTCAAATTTTGCTATTTACCTGCATTAGCTTAACAAAATTTATAATTTTTCCCCAACGAGTACAAATATTGTGAAATTTTTTTGCGATATTTTCCCGCAACCTTTTGGTGAAATTCGCGACAGTAAATTTTTGCAAACCCAAAATAATCAGGGCACTTTTCCAGCTATATAAAAATGGGCTGAGCGCATTTACAACTATAAAAAAAAAACAGGCAGGGCGCTGCACCCTCTTGAAAACGCCTTGGGAAAACACTACAAGGGTAGATCCAGACAAAATTTGGAGCCTATTTAGGGCCCTTCACAAAAATCAATTTGATAAAATGGGCCCCTTCACAAAATTCCTTTTAACAAAATTTCCCCCTTTCATAAAAACTTACTATTTAGGGGAGACTGGTACACAGTGGACTACTTTTTCAGTTAATTTTTTTTTCTCTTTAACGGACAAACCGGGTGAATCCCTGCATGGAAATATTTTTGAATATTCCTTATATCTTTATACACATTCATCATAATTTTCTCATAACATAGTTTTCAATACATTTTTCAAAATAAAAATTTTTATATGCACCCGTAAATTGGACCAGTGTACCCCAGAAATGGGGCACACTGGTCCACCCACCGGGGCACAGTGGACCGCTGTTAGGCATTATCTGAAATGCAATATAAATCTATTTTTCATTAATCTAATTCTTTTTTATTTCCCCTTTATCCACAAAATAACATAGTAATATAAATTTACAAGTAACATTTCGAAAAAAAAAAATATATTATTATTATATTTTGAAAATAACAACAGATTAATACAGGAACAATTGCAATTTAGTTGAAGTTATTACTTAAGTACAAAAAAATCAGCGCACATTAAAATTTGCGAATGAAATTCTAAAATACTTATGAGTAAGATTGAGCCTGGAATTTTCCTGAAATACTTTCGGGTCTGGGAGCAATATTATGAAATCATTGACATCAACAATAGATTCATCTACAGTTTTGGGAAAAATAAACTGATTTCCATTCAATTTGCATCTCATGAATCTTACTTGAATAGAATCATCACCAATTAGACTACAGTTATATTTATCACAGGCAGTAAATACAAAACAAAATATTTCTTACTATGTTAAATAAATTGTTATTTTTCTTTGTTTACTTTCTTTTACAGTTAAATAACTTCTTTTAAACAATATTTCTTTATAGAAAATAAGCAATTATTAAATATTTTGAACATTCTGCATTACATGAGCAGAGTGGATTGTGGACCACTGTGCCCCATGTTGAAATTCAATAAATAATCATATTAATATTGTTTATAGCTTTCTTTTAAACATATTAACTTTAAAGTTAAATAAAAACAAGTATCTTAGCTTTGCAAAAAAGCTGTTTTATAGGATTTATCTACAACCTTTAATTACTAAAATAATTAGTGCCAAATATGTTGAAAAATGTTAATGTTGAAAAATTTTACTTTTAGAAGATCAAAACAACCAATTAGGATAAAATAGTTCAATCTGAGCTAAACATATTTTCTGAATGCTATAAATAATCAGTGCAGTGCTGTTGTCTATTAGGATAGAAGAGAAGCTTAATTTTTTTTTAAATAAACAAAATATTAGGGGGGTGGTCCACTATGCCCATAGGTCCAGTGTGTACCAGTCTCCCCTATTATTTATTATTCTTTGACTTTTAAAATGTGTAATTTGCAAACAAACAAGTTCACCAGAGAGGAAAACTTCAGCAAAAGTATTTAAAAAAGTTTGTTAATAAACGCTTGGATCGAATTTGAGTAGCTCGATTTCGACTTTCATTACAAAATGTTATTTTTCACAAAAATATAATAAAATTTTACAAAAATAACCTTTACTTTTCACAAAATGGGCCCCGCAAAAAAAAAAAAAAAAAAAAAAAAAAAAAAACCTGCATTGACCCCTGCACTATAACAGTTAATTTTCTTGTTACTTTTAAAAAATAAGCAAATAAATAATGTAAAAGTTATTTAAATATGATTATTTCTTAATTTTTCTGAATATTTTTATTTATTGACAGTTAAAAATAAAAGTTATCTAGGGTTTTAAAAATATTTTAAAAAGCATATTCTTTAGATATTGAGCAGTATGACTAAATACTACATACTGAATATTCGGTGCATCCCTAATGGTTAATACACAAGTACCAAAAGATTAGTATCAAAGTGATTTGAAAAAATATACTCAAGCATAAATATCATATAATACACAATTAATATATATATATATCTTTTGCTGGGTATGTAAAAAAAAAAATGTGTCGGTACACAAGTTAAACAATGACAACAAATGAAGAAAAAAAATGTAAAATTTAATACATATAGGATCAGAATTTTAATTGTTATACAATGTTCACTCTAGAAAGAAAAGGGCAGGTTGTTAGAAAATAATAACAGCACAAATGAAGCAGAAAACAGTCATTGTTCAGTGAAAATGGGCATTATTTCAAGAAAAAAAAATTATTGTGTTGAGTAACGATAAAAAAAAAAAGAAAAAAAAAGGAATAGACGAGATACTGTCACACACTGAAGTTTGGTGACTTTTTGATTGGCCTGCTTTCCAAGCCCATGCCAAACCAATAATTTAAATACAAGCATAGTAGCCAACTTTGGGGATTTTTTCCTTTAAAAAAGAAAAAATCCCCTAAGTTTGGCAACTATTTTCCTTTTTATAACTGATTAAAGAAATAAACTGTGTGAGTGTAAGACATCATAGCCAAAAACAGTATACAACATTTATTTAATAATCTCCTGTTTTTATTAAAGAAAGAAGGAAGGTCTATGATTTTTTGCAAGCTTTTGGAGATACATTAATTTAGAAATACTCTGGTATTGGGGAAGATTTTAACAAGAGACCTCTGGATATAATTAAGGATGCATTTCGATATTTTAAAAAGGGTACGGTGCATTTTGCTAATTTTAGAGCAGGCAGGATGCTGCGCCCTTAAATATTGGTCTAGAAGGGACACTAAATTATAAATAAATACAGGGAAAAAAAAGTAATTTTTTAAACAAGAATTACATTATTTATAGTATTAGTTTTAGTCTTAGCAAAATTTTATATATAGTTATTTTAGTGTAATTCTAAATTGTATGATAAATAATACACGAAACTGTTAACCCCTTTAAGGGCAAAGTATTTCAGTTGCAAACATGTTCAAAACTTTTTTTTACCCTTTGAAATCTGAATTTGTCAAATAAATTCATTTAAAAATAAATAATAGCTATTTTTTCCGTTCATGTACATCGTAAAATCTAAATATTATTCGAAAGTTCTGATAAATATTATGGTTTAGTGCATAAATAATCTAACACTGGCGTTCAAAGGATTCAGTGGGGCCAGGATTCATAATGGTGATAAACAAAACAATATGTAGTTCATTAACACTCAATTACTACTAAAAACAATTACATTATTGCTTTCGTTGTACCTGTGAGATTATATTTCTGCATTTATACAATTTATACAGCGACATTTCGGATGTATTTTTCCTTTTAAACACAATATATATATGACTGATGAAACTTATCGTAACATTAAGCCTAAATCTTGTATATATGTAAGATACAAGAATTTAGTAATTAAGTGTTATATAAACTACACAGGAAAGTAAATAAAGAAATGAATAACTTACCTTTTACAAAAGTTGTCAGTATAATTACATCCAAGATTGCCGCTGTATACAAAATAAACAACAGCCCCAGCCGCGGCGAGAGTGTCTTCAAACGACCTTTGACTTTCCGTTCCCGCATGCGCGCAGTTGCATTGAAGTAGAAGTACTTTTTCCATAAGATGAGCATAATACGTGTTATTCGCAAATCCATTGGATGAATCGAGAAGTATTTCCATTGGAGGTTGAAAAAAGCATTTCCTTTAGACGTCGAAAAAGTGATAGATATAATACGTCTATTGCAGGTCATAGACGTCTAATAGAAATCTAAATGAGAAATGGCTTATAGACGTCTATTTGTTTAATGCTATGCATATCTAAAAGATGTCATGGACGTTATAGATGTATTTAGACTATAAATCGACATCTTATAGATAGAGTGTGCTGTCTGGGATGAATCCAATCCACTACTGACACAGCAGAAAAGTATGACATTCGTCCAGGATTGCCTGAAAAAGTCTACAGTCAATGTCACGCCACCAAAAATGCAATTATAATGTTGAAATTTTTCAAAATGAAATTCGTAGGTTTTTAAAGAGTTTTTTAAATTTCTTTCAATATTTTATTCTTACTATTAACTAATTTTTGTATTTTAAAGTATTTAAAAAACTTCCCTGTTAATAGTCCGATAAGTGGTCTCAAAAATTGCATTTTCTAAAAGTTATGCTGCTGTAAAATAAAAAAATTATTTTAATACAAAATTTTCAACAATTCTCAAACTTCGTAATATAGGGCTTTAAAATGCCACCATGTCTCAATGCTAGGTGCGAGCTGCACCAAAAGAGGTTCCTTTGTTAGTAAAAAGCTTATTTAAAGAAATCAATATAATTGACCCTTCTCTCTTAAAAAAACTACGAATTTTCATTAAATAAATATTTTATGTAAAAACAGAACATCAGGAAGTTTTGTAAAAAAAAATTCTTGCACTTTTTGGTTCAAATATTCACAAATACTTTAGAAAAGAAAAAGAAAACTTAAGATTTTAATAATTTAGTAAACTGCCGCTAAAATGCTACTTTAAAAAATAATAAGACTTCAAACTTGGGTTGCTCGGAAAGTTCTTTCTGTTCGGGAAAGTTTGTTCGTACCAGAAAATTCTATTACTAGACATTAAATCAGATAGCTAATGTCTAATAATTGACGGGCAGAATTTTCTGGTACAAATTCTTAAGCAGAAGGAACTTTCTGAATAACCCAATATATGTATTTAATGACTAATTAGCAGATAGTTTTAAGCGAATCGTTGCCTCTAGTATGTGAATTATATACTATATCAGTGATGAATTCAGCGGTTGGGGCAGGGTACACATACACCAGATGATTTGCAATTTTATGCTTTTATATTTATGTTAAAATTGTTATTATAAGACATTATAAGTAAGCTGTATTTCAAAACACAGGTACAATGACAAAGATTGTGCACTTTAAAAAAATGAAAAAGTTTCCTGTTGGAAATGGAATTATAGTTACCCTTATCGATAAGAAAACTTTTCCGAGCCTACAAGGAATAAAATCTGGAAAAATAGAAAGTTGTTTCTTTCTGTCAAGAAACTTTTCCTTTTTGATCCAGAAACTTATCTTTAAATACAGAATAAATTCCTGTAGGATTAATGAAATCTCTCCTCATGTATAAACGAAAGCTTCTCAAATCAATAAGTAAACTCATCTTTAATAATAGAATCAATTCCTATAAATCTGTATAACTTTCAATTCACACAAAAAAGTTTTGAAAGAATAGGCAGAAAACATTCCTTTTTAAAAAAGAAACATTTCTGAATTATTCATTCGGGAATCTTGAAAAAGGTAAAAATACCTATGTAAAATAGAAACTTTCTTTTCTTTATGGAAATATTTTTTTTTAATCAGAAAAAAATCCCGTATCATAAAGGCTCTTTCCTTATAAGGAGTAAGAACAATGACAGATGAAAATACTCACCTCTTGGACACTATTTTTGTTTCCTTTTATCTAACTTAAATATTATTAAGAATCTTTTTTGCATGCCTATTCACACAATCAGAATTACAGATAAATGGGTAAAAAGAATATTTCAAGTATGCTAAGATCATAAAATAGATTACTTTGGTATGTTTTGTATTACAATGGTCCAATTTAACGTATTGTCACCTTTAAATTTTATTTATTTGTTACAAGTACACTTTTTTATGTTCGTAATATACATAGCATACTTCATGTTTATTTGTAATCTGCGTGTATACGTATCCTTAATATATTCAGTCAAGATAAAAACAAAAGCAAAATTGTCCAAAACAAACCATTTTGCCTGCTAAAATGTTCCTGCACTGTTAAAAGCACATTATTTTTTTTTTTTTTTTTTTTTTTTGTGAAAAATGTAAATTGTCATATAAATGTCAAAACAAATCTGGTGAAAACAAATTAGCTTTATCTTTAAATGGTTTTCTTAATTGAAATGAATTGGAAAAATTATCAACATGGAACTGAATAGACATAATTCAAAAACATTGTTTAATACCAACTATTCTCTCGTTTTAGCAGTGATGAATTCAGCAGAAGGCTTGGGATACACACAGTGGAGAATTTGTGGTTTTATGCTTATAAATATAATTTTTTATGTTTAAAGTTATATCATAAGTAAGTTGTCTCTAAAAACACAGATAAAATGACAAAGTTCATGGTTCATACACTTGAGAACGATTTTATGTTTATATTTCTTGTAGAAGTGCAATGTCCCCCCCCCCCCACCTCCCCTTTTGGAGGAGAATTTTTGTTTTAACACTGACCTTCACAGTACCCATAACCAAAATAATAATAATATTAAATTTAATGCATTTCATTTTGTATGGAGTGTTTTTAAAAAGGTAAAATTCTACATATTTTTTATGTTATATAAGTTAGTTGTTTCTCAAAATACAAATATAATGACTGAGTTCATGTTCATATACTTGAGATCAAATAAAATTCAAGCACTTTTCAAGGATATTCAAGGGTTGTTTCAGATCAAAGTGTGAAAAAAAGGGAGAAAAAAAAACACTTTTCAAAAATTAAAATCAGATTTTTTAATTAAGGATTTTTTTTCTTCCTAAGTTAAGATATTGATAGGCAACTTAGATTTGTAGGAGGTTTTAAAAATAATCTGTTTTCATACTTCAGGCATTCTTGTAAAAATCTTGCTAAAATAATGTGTACTAATATATATATATAAATATATTATTATAATAAATCAAGCTGTCTTAATGAAGACAAATTCTGGAACAATGTTATTTTTTGAGCTGGCAGAAGTAATTTAGTAACATACAGATCATTTAAAAGTAAACTAAGACAATATTTAGAAAAAAAATATACTGTATACAATCGTTTAGAAATCAGATAATCTTTAACTTCAAAAACAATTTCCCCAATTTTACTTTACAAACATACATTAGAAAGTACTTTTTATTTCAGATTGTTTTGTATCTTTTCTATTGTTATAACTCAAATAATACAAATATATTTTTTTTTGTCAGCTCATATCTAGATGTAAAGTATTTTGTACACCTGAAAAAATTGTCAATCATTTTGTACTTTTTAGTATTATTATTCATTTGGAGGAAAGAATCTTTCTAAATATATTTGGTATTTTTTATGTTAGCCGGATGTCAATTATATAGAGATGTAATCATTGGCACCCAGCTAACATAAAAATAGCAGTTATCTGTATTCTTTAATTTTTATTTAGTACTTTACTTAATTATTACTATTAAGTAAAAGCATTAATATGTGTCTTTGTGTAAAATATTATAGTGAACATGGTATTTTCAGGTACTTTAATAAGATGTTTTAATAAATTTACAATCAGCAAAAAAAGAAAAAAAAAATCTTATCTATTTATATTATTAAAAGAATTTTCAAGTTTCTGTTCAAGAGAAAACATATAATTTTTTTTTGATTGATCATTTATAAACATATGTAGACTTCCAGTCTTTATTATCTGTATTTTGTGCTTTCAAACGCTGTGAAACAAACATAGATAAAAGTTGAAAGATATTATAGAATAAACAAAAGTAGTATTAATTTATCAAGCATAGTAGAGCAAAAATTTTGGCTTATTTAATCTAAATAACGTGAAGGTCGTTTAAATTTTTCAAGAATAAAATTTCAACATTGATTTACATCAATGATAGACAAATCTTATTTTTAATCAGCTTACCATAGTTTAGGTATACACAACATTACATAAATTAAAATGGTTCTAGAATAAATATAATACATAAGAAAAAAATCACCACATTGCTTGACTATTTCAAAGAATTCTTATCAGATCTTTAGATATTACGATATATATTTTTTTCAAGACAATATATTAAAAAAAACTTTTAAATAATAAAGTATAGTTATTTAGTAAGGTACATTTATACCATAGGTAAAAATATCACACATTAAAAAGTAAAGTAATATCACTACAAGAGCAGAAGTGAATTCTTAAATGATGTTGCTTTTCATGATATTGAATTTTTTACTTAAAGATTTGCGATTAAAGAACATTACTTCTAAATTAGAAGTAAGCTAGGGATTTCCCCTTATTTCTTATTACTGACTTCTCCTATTACTTAACATTTAATCAAATTAATTAACTTAACTGCAAAAGGATAACAATGTTATGTGGTGGATAGACAATAAAGATGATCATTTAAAAGAACAAACACATTTATTAAACATTTAAAAACAAACAATAAATAAAAATGGATGTTTCAAAATTATATTATTTTGTGATACTTTATATTTAATTGAAATAATAAAATACAGCTCACAGATGCAAAATATTTACATCTTGAGATATTAGATTAAGATAGCTGTTTGCAGAGTGTGTGCTTCTGGTGTCAGTAAAGTTCATTACCATGATGATATAGAACGATCACCACAAAGTCTGTAATTATTATACAAACCGATTTCCGACTTACTCTTTTCCTGAATTCCAATAAGCTTTATCCATCGCTGACATCTAAGGGAGACATAAGAATTCAAATTTGAATTAATATAAATTATGAGCATACAATTTGTGGATATTTACAGGTTGAATAGGGGAGATTTACTTGATGAAATTTTAACATCTTCTTAGGTATACTAACGATTTAAAAGAGAGAATTTTTAAAACCTAAACTGTTGGCATCTGACGCCTACTTTCTGATGGTGAAAATCTTGTTTTAATAATTATATTAGGTAATGAGTAATCACGCTTCTAAATTTCCACCGTAGACTAACATTAGATTTCAGGATCGGGAGTTTCAGTGAAGCAGCCCCTTAATAATGCATGTGTTGTTACTTATATATGCCATATGTACATCGTATACACATGTCATATACGACCTGTACTTAACAAAATTAATAAAATCTAGAAACGAAGAAAACATTTCGCAGGAAAAAAAAATATATGTAATTTGACAAAACACAAATTATTATTTTATGAATTGAGAAAAATTTAGAATAACATATAATTAAATTCAGAAGAATAACATAAACTTCCTTTTGTAATATAATCTCTGAAAAAAAAAATAATGCTGTAAAGGCCGAATTAACTGGCATGTCCGAGAAATGTTGATGCCTCAGCAGTTGAGTGCTATAAAATGGTTATCTGATGATTGGGGGGGGGGGGAATTCAACATTGACACAATGTCAAAAAAAAAATTATAATTTAACAAATTACAATAACCATTAGGAAAAATTTGTTGTTCCGAAAGCTTAAAAAAAATGCCTGCCAAGGTTGCAGTTATGATTTCGCCAACATCATCACAAAGCTTATAAATGCATCCTAGATACGCATATATATAATATATATATACATATAGTCCAAACACTCCTATATGTGCCATATACGTCATTACACACACATTATTAACGTCTTATGTGTCATATATACATCATATACACATGTCATATATATACATCATATATGCATTATATATGACTATAACTTGGGCATATACGTCAAGAAATGTTATATATATATCATATATTATTATAATGCCATACATGCTTTATAATTTGGTGATAAATCTTGGTCGCTTGGCGATTCATCTTTGGAACCCGTGATAACATGAAAGTACCCAAATTTCAATCATATCAGCATAAAAATAATACAGAAATAGGGATCTGTTTCATACTTTAATGTTTAAAAAACGAGAGAAAAGTATGAGCATGTCAGGAATTGGCACAGAAATTGAATTTTTTTTTCTCGCCAATTTGGCGAAAACTTTGTTTTGGAATATTAGTTACAAATAGTATGCAATAATAGCACGTGATTTTTTATTTCAATATAAAAATAAAATAATATAATAAAAATAAAATAATATAATAAAAATAAATAAATGGTAGTTTGATGTAAATAAATATGTTACTTTGATACTTTTCTATTGATAAATATAGTAAAAATAATTTATAGAATAAAAATAAAAATAAATAAACAAAATAATCGGTTTACCATGTGAGGCTAAAAATTGCCATTTTGTTATAATTGCGCCAACATGGTTTGTATATAACATCTGTGCCCAGGAATTTTAACATAGTTGAGCAGAGAAAAGTCTTTTTTATGTGAATCGCCTTAATGATAAACTGTTAATATTGATAAAATAAATATTTGCATATTAATAATTAGTATATAACAGCTGTTCACAATATATAGACACAGAACTTCAAAAAAAATTGATTTACATAATATGGGTTATTTAACCAATGTGGAACAGATGCTTTACACTCACGCAAACATATAAACGTTTGGCGACTTTTTGGTTGGCGCGATTTTCAAGACCGCGCCAAACGAATAACTTAATTTTAATACAATGGCTAGGTTGTCATTAAAGGAAAAAATCCCCTAAATTTGGCAACTTTTTTCCTTTTTTTAACAGATTAATTTTTTTTTCTGCGTGAGTGTAAAGCATCTTAGCCACCAAGGTTAAATAAATAAACAGTAAAATAAAAAAATTGAATATACAAAATCGTATCTTAATCTCACTTCTCTAGGACCAGATTTTGGATCTTAGCGAGTATCGCCAAAGTTGGAAAGATTTTTTCGCGCGTATATTTTGCAGACCACTGCAGCATCTATACCAAATATATATATATAGAGAGTAGATGTGCCAGTAATGGACACCCTTAAGGAATTTCGGTACTTTTTGGTTAGCCGGGCGCCAGTGATATATGTACATATATAAATACATATGTATATACACACACATATATATAAATACATATGTATATACACACACATATATATATATATACATACATATATGTATATATATGTGTATGTATATATATATATGTATATATATGTGTTTGTGTGTATATATATCACTGGCGCCCGGCTAACCGAAAAGTACCGAAATTTCTTTAAAAATTATTTTTTAATTAATAGTTATAATTGTTATATTCCACATTTTTTAATATTATATTAATCTACCAACAATATTTAACCATGCTCATAGTCACATTTCCCAATGTGAATCGAAATTTAATTGTAAATAACAGAAATAAATCAAAACACCCTAAATTCCAGTAATGGACACCCCACAAAATGATATTATGATTCTGTTTAAAACTAGAATTTAAAGAAAGCATATTAATGAAATAAAAAAGGCTGAATTTTTATTGGGTTTTTTTTACAAACCAAAAATGTTGAAGGTGGCCCATTACTGGAAGGCGGCACATCTGCCATATATATATATATATATATATATATATATATAAACAAAAAAATATCCGATATTTTCAAAATAAACAATGTATTGACGATTATACATATTTTCAGATATTGCAGTTTAAACTAAAATAAATCAAACCAGAAAAGATTATTTCAAATGAAAATTTAAATAATGTATATCTAAATTAAACAGTTTATCTTTCAGTGGCTATTTCATGTAAATAATATCTCGCATAATTATTGGTTTTACATTTAAATTATCAACTTCAAACTAGGAAAATATATTTCTAGCTCTGAAAAAGGGCACAATTAAAAACAGTTGAAAAATTCATTTACACTTATTTGACTGAAAATATCATACACAGTATTTAGAAAATAAATATCAAGTATATGAAAATAGGGAACATCATGATATTTTACACATAAATATTGCCTATACCTTATATATCACCGAACTCTGTTGGTTTAAACTATTTATTGGAAACAGCGTAATTTTTAAGTACCGAATCGTTAGAAAACTATTACTTTATTTTCAGCCTTCAATGGTCGAGCTCTGATATAACAACTGTGGGAATAATATATTTATAAATATTAATTGCATTTATAAATCTGCATATCAGAGACAGATTACATCAGCTCCGCAGTTTTATTTTGAAATCATTTTATGAAATATTTATAACATTTAACCAGTTTAATTTATTTCATATTTGTTTTATTAATTAGTAATTATAAAAGTTGTTTAAAGAAGTTTTGAATTCTAAGGGAAAAACCAATTCCATATCGCTATTTCTTCCGTATACAAACTATTTACAAACCGAAAATAAAAACATTTAATTAATTTAAATTAATCTTACTTGAGAAAAAATTGATTTATATATGATTTATTTAACCAATGTTAAATAAAGAAACAGTAAAATAAAAATAAAAAATTTGAATATGCAAAATCGAAAATCAAAACATAGAACTTAACTTACCCCGTCATTGTGTTGCCATTCCTTCACGACAAATCCACCATCCGCTCGTTGCAGCACTCCCAACCGCTAGATGGCGCTATTTTCAACTTGCGAAAAGTTTCCCATTTATCTGTCTGGGCTTATTATTTAATGGCTTTGATCCAACCGACCGCCGAAAAAAACATACATCTAAATACATGAAATTTGTTAATGTCACAATCACTGTATGGGCTTATATGAGTACTTCGTGCATGTGAAAACTAAAGAACAAAACATTACTGGATGCAGCAACCTCATTGTATTGCAATTCTAATAAAAAATAAAAGACATTCTTTAATGCCACAATCACTAAAGCATCAACTATCAGTAACTTTCAACAATAAAATGCACAGTATATTAATGAAAACATAAAATAATAATGTTGGATGTTTACTTATGTACATGGTTGAATCCTAGAATAAGTGAGACACTTGGCATCATTGAATTTGGTAAGGCGATAAATGAGTTCTTGCTACCACTTGGTATATTGTGCCTTACCCTACTGTGGTTTGATCAAGGAATTGAATTGGTTTTGTTCGATTGTTGCGTTTATTTTTTCTGGTTGATTATTTTTCTTGAAATCTGTTTGTGTAATGATTTTTGAATTAAGTTGATTTTTAATTTTTGTTTTTTGTAAAGGATTTGAAGTTTAATGGTAAATATCTGACTTGGATAGGTGTATTGTTGTGAAAACATTTTTGTTCAATAAATTATGAGGCAAAATCCTAGAGCAAGTGAGACATTCGATTTGGTGATTTTTTTTTTTCATGCAGCAAAAGAAAAATCAGCAACCTCCAAATTCTACCCAATCAGAAGGCATGCTTTTGGCAGCCAAGGAGCTACTTACACACTTCTTAGGGCAAGCTTTTTCACAAAGTAAACATCTATTTTATTTCATTTTGCAACTATTTACAAAGTTTTAATAAGTTTTTATTATCCTCTGTATTTTTTGATTTTTTCAATTTTTTAGCAATATTTCCTCGGAATATTTCGATTTTTACAAATATTTAGCAATTTTTTTCCTCCAGATTTATCTATTTTTACACATTTTTAGCTATTTTTTCCTGTTTGCTTAAACTTTGTAAATTGTAACAAAACGGAATAAAATCGATGTTCACTTCGTGAAAGAAATTCTCATATCTCATAGGAACTGTGTAAGTAGTGTGTTCTCTACCACTAAGCACACAGGTTATGATTGGGGAGAATCTCGAGATTCCTGATTGTTTGAATGCACAAAACTCATTCAAACAGCACAGGGCTTGAATTTCAGGGTAGGATGGCAGGATTCGCGCCTAAAATTTTAAAATCTCACAAAAAAATATTGTGGGCAGGAGTCTCCCACTTAAAAATTTCAGCTTTATCCGGAGAATTTTGCTTTTTGAAAATGACAATCAAATCCCGCAACCAACTGACGAATATCGTGATACTTTCTCGCGACCGATCAATGGATTTTGCTGGGTTTCTTCCTGCAACAGATTGACGAATTTTGTAATTTTTTTTTTTTTTGCCATGACCAATTGGCAAATTTCGCAATATTTTCTGTAAATGATTTGCTAATTTCCTGGTTTGTTCTTACAACAGATTGCCAAAATTCACAATTTTACAATGCGTCCGACTGAATAATTTTGCAATTTTTCTCCACGACTGACTGACAAATTTTATTATATTTTCCTTATATTTTATGATATTTACAATATTTTGTTGTGACCAATCAGCGAACTTCTCATAGTTTATTTCGCAACGGATCGACAAAATTTATGCTTTTTACCCTCCATGACTGACTGACGAATTTTTAAATTTTTTTCGCAACCAATTGACAAATTTCATGATTTTTTCTATGACCTATTTTTATAATTTCACACTTTCTTGCGAGATAATGATGAAATTTGTAATTTTTTCCTAGCGTCAGACTGAAAAATTTCACAATTTTTCTCCGCGAGCAACTGATGAATTTCACTTTTGTTCCAGTGACAAAATGATAAATTTCATGATTTTTTCCCCCATGACATATTATCGAAATTCACAGTTTCTTTCTGTTCGACTGGAAAATTTCACAATTTTTCTCCACGACAGTTTCATGAATTTTGTGATATTCTCCCATGACTGTTTAACGAATATTACAATATTTTCCCATGATTGTTAGACGAATTTTGTGATATTTTACCATATTCGTAAGACAAATTTTGTGATATATTCCTATGACCGATTGGTGAACTTCACAGGGCAAAGCAAATGAACAACAAATTTTGTGATTTTTTTCCCCTGCGACAGATTGATGAAATTCAGGATTTTTTTCCCCATGAACGATTGGCGAATTTCATGACTTTTTTCATTACGATCCATGGACGTATTTTTCAATTTTTATTCCCGTGATTGAAAAAGGAAAATAACCAAAAGGGCAGTAAGAGCCACTGGGTGTTTACGCACTGTGAAATTGGTTTAGAGTCTGCACTAAACAAAAAAGATATTAGAACTGCAAATATCTTTTGTGCACATGCAGAATTTTTTTTCCCAAAGTCCAAGAAAGCACATTTCGAAATCCTTGCAATTCACAGAAATTAGGACTTGACATTTTAAAATCAAAATACATTTGTAGTGTAATAGAAGAAATGAATCGACAGTTTTCTTTTCAAACTTTGGACATGGATTTAAAATTTCAATGCATAGAACCTAGTTCAATCAAAGAAAATACCAGGGATTCCAGTTTTTCTTTATGATAAGTTATTTATTTTATACTTCTAGCTATTTATTTTATTTATTGTAATTTTGTTTATAATTTTATTTCTACAGTTAAGAAATGTATATGACACACCTTTGGTTATGTAATAGTTAAAAGTCTACTGTAGTTTTTAATACTATATTTAAACATTTTATTTGAATTCAGTTTCTATATTTATTATAATTTTTTCATAAATATATTTTCTCTTAAATTGCTTTTTAATAAATCATAAAAAGTGATTTATTAGCTTAATTCTGCCTATTGCAGATACATAAAGCCATCATTCAAAACAATCTTTAAACCGTGAAATATGGAGGAAAACATTTCTTTACAAGGCCTTACTGGAAGAGTATCATCTGACTCACAGTAAGGAAAATCATTTGTGTGTGACATATGCAACAAGTATTTCTCAACAAAAGCCGTATTAAAGAGGTATCTCTTAGTTCATACTAGTGAGAAACCTTTTGTGTGTGAAATATGCAGCAAGAAGTTCTCTTACAAGCATATGTTAAAAAGCTATCTGTTAATTCATGCTGGTAAGAGGCAACCATTTGTGTGTAAGATGTGCAACAAGAACTTCTGTAAAAAGAGCAATTTAACCAAACATTTGTTAATTCATAATGGTGAAAAACCTTTTATGTGTAAAATATGCAGCAAGAAGTTCTCTTACAAGAGTGTGTTAAAAAGCCCTCTGTTAATTCATACTGGCAAGAAGCCACCATTTGTATGTAAAATATGCAACAAGAACTTCTCTCGGGAATACAATTTAAGACAACATTTGTTAATTCACACTTGTGAAAAACCTTTTGTTTGTGAGATATGCAACAAAAAATTCTCTCAAAAGGGGAATTTAAGCACACATCTATTAATTCATACTGGTGAGAAACCTTTTTTTGTGTGGGGTATGCAAGAAGAATTTCACACAAAAGAGTCATTTAGAAAAGCATTTCACCATTCATACTTCTGAGAAACCTTTTGTATGTGAGGTATGCAACAAGAGTTACTCTCAAAAGAAATCATTAAACAGCCATAGGTCAATCCATACTTTTTAGAAACCTTTTTTGCGTGATATACACAACAAGGCATTCTCTCAAAATGGACAATTTAAACAACCATCTGTTAATTCATACTAGTGAGAAACCTTTCGCTTGTGATATATGCAACATGAATTTCTCTCAAAAAAAAGTGTTAAACTGCCATATGTTAATTTACACCGGTGAGAATCTTTCATGTGTAAGATATGCAACAAGTTCTCTCGAAGGGAAAATAAAAAAAGGCATCTGTTAATTCACACTCTTGAGAAACTATTTGTGTGTGAAGTATGCAATAAGAGTTTCTCTCAAAAAAGTGCATTAAACAGCCTTCTGTTAATTCACACTGGTGAGCAACCTTTTGTTTGTAAGATATGCAACAAGAAATTCTCTGAAAAGAGTAATCTACGTGCTCATCTATGCTCTAATGCCTTGAAATTTGATATCAACTGACTTCGTTATTTTTTCTTTTAAAAAGTGCCCTGGCATAAGTCAGTCTTAAGAGAATGCAATTTCCAGCCAAATATTATAAACAATGACAAACAAGAAATGTTTGTGAATGAAAATTTTTTTAATTTTATATTTATGTATCAGAACATAATATATTTTGTATTATATTATGTTTTATTTATGTATATATTAAATAAATTGGGTACTTCTATTATCCCATATGATCCTTCCATATTACTTTCCATTAAAAAACAATTTCCAAAGTATAAGATTTAGTGCCAAAATTTCCTGATTGTGACATCAGATCCATTACTCTGTTTTCTTATGTCATCAAATGATTTTTAATTCATTTATCTGCATTTTTTATGGTGTTTTACTGATTTATTAGTTATTTTGTTAATTAAAATTAAGACATTGAACCTCCGCTACAACCTACTTCGATGTTCTTAGATACATCAGAACTGTAAATTGTATATGAGCTATTACGTTTTCACTTGAGATGGATGATGAAGCTGCATGATCACCCATGACAATTATTTCAGAACAGCTGGATGTATCTCCTGCTTCTTTTTCTATAAGTTTATTATCGGTTTCAGACCCAGAATCGGAATCAAACAGCTCTTGCATCAATTTTGGAATTTCACCATGCATTAGCCCTCTTCTACGAGCCATTAAGATGATAATGAATTTGTAGTAAGCTAATATAAATAGTGTGAAGCACTGTATACAAAAATTAAATAAAGGAAAGACCGAAATACGAGCTAAAAACTACAAACAAACATGCATCACAAGCAAAAATACGGTTTCACAAAATAAGCAGATTTCAAAACACATGACTGGCAGGTGCTTGCTTGCCAAAACACTCCTTTTTCTATTCTTTCATCACTATCTTTCATGCAGGTGTAAATTAAAAATCGTTTGCATAAGTAACAACATAAAACAAATATTATAAAAAACGTTTATATTTCAGTTCTCTCAAGGAGGGTCAAAATGACACCTGGCCCTAATTCTAGGTATATGCCTTTGTTAAGCCTAAATAAATAATCAATTTTGATAAAATTTTATATGCATGTAAAGCATGATAATTTAGGAAAAGTCAAGAAAGGATAAATTTATTTGTTAAGAATTAGAAAAGCTATTGAAGAAAAAACTTTGTTATGGGTCAAAATGAAACCTGCCGTAATTCTAGTGTTAATAATTTTGTTTTAAGCATACGCATCCAGTGTTGCTCAGGTAAATACCCACCATTGCACACTTAAATATTTATCAGCATAACTAGGGATTCTACCTTTTACAAGCTATGCTTGCCAACTCCTGTCTAGATTCTGCAGGTGCTAAAAACATGTTAATTTGCCCTGATTTAAAAAGATTACCCGATTATGGAAGGTAAAATGATATTATCCCACTTTAATGATTTTTAACATAGTTAACTCATTGGTATATACATCATACAAGTAATAATTTTCCAACTGAGTGAAAATGTATCCACGTCTCGGGCCTCAAATCCAGAATGTTTGGATTTAATTGACAATACTCTTCCAATTGAGCTAGCTGGATGACATCCCAGCCACAATATTCTCTCAGACAACCAATTGGAAATGATACAGTGAATATTGTGTTGGCTGGGATGTTGTACAGTTAGCTCAATTGAAAGAGAATTAACAAAAGCCAAAAGTTCTGTGTTCGAGTCTTGACCTGGACACATTTTCACTCAGTTGGAAAAATTACTACTCATATGATATTATCACAATCAGTGGTTATCTTTTCTAATTGGGTTGCCATTAATTTCCATTTGACTGTGGGATTTCTCAGTGCCAAAGGTCGCATCCACCATTATCACAACAGCTGATGGCTGTTTTCATGATTTATTAAGAAAAATCAATTACATAATTGAAAAATAACTTGTATAAAATGTAAGACATGTTGCTACATCTCAGACATTGGAATGGACAAAATTCTTACTTTGGGATTGAGACTACAAAAATTTGTCTGCTTGGAAATAACATTTAGCCATGCCTTCAAAAGGCTCTGTGTTTAGAAAGTGTTTTAGGTGAAATTTTTGCCAACTGATCGTACTCATAATAGCTTTTTATGTTAAAAGTCCACTTTATAAATGTTCCTAATTGCTTGCAATTTCCCACAGAAAAAATCAACAGATGAATAATGACAATAACAAAGGGTGTGAATTTTTTTTCACTTTGCTACAGAGCGTACAATGAATTTAATAAAAAATGTCCAGACCAGGGATTGAACCTGGATACCTTGGTACAGTGCACCAAGCACTTTACCATTAAGTGATCAGGACATTTGTTGTACACCATACTGGTGGCTTAATGGTAAAATGCTTGGTACACTATACCAAGGTATCTGTGTTCAATCCCTGGTCTGGACATTTTTCATTAAGTTGGTTGTATGCTGTGTAGCAAAGTGAAAAAAAAAATCACATCCTTTGTTATTGTTATTAATTTCCAGGTTTAGTTTCAGTTCGGCTGAAAATTTAATTAGGGGGTGAGTAATGTTTAAATTATTCATTGTAGACTTGGTTTATACTTATTATTTGATTTTAAAATTGTCATGAAAAAAATGAAATAAACAGAAAAATGAAGAAAAAAAAATTTATTTTAAGAAGCTGTCACTAAAATTTTGAAAACTTGAAATATTTTATTAAAAAATAATATTCACATTTATTAATTTTACAAAGAAGTATAAATATGTCTTAAACTCAATTGCAGTTTTTCCCCTATCCTACGATGAAAAGCAGGAGTGCAGTGTTATGTTTTAAGATCCAAAGTCACCTAGTTGGTCAATTCTAGGGGAGGGAATGCCTTGATCAGCCATAGTCAACTTGTGTAATGTGTGGCCTGAGACACACATCCATTATCCATATTGCAAAGTTGCAGCAGACCATCGTGTTTTTTTTTTTTTTTTTTTTTTTTTTTTTTCAAAATCAACTAAAACAAGAAATTTCATTAAATAAAAAAAATTATATTAGTAACTAACTATTGATATTAATTAATGAATTTAAGAAATAATTTTCAAATTATGTTTATTTGATTTTTTTTTAAAAGGAAAGTTGGCAGCTCTATTTAAACAAATTGAAAAGCTCATAAAAAATATTTAAAATCTCCATTATTGTTTATATAATTCATGAGAAGACAAAATTTTAGCTATTTTTTAAATTTTAAAATTATTTCATTTGTTTCTTAAAAATTTCTTCGGACATATAGTCCTTATTAGCGTTACAGTGTATTATTATTATATGAATTATTATATACAGTAGACTCCCTCAAATCCACCACCCTAAAATATGTACATCGTTTCTGATGTAAACAATGAAACTTACAGTTAAGATGTAGGTGTAAAATTCAAGTTTTTTTAAAAGTTTTTTTCTTTCATTCTGTAGACATTTTAATATGTAATTCTGGTTATTAATAATTGAACTCATGAAGGAAGTATAAATTTATTGTTGAAAAAATTCAATATAGCGCTGATATCAGTAGCGATCGTGATTTTTTAACCAAATAATTTATGTATTAGTCAAGTTTTCTTTTATGGCTAAACATGAAATAAAACCTTGTTATTTTAAGATTTTAATGTGAATTATTTGTGTACATTTCTAAAGCGAGTTTCACGGAATAATTCAAGAAAAAATTATCTCATCATCACTATGCCTATTTAGGTATATAACATTAATTATTTACTTGACCTTTACTTTTAATATTTTAAATGTTTTTTAAATTTTCTTAATTTTTATTATTTTACTTAATTATTTTATTTCATTGTGAGCATTCATTATAATTTTGAGTTCATTATTACATTCAAATGACTGTTTAAAAAATGTAAACAAAACAGTGACCAGAAATCCACAAACTTCTAAAATCTGCACACCTCTGTTTTTAAGCTATGCAGATTTAAATGAGTCTACTGTATTATGTAAATCTTCACCACTGATCAATATTATTTGAAATTAAAAATTAACTATAGGTGAAAACTGTGAAATTTAGTTAGTCTCCAGTGGCCGGTAATGTTCGTCGTTCAGGAGATGGCGCCTGTCAATCATTCATGATGTAGAAGCGGACGAGTCCAATAGCTCCGGAACGGTCAAACTGTTAACGCGGGAAAGTGTAGTTTGCCATATTTAAAGCTTTGTCGCCGTTTTCTCCCTTTTGCTAGCGGGGCTGTTTTTAAGTAGATTTCGTAAGAAATACTACCTATTACATTCTCCCCTAAGTTGGAATTTTTGAAAAATTTTTGCACATCTACGCCGATCATGACTCCCAGAACCCAAAACCGCACCCCCATTTCAAAACTTTATCTATCTATTTATGTCACCTTTTTTATGGACACGATAACGTCAATAATTCTGCACAAATTTCTTCCAAACGGATACATAAAATCAAGGGGCATAAAATCTCAGTCAAGTTCATTAATGGGCAAAATCGAACCAAGGGGTGGAGGGGTGCTTTTTGTGAAAACAGAAAAAAAACCCATAATTTCTTAATTAGGATACGTATCGAATCCGTTTAAAGTTATTATTACTTCTAGGAAAAGGGCCGAAAATTTATGTAGAACAAATTTTTGATATCATTAAAAATGGCCCGAAGGGGGAGGGGGTGTTAGAGGTGAAAAATCTTAACTTCGTCAATTTACAAGATATCAAATCTGCTTAAATTTATTATAAATCCTCTCAATATTATCTAAAACTTTCATACTGGCAAGTTTTTTATAGGACCAACCCTTATTAAAAAAGAAAAAAAAAGAAAAGAAAAAAAATCCCTGCCGGTTTCGCCTGCAAGCAAGTTAGGTTTCAAAGTGGGCGGTTCCAACTGCCGTATCATGGCCAAAAGTCATTTCTTCCGCAATTCCCAACAAACAGGAGCCCCAAAGTCTGCTTCTTCAAAATCTACCTGTGCCTGTAGGCCGAGCCGTCAGGGATTTTTTTCTAATTATGTAGCTGTAACTTTTATGAATTCTTTTAGTTTGTAAGATTTTATTTCAGTTTTGTTGTAATAGCATTTTTTTGTAAATTAACTTTATAGTTAAAAAATAAATACTAAAAGATTCCGAATATTAATGAAAAAAATATACACGTTCTTTGCCTAACAAATCCCGTAGTATAATAAATTTTTACATCCCGATTTTCAACGGAAGAGTGGGGAAAATATATAAAGAGATTTGAGATATCAAGATTTAATCTTTTTTTCTTCGTTCTTCCTTTTTTTCTTTTTCTTTTTTTTTTTTTTTTTAAATTCCTACTATTAGCTCACACTCTCTCTATATATATCTTGTTGGAATTTTCAATCGTTAATAAAATATTTTCTATTTATCCATTCAAGTTCAAATAAACTTTTTTAAACTTGTACTGGATGACAATTGATGTTAATACAGTTTTTTTCAAATATTAATTCATTCAGTAAATTTAATTAATTGCTTTTAATTTTTACATGGGAGAAAAAAACTTCTCCCATTGTTTCATAAATGAAATGAAAGATTTATCTCAAATTTGTGATGACAACAAAAAATAAAATACCGCAACGATGATTATAAAATAATGTTCAATAAAGATAACGTGGGACATGAATGCTGCACGGGTTTATTTTATATATTTATGATTAAAAAGTAGGAGTTGACTTAAAAAATTGTTTTTATATTACTTGTTTTTTTTGTAGAATAACAATATATGCAAAATATGACATACATTGTAAGATAAATTAGAAGTATTATCTAGATTTATGGTTTCAAATTATGAGCTTCATTAAGTTTCTATGGTTCGGGACTAATTTATTTTTCGTTGTGGGTCTGGTTAAATATAATTGTTTCAGGTTCGGGTACACGACTTTACAAAAGGCAATTCAGAATATTTTTTTCAAATTCAAACCTGTATAGCATTTGAATATGAATGAGTATTTATTTATTTATTTATTTATTTTTAATAAATGATAAAACTGATTTTAGACATATAATTGCTGACTATTATTCCATAGTTACGTTAAAAAAAAGGGGGGGGGGGGGTAATTTTCTTTTAATTAAGATTTCGGGTTGGGTCAAGAAAATTTTTTTGTGGGCTTCGACTTCAAATAGAATTTTTGGATTATCCAACCGCTTTTGTGCTTGCGATAGAGGAAACAAAAGTTTCTGGGCGTTTGCTTCTTTTTCAAAAAACTTTGTGACTTTATTCACAATCATCCTTTCTTTCGAAGGAATTGTTTTTCCTTTCGGAGCCATTGCAGATTGTAACGTAAATAACAATTAGTTTGTTATATAAAAATAACAGTTTGTTGTGAAAACAACAGTTTAATAATAATAATAATAATTAAGAGAGAAACGCAATACGCTGTTTATTGATCAAAGAAAAAACAGGTCTGGCGAAACGAGCGCATGGGAATATCGGGAGAGGTATTACTTGGCGATTTTTTTTTGTCCTAAAGCAACCCTTCCCCCCAACCCCATCCTGCCTTCCTCGAAATGGACTCAGTTCCGGAGAGGGAGGTCCAACCGCCATTTCCTGATCTACGGACTATAGCATGGCCGTATTCACCAATGCGGGTTAACTCCCGAGTCAGTGTTAAATGCTGGGTTATCTCAAAATCGGTATTCACCAAGCTAAATTCGAGAGTTAACACTGGTTTTAACCCCATGTTTTTAATCCCCCGAAATCGGAGAGTTAACTCTCGGATTGCCGGTGAACGTGGGTTGACACATGCGTAGTAACTTATAAGCAAACAAAATGGATGCCGCTGCTGGTTAAAATCTTATCTCATCGTATGAAAAATTTAAAATGAGAAATAAAAATACACTTTGAGTGTTTGTCCATGGCTATGCTATGGATAGAAAATCTACTTTGATTAGTATAAATTTGACTGTAATTTCAAGGTCGAATAATGCCAAACTTTGGTTTATTTTCATTAATAAACATACAAATCGACAGAAGTTTACAAGTCGAGAATGAAACTGAGTTTTCATCAGATATTAGAATTTCATTTCATAATGCTTGGATTACAAATGCATTTTCTGCTTTCAAGAGCTTTTTTTTTTGGGGGGGGGGGGGAGAGGTTAAATAGTCTGAATAAATGATTTTCTGATTATAGAAAAATAGATATGTTTGTATTTTTTATTACTTGTTTTATTTTCTAATAAACACACATTAGAATAGTTAGTTCTTCAAGTAAGTACCCTGTCAGTTGTTTTAATCATTACTTTTTTATAGTAAGTCCTTTAAATTTTTATATGAGAAAATTAATCTGCAGTAATAGATTTTTTTAAAAAGTCAGTATACATTATGCATACTTATATTTAACTTAAGCTAGCTCTTTCTAAGAGCTAAGACTGAAATCTTGCCAAGAATATCTCAGACTGAGATATATGTTGTAAGAGCAAAATTTATAGTTTGATGAGACAATACACTTGAAATAATCAAAATTGTTTCATAATATGTTCAAAGAAATTTCAGTTTTGAAATAGGCAATTTCAAAATTGTTCACTATGTTTGAATAAATTTAGTTTAGTGGTAGTCAATTTCCTTGGCCATTATATTTCAGGCAATAAATATAAATGTGGATAGATTTTAGATGTGCATTTAATATAGTATAATAATAAACCAAAATAACAAAAACTTATTTAGCAAATAATATATATTTAGAAGTATTTAGTCTCTCTATATATAATTTATATACTCATAGTAATTTAGATTTAATTGTTTTCACGTAATTTTGTTGATTCTTTGATGTTGATAAAATGTTTTGATTGAAAAAAAGCAGCAGATTGTTTCTGTAATTAGAAATCTTCCTAGAACTAGCACCTGGAGTGGTTGCTTCTATGAGGAAAAATAAAATGCTCGCCTTGGAATATCATCGCTACAATACAGGAATTTCTACTTTTTTTAAAATTGGAGGAGGAGAGGTTAAAAATAGAATGATGAAAAAACCTTGCATTTTAAAAGTTAGCTTTCACTTACGATTTCACATACCTAATAGTTCTGCATTGTACAGATAATATCATAGGGCTATCTATAATTGAAAATATGAGTAATGTTCTTTCCAATGTTTGTGAAGTAGATTTATCAAATAGAAAACAAATCATGACTCTATATTCTTAAATAAGATTGCTGCATCCAGTGTTTTTTTTTTCTCTTCTTTTTTTTATGGGAGCGAAGCGCATGCATTATTTTGAATTTTAATGATATACATGCATTATATTAAATTGTAATGATTCGGGCAGCACTGAGTTTCAGTGGCGTATCCAGGGGGTGGGCTGATGGGGCTACAGCCCCCCCTCCCCCCTGAAATTGTCAAGAGTAAAATGAAAAAAGTGCTTTTTCCTTTCTTTTTTAGATAATTTTCTATTCTTTTTTTCTGTTATACAGCGGATTAACCATTTTCGTTAGTCCATATTAGTCCGCATTGACATCACAGCATAAACAGGGTAAAAGGGCTTATGGGGTTATAGTCCTCCCCCCCCCCCCCCGCCTGAAATAGTCGAAAATCTCATGAAAAAATAGCTGTTTTCTTCTTTTTTCAGATAAATTTGTAACTTTTTTTGGTTATACAACAGACTACCAACTCTGTTCTTTTTAGCCCCATATTAGTTCACATTGACATCAGAGCATATCTAAAAAGAGGAAGGGGGCTGATGGGTTTACATCTACCCCTTCCCGAAATAATCGAATATCTCATGAAAAAAGTGCTGTTATTTCCTTCTTTGAGATAAATTTGTATATATAAACATATTTTTGTCATACAATAGACTATCCACTCTCTTCTTTTTAGCCCCATACTAGTCCACATTGACATCAGAGCATACCTAAAAAGGAAAAGGGGGCTGATGGAGTTACAGCCAACTCACGCGAAATAGTCGAAAATCTCATGAAAAAAGTGCTGTGTTCTTATTTGAGATAAATTTGTATATATATATATTTTTTTTTGTGTTATACAATAGACTACCCACTCTCTTCTTTTTAACCCTATATTAGTCCACATTGACATCAGAGCATAACTAAAAAGGGGAAGGGGGCTTATGGGGTTACAGCCCCCCCCCTCTCGAAATAGTCGAAAATCTCATGAAAAAAATGCTGTTTTCTTCTTCTTTGAGATGAATTTGTAATTTTTTTTTTGGTTATACAACAGACTACCCACTCTCTTCTTTTTAGCCCCATATTAGTTCCCATTGACATCAGAGCATACCTAAAAAGGAAAAGGGGGCTGATGGGGTTACAGCCCCCCCTCTCGAAATAGTCGAAAATCTCATGAAAAAAGTGATGTTTTCTTCTTCTTTGAGATGAATTTGTAATTTTTTTTGGTTATACAACAGACTACCCACTCCCTTCTTTTTAGCCCCATATTAGTTCACATTGACATCAGAGCATATCTAAAAAGAGGAAGGGGGCTGATGGGTTTACATCTACCCCTTCCCGAAATAGTCGAATATCTCATGGAAAAAGTGCTGTTTTTTCCTTCTTTGAGATAAATTTGTATATATATACATATTTTTGTCATACAATAGACTACCCACTCTCTTCTTTTTAAACCCATATTAGTAGACATTGACATCAGAGCTTACCTAAAAAGGAGAAGGTGGCTGATGGGGTTACAGCCCCCCCCCCCCCCCACCCGAAATGTCAAAAATCTCATGAAAAAAGTGCTGTGTTTTTCCTATTTGAGATAAATTTGTATTTTTATTATTATTTTTTTTTGTTATACAATGACTATCCACTCTCTTCTTTTTAGCCCCATATTAGTCCACATTGACATCAGAGCATACCTAAAAAGGAAAAGGGGGCTGATGGAGTTACAGCCAACCCACCCGAAATAGTCGAAAATCTCATGAAAAAAGTGCTGTGTTTTTCTTATTTGAGATAATTTTTTTTTTTTTTTTTTTTTTTTTTGTGATACATTAGACTACCCACTCTCTTCTTTTTAACCCTATATTAGTCCACATTGACATCAGAGCATAACTAAAAAGGGGAAGAGGACTGATGGGGTTACAGCCCCCCCCCCTCTTGAAATAGTCGAAAATCTCATGAAAAAAAGGCTGTTTTCTTCTTTTTTGAGATGAATTTGTATTATTTTTTTTGTTATACAACAGACTCCCCACTCTCTTCTTTTTAGCCCATATTAGTTCCCATTGACATCAGAGCATACCTAAAAAGGAAAAGGGGGCTGATGGTGTTACAGCCCCCCACCCGAAATAGTCGAAAATGTCATGAAAAAAGTGCTGTGTTTTTCTTATTTGAGATAAATTTGTATTTTTTTTTGGTCATACAATAGACTACCCACTCTCTTCTTTTTAACCCTATATTAGTCCACATTGACATCAGAGCATAACTAAAAAGGACTGATGGGGTTACAACCCCCACCCCCCTCTCCAAATAGTCGAAAATCTCATGAAAAAAATGATGTTTTCTTCTTTGAGATAAATTTGTAATTTTTTTTGGTTATACAACAGACTACTCACTCCCTTCTTTTTAGCCCCATATTAGTTCACATTGACATCAGAGCGTATCTAGAAAGGGGAAGGGAGCTGATGGGGTTATAGAGGGCCCCCTCTTCTTGAATTTGTCGAACATCTCATGAAAATAATGCTGTTTTTTTCTTCTTTGAGATAAATTTGTATATTTTTTTGTTATACAACAAACTACCCACTTTCTTCTCTTTACTCCCATATTAGTAAAACCACAGCATATCCAAAGAGGGGGAAGGGGCTGATGGAGCACAGACCCCCCCCCACCTCCCAAAATGGTCAAAAATGGATTGAAAAAGTGCCGATTTTACTCTTTATGTTTGACATAAAATTAGAATTATTTTTTCGGTCATGCAATGGACAACCCACTCTATTTTCTTTAGTCCCATATTAGTATGCAAGGGGTGGGGGTTATGGAGTAACAGCTCCATTCCCCTTCCGAAATGGTCGCAGTGAAATAAAAAAAGCTGACTTCGTTTTTTTCTTTTTGAGATAAATTTGTTTTATTTTCTGGCACGCAACAAATTTGTTTTCTTGTTAGCCCCATATGCCTCTCAGTCCTGCGATCAAAATTACTTGAGATTACAAAATATATCTTCAAATGACTGAAAAACAGTTCCATACATGTTTTAGTGGATAATTGAATACGTATATTATGCTCAATTGGCAAGATCTAGAAGTAGTTTAATTAACTTAAAGTTGTGCGCAGTAACATTAAATATTATCGCCAAATCAGCAAAGGTACACACTGAAATTTTTTTTCGTGAATGGCAATGTCAAGCAAGGTTATTGATTCGGTTTTGGAAGGGTCTTTTAACATTGCCCAGTAGTAATACTAAAAAAGAAAGTTATAGGGAAAAAAACAGTGTCACATTAAGTGAATACAGCCTCATAGATACATGACGGACTAACGGCCACGGAACAAGCCCCACTCCATTAGTGTGACAAGTTTCTCAAACAACAAATCAACAAGTTGCACAAAATTCAAAAGCAGTGATAACAGCCACTAGGATTCAATGGACTGATCGCAAAAAGCGTATTCACGAAGGAAAAAAAAAATCAAAACCCCCAATGCTTGGGTGAGATAAAGTGACAAAGACAACAAAAATGAGTGTGCAACATCCAGAAAAGTGACAACCACCAGTAGCAAAAGTTACAATGTGACAACCACCAGTAACAAAAGTTACAACGTCACAAAACCCACGATAGTGACATAATAACCAGTGGAACTCTCGAAAGAAGACCAAGATTCAAAATGTGAAAACCAGCTCTAGCACAAGCTAGAGGTAAAAATATATCGAGAAAGAGACAAAAAACCAATGAATGATAGACAAAAAACAACCCACAACAGGGGTGAGCCTATAAAAACGCTAAAAAGCCTTGACAGAGACAAATACAACAAGAAGTGAAATCAGCCCATAAAAGAGGCGATAAACACTACAGCGACAACCCACCATGAACATGACAAGCCAACAGACATGGTAAATATGTAAATCTATGTACGCTAATGGCACCTGGTGCATGTAAAATCCGTCGTGGGTGCAAAACCCTCCAAGTTACCTGTGAATAATACCTCTGGGGGTGCCTAGTCAGGTGAGGGTCTCGTCACCTGATCAAGGTTCTAAATTACGAGACCTATTAAATCTGTCAATTCAACAAAGTTAAACAGAAACCTTGAACCGGCAAACATAGATAACGGTAGGAAATCACAAGAGATCAAGCACAGCAGCGATGCGAACAAATCTATAGTCAGGTGGATCACAGCCATGCTGTGATCAGGTGATTTCTGCCCCGCATCCAGGTACTAACCCGTTAAGCTAGCATTCATGCTGGGCAGGTAGGGGCCTGGTTAGCGGTATATAAAAAAATAATCTCCTGTTGATTTGTTTGTTCCTGGTCTTTTTACTAGCAAACTAGTTTTATTTATGTTACGTGCTTTTCTAGATTTAAGACTGTTCTCAAATACAAACTGGCTACTTTATGACATATTTTTTTTATTCATTTTTGATCGGAAACGCATGAAATTCACAGGTCTTTTTATTCAGAAACTTTGCAATCGAAACATGTTTTCCCTCTTTTATGTAAAGGTAGAAAATCTTTCAGAAAGCACTGTCCAAGTTGGCGTTTTGAATCGGATTCCTGACGTGGCAGCCTGAGAAGCGCGAAAAACGAGTCGTTAATACGATACCAGAATAACTTAACTCGATAAGTATCTATATATCAAGAAATGGAAAACTCATCTCGATTCCAAATCTCTTCCATAGTCAGGCCTGCCAGTCTAATGTCTTTGCGTTTAAAAATGTGTCAGAAAGTTTCACGTTGATAAGCAGGGAGGAAGATGCCTTTTTCAATATTTCAGTGTACCAGTGATCCAGCAAAAGATAAAAATTCTTAATTACTCTTCTATGAAAGTACAATATTACGAATAGTGTTCTTTTCTAATCACTCTTATTTTGTCATGACACACTTTGGTATCAGCATTTTTACCAATTGGAATATTTAACAAAAGAAGCATTAAATAAAATCACAGGTTAAAAATAAATTTTCTTAAAGTTTTACTTACAGTTTTTTTTAAAAGTCCAGTAATATTGTTAGCCATAATTCAATAACTTTAACTCTTTTTTATAGAAGGGAAATCTGATGTTTAGTTTCCAATTAATTCTTAACTTGTCCCTTCCTTCACAAATTTGATGAGTTTTTTTAACATATATTTCTTGAAGGTTTAATAGCCATACGTTTGATCAAAATTCCAGGAGCATGTATATGAAGGGAAGGGGGAGATCAAGAAGGAATGCTTGCTACCCCTAGGATTTTGAATTAAATTTTTGTTGGTATTAAAATAAGAGATTTTGCAAAGAAAGTTTGTTTATCCTGAACAGACCCTGAACATCAAGATTTTGGGCCATGGCAACAGAAAATATTTTTGGCCCTAATCGTAGATTAGTACGTTTTTACAAATACTGTGAATGAGAAGTGTATGAATATAACTATGTAATGCACCCATTTAAATGAAAGACTGAGAATAAATGTGAACTGAAGTTGGATTATTATTATTATTATTGAAATTTCTTCGTAAAAATTAACTTGACAGACTTAAATATCATGTTAAATAAAAATAAACTTTAAAAACATATGCAACCCAAAGAAAATGATATTTCATAAATAAGATAGTCATAAAATTAAAACACTTTTAAACAAGTTTAAAACATATATGAAGAAGCTGAAATAAATTGGGCGCACTATGAGAAACTTAAATTTTCAAATGAGAAGAAAAAATATAAATATACTTATGATATCACTGACAATTTTAGCTTACATAAGTTGTGTAATGAATCTAGAAATTTTAATTTCTTATTCTATTAAGAATGTTTACAATAAAATTGATTTGAAACACCATAAATTTTTGGGCCCCTCAAATATGTGGGTTCTAAATAGAAAACAAATTATGAAAAAAAAAAATTGTTTGAGATTGTCCCAAGCAAAATTAATTTATTGTCAAGCGAGAATTGTAGCCAGAATTTAGGGGAGAAGGAGACAACTTTATAGATTATAAGCTACAATGATTTTCTTTTAAATTATGAAAGTATATAGAACAATCCATTATCAATTTTCCACTTATTTCGGGGGGGGGTGCTCAGGTTCGCCCCCCACCCCCGTTTTACTCTGCCAACGGCCTTATTGTCAAACATGATTTCTGTTTATAACGCAGTTCAACAGGTTTCGTAAGACTCAGAACATTATCGAAATTTAAGTCAGCCCCCCCCCCCCCCCCCGAAATTAAATCCTGGATACGCCACTGCTGAGTTTCAAGTATTTTTGAGATTTTTATGCAATAAACTTGCTGTATTTAGTTATTTTTTATTTATTTTATTTTTATGTTTATTCTCATAGCAGCGAATTGCTCATACATACATTATAGTGATAGTGGCATTTCCGAATTACATGTATTTTAGTATATTGCAACTTCGCAATTACTGATTTATTTCTGTTTACATTATATTATTTACACACCTCTTATTAAATTTTTCATACAAGTTATTTATAATGATTAGCAGCGTCAGATCGCATACTACATCGATAACAAAGATTGTTTTAAAAAACATATTCTTCATTTTAAAAATCTTTATAGTTTTTTTGCAATTTAGAGCTGTAATACAGTTAAACCTCGATATCCTTAATGTTAGAGGAAGAGAAACAAATTTAAGTTATCAAGATTTAACGGGACCACAACAGTTGTAAAACCCTATAGAGAATGATTGAAGTTGATGTACATTTACCTTGGGAACTACTGAAACGATTCTAATAATTTTTTGACATTATAATTATCAATATTTTGATCATGTTTTTCTTGCAAATAAATTATTTTTTACTAATGTTAATTTTAAAAAAGTCTAAAAATGGTTTTGTTTGTAAAATTGCATATCTATTGCCCTTTTTAATTTTTATTTCTTGCCAAGCGATCAATTTATAGTTTTGCTACTGCCAAATCTACTATTAAAAAGTTATTGAAATCGCTTCAGTAATTCCTGTAGAAAGGGGTATTTCAATATCAGCTGTTATTAATAGGATTTCACTAGTGTTGTTGCCCCCTTACTTAAATAAATTCTAGAGTATTGATGCATAAAAAATTGTACTTGAAATACACTAATACAACTATGAAGTAGAATCAATGCTTAATTTTTAATATGTTAAATTAAAACCAAAGCCATAGCATGCCATGATATGAGCAATGCCTTAATATCAGACACTTTATCGGCACCATTAGTAATCCTTAATAATGCACTGGTGTTAAATTAAAAAAATTAATTCAATGTTTTTCTCCATGTGCCAAGCATACTTGCAGTGGCATTGCAAGTAATAAAAATGTAAATTTAGTAAAATTAAAAAAACTTAATGACATTAAACACTTCTGCGAAAATAGTTTTCTTTATAACAGAAAATTATCATATGATTAAAATTTAAAAATCTTTCTACATAAATGGTCTTCAAACTCAGGAGAGCGAACAGCCAAATTCAAAAAGGAATGAAATTTTTTGTTTTGCTTCCCCTTGATGATGAGAAGAAAAGTGAAATGAACATTTGAGGGAAGGATTTAGATAATTGAATCCAGAGTTGCCAAATCTCTGGATTTTTGCACACCAGTAATTTTTTAGAGAAAATGTTGTTCTCTTAAATCACAAAATGCTCTGATTAAATAAAACAACATTTTCTGTTCTAAATTACTGGTATCCAAAAAGCTGGAGACTTGGCAGGTCTGTTGAATCACTTGTATATTTTTACTGATCAATTATTTATCATTACAATTTATTTATTTATTTTTTTGTTAAGTTAAGCCGTTTTAGAGATTTTAAACTTTTTGTGTTCAGGAGAAAAAGTCAAAGCAGAAATTTTGGAGGGGAGGGGGGTCACAGTCACAGGGGTCATGACGCATTTCAGAATGAAGAAAATTTCTAAGGAATAATGTGTTTTTAAAATGCAGATATACATTAACAGTTCTTTCATTTTTCAACAATGGAGCATTTTATAAAACCCTCACAAAGTCATTTTCATAAGGAAATGCATGATATTTGTAATATTACTCTTTAAAAACTTACTCAAATCCAAAGTAGCTACTTTCTGACATATTCACAAAGTTATTTTTAATTTCAGATGCAGGATATTTGGAGGTGCTCTTATTCACAAAGTATTTAATTGAATAGCATTTTCAGTTTTTCGAAAAATGCAAAAATCTTGCAGAAAATGTTGTCAAATTTGGTGTTTTAAACCCAATTTTTAGACACAACAGCCTGAGAAGAGTCGTCATGGGACAATCTCTTAAAACTCAAGATGCAATCTATTTATTAAAAAAGAAAAAATGCTATTAAATTTCAAATCACTGAAATTGTTATGCCTACCAATTGCATACTTTTATATTTAAAAATGAGTCAGAAAAATTTTGCATTTGTTTGGCAGGGAAAATATTCTTTAGCGTCACCTTACTTACCAATGAATAAAACAACATTTTTGTTTTTCCTATTGGGTCGTTCTACAAAAATTTTACTTTTTGAGTGTAAATGCTTCAATAATTTTTTTATATTAATACACATATTTCCTATTTCATTACTTTTAAGATTTATATATAGGATGTCATATAGTCGTCTCATTACTTTGATACTTAATTTCTTTTCTAAAGTTTAAGGGGATAATTTCCTTAATAAAATTGTAATGAAGGATACAAATACATAATGTTTTGTTTATAATGTCATGCTTAGGGTAGAATAGGAAACTCCTAAATATCTAAGAGCTTTATCAAAAATGTTGTTTTATTCATTGGTACGCAAGGTGACTCTCTAGAAAGCTTTATGTATATAAATTATGCTTGCTTTTTAAATCAGAAATGAAGATACACAAAGTTCATGACTATTTCTAGTTCAGTGAGAATATTTCAAAATTAATGGCAAACATCAATGTGCATATTCATAGCTAATACCAGAAATTTTAAAAGAATGTCTTCAGCCTCAGAATATTTTTATTAGGTGACGAATGCTACTATATGTTGGAAATTAGTGCATAGAATTTTGTTGTAATGGAAGATACAAGAAAAACTTGTAACAATTCAAACATAATTAAGAAAAATTTAATTTATGTATAAAATATTTAGGGGAAAAATACATTATTAAATGAATAATATATTTATTACATTTACAAAATAAAGGATGATGCTAATAAAAAAAGAATAACTGTAACATGTAATGGAAATATACAAGTATATATCTATTCCTTGTGCAAAGCTGAAAATTCTTTTAAAATGAAATGTTGGCATTCCTCGAGAAAATCTTTATACATGAAAATCCAATTAATGTGATCAGTTAAAATGATTCTAACAAAATTTCATTACAGCCAAGGCTGGCTCTAAGTTTTGGCACAAACTAGAGCCAGTTTTGTATTAAGGGGCAGCTCGCAATGATAGTTGTAAATTATTCTTTTCATGTGTAAAAGATTATAAAGGGGTGCTAATGAAAGAAAAATTAGGGTGCCATACATCCTAGAGTCGGCTCTGATTGTATATAGTGAAAACATTTTGTGGTCCCAACCATTGTAACAGGATTTGTTTGTATAAAGAATGTGAGCATTGACATCAGAAAAAACATCCTGGTACTTTTTTGTTGGCTGAGTGCAAATCTCGCCAATAGCAGCTTCTATTTTTTGCATATGTAAAGTAGAAACAATGCTTCGATGTTTTCATAATTTTTTTTTATTTATATTATTTCTGTTAACATTTTTTTTTAATGAAATGTGTTAAAGACATGTATTTTAAATGTATGTGCCTTTAATGTATAAATTTGAAATAAAATTAGTGAAAGGTTTATATTTTAAATGCAGTATAAATGATGGCGATTTGTCACCCGCGCCCAGCTAACATAAAATTATCAATATTTTTTACCATAAATTATCAGTGATAAATAGATCAGGAAAAAAAGCTACAATTTCACATGAATTAATACTTTTGCCTTTCTGCTTAAGCAAAAGCATTATAATGATCAAAATTTATTTACAACAAATATTTGCTTTTTTCACATGACATGAATATCACTAGAACAAAATTTACAGAAGAGGCTAGACTTGAAACTTGATGGGCCTGTGGGTTCGCAGCCTAGGCTTGGTGAATTGTTCTTTTAACTGCACAAAAACACCATTCTCAATTAATCACCAGACTGAAATTTCAGAGAAACGCTGGTTTTCCTTATGTACTAGCAATTCTGAAAATGGAGAATATAGACATGAAGGAACAGATGTCGCAGACACACCGGGATTGGTGCTGTTTTATTTTGGTGCTCCATATTTTTATTTAACACACACATTATTTTTATTTAACACACACACATTATTTTTATTCATCACACACATTTAATTTTATTTATCAGTTATTTTTATAATATTTTATTTATTTACACACACATTTATTTTTATTATAAAACTACAGGTTGCCACATGAAGCAAAAATCGCTAAGTTTTTTGTTTCAAGTTTATTTTTGTTTGGTATGGTAACATCAAGCAAAAAATTGACATTTTTGTATCAAACGAAACCTTGGTGCATCTGTTACTGATATGAAATAGGTTAAACTAAAAAATGTTCATTATAATCCCATGCAGGACAATTTTTAAATATATCAACATAAAAGCACTACAGAAGGCTAACAATGAAGGAATATTAATCTTATATATATATATATATTTTAGTATTATTATCGGGTATTTAAAATAATTAGGAACTAAAATAAATTTATCAAGGAGAGCTGTCCCGTTGAACACCTCGTTTAAGATAATTTTAAAATAGAGTGATACCTTGGCTAACGAGCATAATTCATTCTAGAATTGCATTTGTAAGCCAAAATGTTCCTTTACCAAAACTGATATTTCATTCAATTAAAATGTAGTGCTACATTATGTTACAGCATGTATATATATATATAAATTATAAGCCAAATCAATGTTCCTTAGCCAAGTCAGAAAAACAAAGTGATCATTAGCCGAGGTATCACTACACATGAACATAAAAAAAGAATGAATTGAAAGAAATGTTACATAAGGGACAGAGCACCATCCCCCCCCCCCCCAAAAAAAAAAAAAAAAAAAAATTAGATCCTTTTTCTCTTAATGTTAAATTATTTTAAGTCTCTTGAGAATAATATTTTTTTTTTCAAAATCATGAGAGATACAAAAATTTAATGAAATTTCTATATTCACATACAAATATTTACCATTACACAAACATACTATATGATTAAGCAATTTAAATTTATTAAAACTGAAATAAAATGGAAAGATAAGGTTTTTGATTACCTCAATTGACTTGATGCAAAATGTTCATTCATCATTGATCACTGGTATGTCTTTAACGATAACTGTGAATAGTGAAGTACCTATCATGTCGATAGCAGACACCAGGACACTGCTCGCACTACCATTGCTGTTATCCTTGTTCATCAGCAATGTTTGAAAGAGTATTGCCTGCGTATATAATGCAAATTAACACATATACAGCAAGCAGTACTCGTTCAACCAATAAAAGTCCAGTTAAAAAACTGTTCCTATAAAAAGAAAATATTCAATAAGTTTTAATTATGTAAATTTAAAATAGAAGCATTTTATAAATGTTTAAAAACAAACAATAAATAAATATATTTAAACTTAAAATATCAACATGAGATCTCAAAATGTTGATAATTTGAAGGTCTCTAAAGCAGTTTTCATTAAATTAAAATTCCATAAAAGATATTTACATTTTGAAAAACTCAAAAAATGTTAAAATATTAATGTGCAGGAATGAAAAATACTTTCCTTGTAAGTCACAAAAATAGTTTTGAAATCTTACCTAAAAATTTTTACAAATGAAGAAATAATAGTGGCTTTATTTTATTTTTTTTATCAGTTAGCATTTGGAGGTGCATTACACAATTACTAACACAAATCTTGAAGATAATCAGGTTAATTGTAACTAAGCTCACACAATAATAATAGCCTTTTTGTTAAGGGAGGGTGGGGGGCAGAGCATAGTATCAATTTACAAAATTATTGCTGGAAAATTGCCTAAGTTTTGTTAGTATTCCTATTTTCTTGGTTGAAAAAGTGTAGAAACCTAAATTGCTTCATTAATATTTATCAGAACATAACCTTCTCTAAAATGCAGCAGGATACTTTCTTATATGAGTAAAGTACACATTCTTCAAGAAATTGTTTGATTAATATTATCAATAAACAAACTGATTCAAAGTTATTGTTTACTTATATTAAGTTAGATGAGCATTCATACAGTCAATCACTATTTTTTTGTTTATTAAATAATTCCACAAGAAAATAATTTATTAATGATCAATTCATTTGTATAAAGATTTTTTTTCCTTAACGTGAATAATCACAACTATTATATTCAATAAAATTTAGGATCTTATTTAAAAAAAAGAAAATCTGTGAGAATTACATTTATCAACTTGTGATACTTAAAATTACTGTCTCATGTAAATATGCAGGTATTATAGATTTTTAAACACCTATTACATATAGCCTGACAAAATTAAAAATAGAAAACCTCAACGGAAATAATATACATTGATACTGCAATTTTTTTGGATTTTATTATGGTCTGAATAACCAAACTATGTTTAAAAATAACAAGAACATAAAAGAAATCGTGAAAACATCGGTAATAACTCTAACCTGGGGACAGTGTAATCATAATACAATCTATGATGACATTATTATAAAGCAAATAAAACTGTTTACTTACTTGATATTTCTGCATTATATCGACGAGAAAATAAAAATCAACACATAACTCTTGTTTACATTCCTGATACTACTTGCCCTCTTTTCAACCAATCAAAACGCTTCTTACCTTGATACCAACATCTAGGATTAGAAATGGGAGCACATTTAGTTAGATATTGGGCATTTTTATTCAGGATGGTTTCCAAGGGATTCCAATAAATTGCCTTCTTTCAAGTTCTGATTAATCTTTGATCTTGACTGAATTTAATTTTTAATCTGTGCAATCAAATAATTAATTTGAAATCAGAGACAATGACACAGCCAGATGTATTTTAAAATCTGATCAAATGGATGTTGCTTTAATGCCTAACCAGTTATCTGAAATACAGCTGACCCCAACCATTCTGGATAAATGGTTCTATACTGTATTTAATATATTTGTGGTGACAAAAAATATCAAAGGCTAATTTTCTTAAGGTTTATGAGTTGTATTACAATTTAATAGATAATATTTTAAGATTCAGAGTTATAAAAATTAAGTGCTAAAACTTGAATGAACAGGAAAAAAAATTCCAAATCTATAAATAATAAAATTTTACATTGCATTCTGTTTTAAAATTAATTTTCTGAAGGTTTATGAGGTGTATTAAAATTGAATAGATAATATTTTAAGATTCAGAGTTTATAAAAATTAGGTGCTAAAACTTGAATGAACTTCTCCTGAACAAAAATGGCTGAACCAATAACTAATAAAATTTTACATTGCATTGTGTTTTAAAATTAAAAGTTATCATAAATAAATATTCCAGTAACACTAAAAGTAGAAAGTAATTAAAGTTTTATTTTTAGAACATTTTTTAAAATTGACTATTAAAAGTTAATTTATATTAACTCTTTTTCTTTTATACAGTTACATATATTAAAATCTCTTTAAATATTATATGCTTTCAAATGTCTCTTTTGACATTGATCATTCTTAGAGTTAATTCTCTTCATATAAACTTATCTGGATTAAGTTCCATAATCACCTAGTAGCAGAAAGACCTTTCAGATACTATATCATTTTTATAAGTCATCAGAATATTGATTACTAACTAAATATGGATGTTCTTAAGAATTATATCTGATATTTTAGCATTTTATCCAATTTTAGATGCCACAGAGACTGGATTGATGCTATTTCTTACTGATTTGTTGAAACCTCCCCCTACCCCTACTGTAATCATGTGACATACTAGCTGGCTAAAGCAGAAAAGAATTATGTTTCCTGTTCATGAGATGGAAAATGCCTTGTAAACTTAGTTTTTCCATTAAAAGTATGAGAGAAGAGGAAGATCACTGTTTGTCATGCAAGAGTAGGGATAGGGGAGAGGAAAAAGTGCTGTTTAGGCTCATTTGTTAGGTAAATTTTTGTTTGAAAAAAATCCAGAATAAATAACTTGATTGGCAGATAAAAAAAAACTTGGTTGGCAGTGGCTACCTGGCAACCACAGCCCTGTGCACACCATATTCTACAGAAAGCATGTTTTCACGCACTTCAAAAATGCCAATTTCATTATGTTTCAAATAGTGTAAAACTTTTAAAATGCAACACAAATAATTTTTCCTCATTTACCATATTGGAAAAGTCTCTCTAAAAATGAACTATAAATGTTACATGCTCCATTTTCAACAGTGAACATGCCATCATAAACTTCAATAACATCTATCAATTACATGCAATCTGAGTATATTTATGAGAGTTACAGTACAGACAAACCAAAATCACAAACAGAAAGGAAATTCATTTTAAGAAATCCAAATTTTACTTCAGCATAATCCCTTAACTATTTTACCAAATGACTTCTTGTTTGGTATATACAAAGGTAAAAATTACTGAAGAACCTAAAAATGTAAAAATTGGGAACTTGTATAGAAAATTTCAAAGTATGTTACAATTTTAATATAGAGACAGTGAGTCCCAAGTTATTTTTTTCTGTCACATAAATTGAAATAAGACATAATTCCCAAGGGGGAAAATGAAGGGCTATTTTTGCTTTTCTTTGCAACAATCTGGCAATTAAAAAGTATTAAAATAAAATTATTAACGTAAAAATAGCACAAATAAAATATATATCAAATAGCAAACAGCTGTTTCGGAGCCTCTAAAGCTTCATCATCAGTGCCAAAGTTATAAATATTAAAAACTGATTTAAAAGTTTAGGCCATGTAAGTATGCTTGTGTCACCACTCCAGACCAAGGTGGAATGGCGGTGTCTCACTGTCATTCTATCTTGGTTGCTTACATGATCTAAACTTTTAAATCCGTTTTTAATATTTTTAATTTTGGCACTAATGATGGAGCTTTAGAGGCTCCGAAACAGCTGTTTGCTATTTTATATATATTTTATTTGTGCTATTTTTACATTGATTATTTATTTTAATATAATGGCACAAAGTTCAATCCACCTATTTTAAATAAAAAAGTATGTTTTTTTCTTATGTTTGTAAATTTAAAAACAATTAAAATATTTGTCTACTCTGAAAAACAATCTTAACTGATTGCAAAATGTATATTCCCCCCCCCCTCCCACAACACATATTTAATATAACTAGTGGCATTACTGTTTCAATTTAAAATATGATAACCTTCTTTGGCAACACACAAATCTACTGCAATGTGAAAGCAGGAGCAAGATTAGGGGGGGGAGGGGGGATCATGTGCCCCAGGCACCACATGAAGATTTGGTTTGTCGTTTTAAACAAGAAATATACACATATATGATATTTGGGTAAAAATATCTTGTAGCTGGAAATCCAAAAGAAAAACTGAGCCAAGTAAATTAAAATTGTCAAATAAATAGAAATATTTGTCTACAATATAATACAGCAAATGAATAAGAAAAATAAATCCATTCTCTTAGGAGATTTTCCTTCTCTCAACCAAAACATACCATACCTGTACCTCCTGTCATGGAAATCACTTTCTGTATAGGAAGAATGGCTAACTAACATTTTACAAGTCACAGTTCACTCAAGTCACTATCCAATAACGATAATTGCCAAGTGATTCTCCCACTTTTCTATTAGGTGAAGATTGTTCTTTTTTTTCTTTCTCTCTGAAGAGCATGAAGTTTTCTTTTTTTACCGTCCTTTCACCTTGCTAGGTAACTGGATGTCCTTATCGAAAGCTGAAAAATACCACCACACTCTTTTTATTATAATTACTTTTTTACATTAATGTTTTTTACATTTTTTACCTTCTAAAGTCAGTTTTACATTCATATTGACATTAGAAGGGGCAAGGTCAGATGACTGACTGAGACAAACTCTTAAGGTGTGGAAAATTCACAAAATAAAATATTTATAAAAACTTAGTTTTTTGTTTTTTTAAGAATATATCTTTTGTAGAGGAGCAGAAAAAAAAATTGCTCAAGATGCCATGGCTAGTAAAGCTGCCCCTGCCTTTACAGGGTTCCCAGCAAAACATGTCTGGCAATTTCCTCGACTTTCCCTCACCGAATTCAAAAAAACTCCATGACCAAACGGGCATATACAAAATATGCTTTAAATAACACAAAATAACAAGCAGGCAGAAAAAAATCAGAAATTTGTATTGTAATAAAACTTTTATACTCTTTTCCCAGGCGAAAATTCAAGCACCTTTCAAGAAAATTGCAAAATGAAATTTTATAAAATACTATAATGTAAAAAAACTTCACCTTTGTCAGTTTTCAAATGAATGCTATACACCAAAGCCTACAATGTGAAATGTCATGAAAAATGTAGAAAACTTTTGTCCATATTATGGTTTTTCTGCATTGCATTTGGAGGAATTTCTCGATCTTGAAACCAACAAGAGTCTAGAGATTTTTCAGAGGCGTCATGTAGCAAGAAATATAGTAACACTTTTTTAAAAAAGAAATAATTTCAAATTCATATTTTTCCCCCAGACCTTTCCATGACTTTTTAGGAAATATTTGTCAGTTTCCTGACTTTTCCTATAAAATTTTAAAATTTCCTTGACTTTTCCTGATTGTTTTGGAATTCTCTGACTTTCCAGATTTCCCATGTTGCTGGGAACCCTGCCTTATACCCCACTCCACCACTACCAAAAAAAATATAAATCTCGTCTCTTGTCATTTCAAAATGTTTTTGCACCCTAGGTGACAACTTAAAAATGCCGTCCCATTTTTTAAATCCAGATGCGGCTGTAGAAACTGCAAGATCGGGCAGCTGCCCAGAACATGAAAAACTAAGGGGTGGAAAATTCACAAAATAAAAACTTAATACAGTCAACTCTGTGAAATCCGCACACTTAGGGACCAAGGGTTTGGTGGATTATAGATTTTGGCGGATTATAGATCATTTCTTTGTTTACATTTTATTTTTTTATAGTCGGACTATTAATTAGAAATATTTAAATATAAATTACAATAGAAAAGGAAAATATAATGCATAACTGGTTTAAATTATTTAATAACTAAGTTAATTTAAAGAAAAATTAATTATACAATGCAAATTTTATTTATATTATTCATTTTTTAAATACAGTCAACTCTGTTAAATCTACACAGTTTGGGACCAAGAGTTTTGCAGATTACAGATCATTCCTTAGTTTTCTTTTTAAACTGAACTATAAATTACTAATATTTGTACAAAAATAACAATATAAAAAGGAACACTATAACTCAAAAGTAATTTAATAATTCTAAATATAGAAAATAAGTTGAAACTGGTGTGAAACAATAAGAGCTAAACGATCTTTTTAAGAAGATCTTTAGCTCTTAATTCTAATATATATATATATATATATATATATACAAGTTGTTTAAAGGTGTATTTAGCAAAAGTGCCTTTCAAATAAGACCAAATCAGTTACTGATTTCTGCAGATATTTCTTTAGTCAGCTGTTACATGAATGTATTAGTTTTAAAATGTAAATTACTCCACCGATATTTGCATTTAATTGTTCCTTTTGCTTACCTAAAGTTATTATTTTAATATACATCATGCAAATCACATAAAACTTGTTAAATCACAATTTAAAGCATTTAAAAATTGATAATTCATAAAAACAACCATATGTAATTTCTTTAAAGAGCTTAACTATGAAAGTATGATTTCCATTGTTTACATTTGAAAATGGATGGCAGATTATAGAGGTTTGCAGATTATACATCGGCGGATTTCACAGAGTCGACTGTAGTTGTTTTTTTTTTTGTTTTGTTGTGAGTCGCACATAATTTTGAAAATTAGCGTTAGGCTCAAGAAAGTATCTAGACATATCAGTCTAGGGGGGAGGAAATTGCACTTTTTAACCATTCAAAAGGATAAAATCTGAAATCATCCACAGGAGACATTTCAATGTTCCAGAGTGAATGTCCCCCCCTCAATTCAACACTGGGAAGAGTGGTATAGTTGACAGTTCCATGAAACTGATGTAGCTATTACACAAAGATATTTTATTTTGTTGTAATGGAATTCATTGTTATACCAACAGTATATCTTGGTTTTTAAATTCTAACGACAATGTGACTCAAATCACTATGATTTTAAATGCCTCAATTCTAATTCTAATAATTCATAATACTACAATTACAGTTTCATTTGGAAAAATGAAATCTTTCTACAATGGAATCTTGTCTTAAATGAAAAAATTACATGGTACTAACAGAAAGAATACCAACAATTATACTTGCTAAGACCGAAACCCGAAACCTGTATAAAGCATAATTTTTTCCTATTCCTTTCGATTCAGTTTTCACAGGTTTTAATGAATAAATATTTGACAATTTGTATTTTATTATTACATAATTTTAATTTTAAAATTAGTCATCTCTTAGAAACTTAGTAAAATTCTCTTTGTAAATGTACTTTGCGGAGGAAGAAAAATCCATGTTTGCCCCAGGTGAAAAAAAACTAGTTCCGGCCCTGCGTGAATAGCAAAAACTATATATATCGTCGGTACCATGTCAAACTATCGAATTTGAAAGTAGCTACTTTTCAGGAAGGCAAAAAAACTGTTTTAATTATGGATTTAAAATCAGCGCTTGGCGGAAGTAACTAATTGTTATATATTTCTTGTGCTGTTTAATATCCTATTTAAGCTTGCTATCGAGAAAAATCATTTTGCTAATTTTATTCGCCAAAAAATCACATTCGATAGTTTGAAATGCTATGTTTATTTGTACTTTTCTCAGTTTTTGCAAAATGTTGCAACTCAAACTAGCGAATTTGCCGTATTCGATAGTTTGATTTGTAAAATTTTGTACTTTTCTCAGTTTTTGCAAAATGTTACAACTCAAAGTAGCGAATTTGCCGTATTCGATAGTTTGATTTGTAAAATTTTGTACTTTTCTCAGTTTTTTGCAAAATTTTACAAGTCAAAGTAGCGAATATACCATATTTGTATCAATATGGTTGTCAACCTAGATAGTCACTTATCAACCTAGTTGAAAAGTGTTTATGACTTATGTTTGTCCGTCTGCCGTCTGTCACTCTGTCCGTGCTCTATCTCTAGTAAAAGTACTTGGATTGCCCTGAAAATTTTGTACGTTATTGTCGCTTACTATAGCATGATCTCTATTGAAAATTAAGTATGTATAATAGTTTTTTTTTTACAGTGACAGTCAAAATTATTCCATTAAATCACAGTCAATGGGAAAAAATCGTTTCAAGTGCATTTTGATGATGCTATGTCATTTAAAACATGATGAAATTGATATACAATTGTGAAGTGCACTAAAACATACTTTTTCTAGAATATGGGGTGCAAAGCATTTATTATAATTAATTTACAGGGTCAAACAAAAGAATTCTGTTACACATCGTTCTAAGGGGAAAAATTGTTTGCAGTGTAATTTAGTGATATTTCACGATTTCAAACATAATGAAAATTATATGCATTACTGAGGTGCACTATAAATAGCTCTCTTGCGTGCATTGCGTTTATTTACAGGGACACACAAAATATATTACTCACAGTACATGTGCGATATTTACAGTCTATGTGTGATAAGTGCGTTTTCAACTTTGGTTTGCGTTTTTAAGTTTAACTAATTTTTTTCATAGTACGTGTGTGTTTATAAACTGAGTTGTTCATATACAGGGCTACACAAAGGAATCCGTAATCATTACAGACTATGGGAGTGAAGTGCTTAAGGGTAGTTTTTAATTGTGTTACGCATTTTTCTGCTGAACTATATTTAGTAGACTAATAGAAATTTGTGGAATATAAATAAATTCATATACAGGGCTACGCAAAGGAAAATATACATTGTCATTTACGGTTGGTAAATGCTGCGAGTGAGTTTTAAGTTGCATTTTAGCTTAATATGTGGTGTGTACAAAAGACTTCAGATAATATACAGGGCTGCACAAAATATTTCGAGTGATTTCAATCTATTCGCGAAAATTGCTAAATGTGAATTTTCTAACTGAACTATATTTCATCCTCCATGTATTAAATATCCACATCTATAAATCATATACAGGGCTGCACAAAAAAATTCGATTACCTTTTTGACAATGGGAGGTATTTTTGAACACTGGATATTTCAATGTGTTAAATGTGTTCTAAACTGTTCAATTACGTATCTTCTTTCACCTTATTTAACGGCGAAGTTTCGTTAACGTTTTCTGGATGTGTTGTAAAACGTTTCATAATGTATGCTTGACGAATTATGTTTTGTTCTTGTTAGTTGATTTACAGGGGAAATGAAAGGAATTCTATTGCATTACGCTCAATGGGGAAAAAGAAGTTTGCGGTGTATTTTAATGACGTTACACTATTTCAACTATAATGAAATTGATATGCACTTATAAGGTGCATTAAAATATTTTTTATGTAGAATATGTTGTGCAAATCATTTATCATTTATTTACAGGATCACTCAAAAAAATCAGTTTACATAATAATATACGGTGCAAAATTGTTTGAAGCGTATATTTATAATGTTACACTATTTGAAACATGATGAAATTATACGCATTACTGAAGTTCACTACAAAATGCTAACTGTACAATATGACAAGGCATGACAGTTATCGTTTATTTACTGGTATACACGAGAGATATAGATTATAGTGCTCTATATTAGCGGTAATTGCTGGAAGTGCGTTTTAAGTTATGGTATGCGTTTTTAAGTTGACCTATGTGCATACTACGTGGTTCATAGCAATTCTGTGGATCATATACAGGGCTACACAAAAGAATTTGTAAGCATTACTCTGTATGGGTGGGTATGCCTTAAAAGTATTTTTTAGTTAAGTTATGCTATTTCGGGCCAAATTATATTTAGTAATTCGTAGTATATAAATAAATTCATAATATACAGCGCTACGCAAAGAACTGGATATATTGTCGGCTATAAATGGTAATTTCTGGAAGTGTGTTTTTAATAGTGTTAAGCGTCTTTCACCTGAATTAAATTTTGCCTTAGTACAGTACAGTAAGCTACATGATGTGTACTGTACATAAAGTTGCAGATAATAAACAAGTCTCTACAAAATAATTTGAGTACACTTCCGTTTAATTATAGAAATTGGTGAAGGTAAATTTTTGACTGTGCTATGCATTTTGTAACTAAGCTACATATCTATTGATCGCGCGTAAGGATAATCAAAAGATTTCGAATACTTTTCCGGATATGGACATTACTTTCCGAAATCGCGGTTTCACTTTGATATCTTCTTTTGCCTTTTTTAAATAGTGTTCCTTACAGTGTTCTGGATGCGTTAGAAAGCGTTTCATAGTCTGTTGTTGACGTATGTTTTTTCTTTATTTTTTGACAGAGCAGCATTTTTAAACTCAATTCACTGTACATAAAGTTGTACATTTGCACCAATTTCCGATCAATCAGTTTGATGTTTTTTTGAAAATTAATCATCAATAATTATATCAATTAACATGACTAATTGTATAATCAATTAATATAACAATATAATATATATAACAATTTAAATTTTATAGTGAAATGCGACACTACTATGTCAAACTATCGAATAAGAATATTAAAACTTTTGTGTGGAGAGCGAGAAAATGTTTTTATTGTGGATTCAACATCAGTGGAATGCTGAAGTTGTTGATTGTTATAGTTTTCCTAATCTGTACTATTTAATATTGACACCGAAATTTACAATTTCATTGTTTTAATCGACAAAAAATACATTCGTTAGTTGTTTCACTAAGCTGTTATGTACTTTTTCAAGGTTCCCTGCATCAAAGTAGCGATTGTGCCATACACGATAGTTTGAATTGTTTTTTTAGTATTTTATTTATATTTACATATTTACATATTCACTATCAAACGCATAACAGCTTTCCTTAGTGAATTATTTGTAAGTAAATACTAATTTAATAGAACAAAATAATTTATTTTCAAACGTTACATAAGTTTTATAAAATGTAGCAAAAATTAATATTAACTTGAATTGTGAGATTCAATTCTATCTTCAGTTCTATCAACTAAATTAATCTTAATCAATTTCTTCTTCAATGTGACTCCAATCAGGTTCTGCTAAATTATCGCGTGCAGTGGAAGAAGTTGGTAGTAAATTGTAGAAATCGTGATAGGATCTTGGTATTAAATTGTGGGTGCATAACAGCAAAAGATCTTTTTTCTTTTCGTTTGAAATTGGTAGACGTTGCTGGTATGGTTTGACTGGTTTGCTATTTAGTTTTCCTTTTCGTTTTTTAATGTATAATTCAATGAAATTTTCATCTTGTATTCGTGTTTTCATAAATATTTTGTTTTCGTTGCTTTTTCGGTACTGAAACCAAACAGCGTCACTAAATTTATATGTCTGCTCATTTTCTCTGTGATTGTTTATTTCTTTTTCCTCATTACTGTCTCCATTTTTTTGGACTTTTTTTTATGTTGCTTTTCTATTTCAAATTTTGCCTCATGTGAATTAAAATTGAGAAAGTCATCATGAAGTAATCTAATAACATTATAAGGACTAGGTTTCGTGCGAGCCATTCTCACAAGCTGTGCCCATTCTTCAGGTGTATATATAGGAGTATTTTTTGCTTTTTTCTCTATTTTTGAGTGAATGGAATCGCATTCCATGTACGAGTGCCCGGGCTCAAAATAAACGTGATCTATGGTGGATAACATTGGGTGTACTTTGACAGCATGAAGACACATAGCAGAAAAATGGAAATTTTTTTGCTGGCCACTACAGCTGTCCGACATCATTTTTACGTGCTCTATTTCTGGATGGGCCATAATGTAATTGAATATGCAAGATGAAATTTCAATGCTGCCTCTTCTTCCTTCGGTTTCATCCCACATATAGCATTGAACACTCGAATCTTCCAAATTATAAATAGTTAAATTATAGATGGCCAATTTTCGAACATAGAAAAAAGGTCCTGCAGCTCCTTTTGGAGTTGATAAAACTGACTGCAGATCAAAATTGAAAGCCAGTACTTTTTCACTTCCTAAAACAGAGAGTTTGTCTTCGTTCCTTTTCATTCTTGCGGCTTCTTTTCTTTCTTGATGTCGATCAAATTCTTCTCTGTTTGTATTTTTCTCCGCCTCTGAGCTCGCCTCAAAAGTGGCACATACTTTACACAAATCTTTTTTGGGCTGGTGGAATTTTAATTTGAAGGATTTAAATGTTTTCCTATATGATTCATAACATCGTTCTTTTCTGCCTTCTGCTTTACATTTTACCTTATACAGTCGATACATGATATTTATATTTAAATTTGCATCTAAAAATCTAAAATCAGTTGATTTGCGGCAATAATGTGACTCCACAGCAGGAAATGAAAGGATGTGCTGTTTCACATAATCTTCACCATCATTCAAGTTGATCCGTGGGTTACTTCCTGGATTTTTTTTTCTTCTGCACCCCCTTCTATTATCAGACTCTATGACACCAGTCTTGTTAATTTTTTTAAATGCTCCCTTAATTAGTCCCTCACTAATACCAAGGGTATCTAGAAAAAAGGCTCTACAAACAATGTGTTTCTCGTTGCCATAAGTAAATGTGTATGTTTTTGTGAATTCTTTTCTAGATATTTCACTACTATGTCTTTTCGGTTTTTTCCGAGTGATGTGCCTGACAAAGAATTCTCTTTGCTTGTGTAATGAGTCAAGGGAATGAAAATTATCAAATATAATCTTTCTTTTCTCTTCTGGAAATTTTGCACAACATTGATGTTTTCTATTATTTATGCAAGTAGGTCTTCTCATTGGTTTGGCAGGAATTATTTTATGGTTTTCAGTTTCATATGCTGCACCTTTTAATCTTTTGGCTTTATTTACATTTTTTCTCCATTTATGGGGATTGGACTTGTACCGTTTCACAGGCTCGATAATTTCATCTAACGTAGAATCATGTGAACTACAGCTATTTGTAGCAGGACAGCATTCCTTGTTATTTTTGTTGGCGGAAGAGCTAAAAGTATGTTCTAAACCAATGTTTTTCACACATTTTGCAGCCTGGAAATGGTCTAGTTCTGAACGGAAATGAACTTTTTTTTTTACTTATAACCTTCGTGGGTTTCTTTTTCTTATGAATTGTGATTTTAGATTTTCCAGCTCCTAAAGAAACATAAAAATTAATAATTATAATAATGAAAACAACAATCATTTACAGGGTGTTTCAAAAGTTTCTTGGCATTTTCCTTCAAAGTGCTTTTAATAAAGAACTTGTTAGTACAAATAAGAAGTACAAGGTATAATCAATACATTTCAATGGGGTTGCCCTGTAAGTCTATGCCTAGGCTCCATCTTTCATGGGTGACGCGAAAAGCATCTGCTAGCATATGTGGTGTTATTTGTGCTGCTGCGTCAGTTATTCGTTAATTTATTTTTTCAATTGTGTGGATCTTCACTGCGTACACTTCGACTCTATGAACTCCCACACAAAAAAGTCTAAGGGGTGTTAAGTCAGGAGACCGCGGCGCCCACAACCGCGACCTATCCACCTATCGGGGAATTGTTCATCCAGGTTGTCTTGAACAATTCATGCGAAATGGGATGGTGCAGTGTCTTGCTAGAAAATACCATCACTTTCTAATTGTGGCTGAAAAAAAAAATTGCAGCATATCAATGTCGATGTTTCCTGTAACTGTTGGCTCCGAGAAAATAAAAGGTCCATAGATCTTTGTTTTAGTTATTCCCATCCACACATTCAACTTAGGAATGTACCTTTATACATTTCTTAAATAACCTGAGAAACAAAGGAATCATTATAAAACGTTTTTACATGAAAATGTCAAGACACTTTTGAAACATACTGTAGAGTATTTAATATTATACATAAAGAAAACGAGAAAAGAGATTAAGCCGAACTCGAATTTTCGTTTGAACATTAAGAAAATTTTATATTATAGAGCAAAAATATATCCGTGAGTAACACTGGCGTCATATTGACAATGGCAACAACGGATCAATAAATGCTGATTTTACTACTTTTTTTTTTAACTTCTAGGCACAGAACAATTTCAATTTTTATAACGTCGAATAGGCGAAAAAATATTCTTTTAACTACAATTTATTTGAAAACTGTATCTAAAACTGTGTCTGAAAACTCTCTCCATTTTTTATGGCTCTAAAAATAATGTCTAATGTAAGTAGTCTAAGTAAGTAGGTCTAAGTAGTCTAATTAATGTCTAATGTAACATTTGGTGATTTATTTGGCTATTAAATTCGGGCATGCGGCTAATACGAAAGTATCAGTTTTAATAAATTAAAAAAATTTCTTTGAATACATAATTAATATTCTTTATATAAAAATGTATTTTCGTATTGTGTATGTAATATATATATAAGGTAAAGCCAGGAGAGATGACGCAGTCGGAGAGATTGCGCACATAGAGGTTCGGGTTGAAGGGGTAGAGTGAGCGCGCAGCGACTCCAGGTAGTTGTACAACACCAGTAGTGGAGTGTCTACTTGAAAGTGCACGTTGATTGTTTTGAGCGTCTAAGATAAGGCATTGCTATTTTGTTTTCTTTTCCCAAAGTAAGTGCTTGAATTTTCATAGCTATTCATCAGAATTTCCATACAATGTCAGTAGTATAAAATATTTTAAACTTAAACGATTTCTCATAAGCTACTAATCTAGACTAAAAATGTGAACATCAACGGTTCGTTTTAGAAGAGGTCATGTTTAAATAAAAGGCCGCGTAATCTCTCCTACCGAAATTGGAGAGTTTGCGCATCTGCTACTTAGGAGAGATGGCGCGGTGTTCCCATTAGTTTCAATGCTAGGAGAGATTACGCAACTTATTGGTAAATTTGCATAAAAAAATAAAAAATGGAAAATGGACTAATTTTAAGTTAAACGTGTTATCAAGTAACATAATTTTATTTTGTAATCTTATCTGGACTTGCTTTTTCAGATTCTTTATTTTTTTTCCTTTAATTAAAATTTTTTAATCATTTTTAAAATTATTTCCTTTTTCTGAATCTTTAAGCATTAGGTTGAAATATTCACTCCCAATACAATAAAATTTGTTCACAAAAACCTTACAGCAATGTCATTTAAGTGTAATTATTATTGTTAACAATTTAATTGTAGTTATTATTAGTAACAATCTCTCGTACCCATGTGCGCAATCACACCAACCCTGTAAGGACAGATTGCGCAAAATAACTTTCTTGGTTTTATTACAACTGTTCTATTAAATTGCAACATAACAACAAAATAGCAATGGAAATGCATAAAAAACAAATGAAGTAAAAATTATTCATGAATAGTTTAGCAAAAAATTAATATTTAGATTTTTTATTGCTATTCTTTTGAATTGCGCGCAGACTCTCCTAGCTTTACCTTATGTAATGCGGAAAGCCCGGAATACATCCCCTATTTAATATACTGTAACGAAGGTATAAACGGACGGGATATTTTTGTCCTGTGAGCATTGTGATAAAATTACAAGTCAAAATAGAATCTTATTAATCAAGCAGGACGGTCGTTCTGTCAAGCCAAGCTAACAAAAAATAGTAAGCCTGCCATACAAATAAACGCCAAGAACAAGACAACAGACCGGTTCTGTTTTCTTACAGGAAACAAATTTTGAATGTTAAATCGACCAAACATGCCAGATTAAAATATCACATATAAAAAAAAAACCCGAAAATTAGAAGAATTTAATGAAATCTGATGAAGAAATTCTTCAATTTGAGATCAAACTCATCATCATGAGTGATATATAAACAGAGATATATATATTTTAAAATAATGTCGAATTACTTATAATGATCCCTTTTTTCTTCGTCAATTTTTTTTCCAAACAACCTACAGCTGAACTAATGCACAGAAAAAAGTAAAGATTGCATTTTTGGACAGGTAATTGCTTAATCTACGTGCTTTTATGAAATTCAGTGTCAAAAAAATAAAACGTCTATCATTAATTATTTTTATTTCCCAAAAACCATGGTAAAGGACAGGCATTTCGTTTGCAGGCAGAGAATCAAATCAGAAAATACCTTTGTCGTCATTTTAATATAAATTAATTAAATTCTGTTGTTAAATTGTTTTTGTTTTAGAAGTTAAGTTTTCATTTAAATGTATTGTAAGAGTGTGTTTAATTAAGCGTTTAATTGTGTGTTTAATTGAGCCAAGAAATAGTAGAAAAATTCTAATTTAACAATTTACAACGACCATTGGGAAAATACAGAGGGATAGCGGGGCAGTGTTCAGTCTCTACCCTAACCGTTACCTCGTACTATAAGACATTTAAAAATTTTATTAATTTAGCCCTCCTAAAATACCCCCCCCCTTCCCGTCTTATAGCAGACTATTCGTCCCACCCTACTATAACATAGCTTCCCCACGCTAGCTATTCTAACGACCTACTATAGTATGATCTCGGCAGAAGGCGGTATTACAGCCACCATCGCCTGCTGCTGACGCAGAAATCCCATTTCCTATCTACTGACTTCCCGTTTGGTATCCGAAGGTCGAATAAACCGAAATATTGAAATAGGATGCCAATTTTAGGTGTTAGCATTGACATTTTTAAAGTTTGGTACAATTTCTATTTGTAGACCATCCCCTAAGAAAAATTTAAGTATTGCTTTAACTGTTGTTTAGAATGATATCTGAGCTAAAAGTATTTTGAGGAAATTAAAGTTGAAGACCACATTTTTTACTTCATAAGACGATTTCTCATTCGACGTCAATTTTTGAATTCGGCTTTTTTTCATATCTGATAATTTGCATCTATCCTTTTTGTAACTTTAAAATTTTTGTAACGATTTTATGCATTTCTATTGACTATTCAGAGAAAAATTCATCTAAAGTTATAGAATTTCGTTAAAAACGCTTAAAAAATTCTTCTAAAATTACACAATTTCGTTAAAAACGCTTAAAAAATTCTTCTAAAGTTACAGAATTTCATTAAAAACGGTTTAAAGAGTAAAGTGCGTACATCATTTGGTCCATTCTCGACCGAAAGTATCAACCCTTTTCCCAATGGTTAATAAAACCTAGCAATAATAAAAAGATTACTGTCTGAGCCATAAAAAACAATATACAATTAAAATTAATTAAATAATACCTTGGTCGATATAGCTGCCATCTGATTCAGTGGTGTGACTTGGAGAAAATGTTGGGTCTAAATCAGTGTTATCAGATGAGGTTGGATATAAATCTAACAGAAAAAAATGATAAAATCAAGAAAAACGCGTTAAATTTATAAATAAACGTTTGTCTGGCTTAATGAGCCACTTACCATTATGCAAAGAAAAGTTTGAAGCCTATTGATCTGTAAAAATTTTTTCAGCTGCTTTAAAAGTAACATCAAAACTATTAATATTTCTGTACTTTTCTCCAACGTTAGATAATTTGCAGTTTTCAATACCTAAAATAAACGTAAAATATTATTAGTATTCGAAGAATACAAAACATAGCAAGATAAATAAATAAAGGAATTGTTTACCTTTTTCATTCTCCGCATTGGATATCAGTGTTGAAGGGGATGGTCTAATCAAATTTAAATCGAGTACAGGGTGAATATTCCAATCTAAATAAAGAAGACACAATATACAAAATTAAAACAACATTCGAATTCAAATTAATTACGCTGAATAGCAGAATATTAAAAATAGAATAAATACCTGTGTTAAAGAGGATATCGTTTTTATCTCGGAGTCGAGATGACGACGGCGAACTCGATATACAGACGTCTTTAATTCCAATGTTAATTTCTTCTTGATATTTTTTTAATAAAATCCGTTTTGCCATTTTCGTTACATTACAGAGGATAGAAATGATTGGAATAAAATTTAACTAACTCAACCAGATTTAAGAAATAAGTTACTAACTACCGCAGACGATTTTAAATTTGATGAAATACAAGTGTATTCTAGAATTAAAGTTTCTTAAAACAAAAACCAGCAGAAAAAAAATTAAATTACCGAGTTGTCACGATTAAAGAAATCGTACTAAAAATGTAAATAAGAAAAAAAAAACATCATGCGTCAATCATAGATTATGAACCATTTTCCAACGCTTCCAGATTACTCTAACGAAACTTCAACATTTAATATGGTGAGAGAAGATATTTAAGTAAATAATTTAGTAAAAGGCATTATTATAAAATGATAACCGTCTAGCAATTACCGTCTATAGACGGAAAAATAATCGAATTCGTTTGTGAAGCCCTGTATATGATCTGTAGATTTGTATATCTTCTAGATAGTGTTTGAAAATTTAGTTTAATTTTAAAACGCATAACACAGTTCAGAAATTTCCGTCAATAGACGAAAGTTTACTCTAATTCTTTTGTACAGTCTTGTATATTATCTGCAGATTTTTATACGCGTCACATAATATGATAAAATTTAATTCAGGCAAAAATCACATAACACTGTTTAAAACACACATTCTGAAATTATCATACATAGCCCGCAATGCTTTGTGTAGCCCTGTATATTATGAATTTATTTATATTCTACAAACATCTCTTAGAAAAATAAAATTCCGCTCAAAATTCCGAAAAAGAATTAAAAACCTCGTTTATGTAATTTAGCACGCATACGAATTAATGCTTACAAATTCTTTTGAGTAGCCCTGTATAGTACTATCTGTGGAACTTTTACACACCACATAGTATGCGAAGAGTTAAACTTAAGGAAGCATACCATAATTAAAAACGGTTTCCATCAATTATCGCTAATACAAAACATTGTAACCGAGTTACTTTGTGTGCCCCTGTAAATTAACGATGAGAAGCATGTATGTCATATTCTACAGTAAGCATCTTGTAGTGCACCTCAATTACGTATATCAATTTCATTTTGTTTGAAATAGTATTGTAACATTATTAAATTACGCTTCAAACATTTTCCCTTACGCCATTACGTAACCGAGTTACTTTGTGTGCCCCTGTAAATTAACGATTAGAAGCATGCACGTCATATTCTACAGTAAGCATCTTGTAGTGTACCTCAATTACGTATATCAATTTCATTTTGTTTGAAATAGTATTGTAACATTATTAAATTACGCTTCAAACATTTTCCCGTACGCCATTACGTAACCGAATTCTTTTGAGTGGCCCTGTAAATAAATGATAAATGATTTGCATACTATCTTCTAAATGAAAAATGTTTTAATGCACTTTAGATATGCATGTCAATTTCTATATTGTTGAAATAGATTAACATCATTAAAATACACCGCGAACGTTTTTTCCCCAATTGAGGGTAATGTAAAAGTATTATTTTGAGTGTCCCTGTAGATGAACTATTAATGCTACACATTCCATTTTTAGTAGAAAACATTCTATACTAACATAAAAAACATGCGTCAATTCTGTTAATTTTGAATCCATAATTTAAAGTTTTAGATCTTTGCCTTCCTACAAAATGACTATTTTCAAATTCGATAGTTTGACATGGTACAAATGGTTAAAAAAGTAAAAAAAATACAAAAATTTACGGCGAAGTATCGAATTTGCCGTATTCGACACTTTGACATGGTAATTTTTTGAAAAAATGTGCAAATTCGATAGTTTGAAATTTGCATTTTCTAAGTTTCAAGTAAGTTCTAATTAAGCTAGAAAAGTGACGATTTGGCAACGTACGCGTCATACACAATATAAAAGATTGGCATAAAATATGAAAAATGCATTTTTTCACATTCGATAGTTCGGAATGGTACCGACGATATGATAGAATCCTGAATTAGCAATAAAGGAAGTATTAAGTAATCATACTGCAATCATAAGCATAAAATTATAGACGCAAGTTTTGGTACTTTTATGTTAGCCTGCACTAATTTCACCAACAGCAGCTACTATTTTTTGCATATGAAAATATTAAATTTGAAACAGTGCTTTGATGTTGAAATAAAATGTTTTTGTTTGTGGTATTCTTTTTTTGTGTGTGTGTTTTTTAAATTAAATGAGTGAAAAGTTTATATTTTATATGAAATAAATAAAATACAAATGATGGTGATGGGAACAATATTTAGCAATTTATTATCTGTGCCTGGCTAACATAAAAGTTTCTTTTAAAAAGAGGTAACATGCAACATACAAAACGTATTTTAAAACAATTTTATTTGTCATCTAAATAGAATTATATATTAGAGTCATTTTGAAATGAACTACCACTTTACGATTATTGTTACACAGATAATTTGGTTTAAATGCAACAAAAGATTGTGTTATTGCTTTCTTGAAGGTTAACACTCAGAAAGAAAGTTGATCTTTTATGAGTTTCTCAATGTTTCAGGAGGGAGGGGGGGAGTTTAATAACTGCTGATTTTGATTGATGTTACTTTTAAAAACTGAATGTTTTTTAAAAATAATTTTGACCAAGAAAAATGTTATTCTAAGGAAGATAATGTTAGGCCTAATGATCCTATAGTAAAAAGTATCTAATTAACATAATTATAATTGGATAAATAAGTAATTAAATATATAGCTTACTCATGAAAGGTAATAAAAATACTTACTATTTTATAGGAACTTTTCAATAAATATAAATTAAGGTAGTAATTTTGTTTTCATTAACACTATACACTACTATTTTGCTACACTTTGTTTACATTAAATAAGGAACAATAAAGCTTCCTCTAGCTTTATTTTCAACTACAGATACTAAAGGTTTTGTAAAATAATTATAATACTCATGAGATGTATAAAGACTATAGAAAAGACATTAATATTAACGGCAAAATCCTCAAACAAGGGCGACCCCCGATTTGGCGATTTTTTTGACGCGCGCCAAGCACGGACGCGCGCCAACCTAAAAAACGGCAACCTCCAAATTCCACCCAATCAGAACACGTACTTTTCAGCAGACAAGTCACTACTTACACAGTTCCTAGGCCAATTTCTTTCACAAAGTAAACACTGATTTTATTTCGTTTTACTGCTATTTACAAAGTTTTTAAAAGTTTTTTTACGAGATTTCTCCATTTTTACATACTTTTAGCAATATTTTCATTCAGCTTTTTTAATTTTTACAACTTTTAGCTACTTTTTCTGCCGGATTTTCTCATTTTTTACAAATTTTTAGCTATTTTTCCTCCGGATTTTTCTATTTTTACAAATTTTTAGCTATTTTTCCTCCGGATTTTTCCATTTTTACAAATTTTTAGCTATTTTATCCTCCGGATTTTTCAATTTTTACAAATTTTTAGCTATTTTTTCCTCCAGATTTTTCTATTTTTACAAATTTTTAGCTATTTTTTCCTCCAGATTTTTCCATTTTTACCTATTTTTAGCTATTTTTTCCTCCAGATTTTTCCATTTTTACAAATTTTTAGCTATTTTTTCCTCCAGATTTTTCCATTTTTACAAATTTTTAGCTATTTTTTCCTCCAGATTTTTCCATTTTTACAAATTTTTAGCTATTTTTTCCTCCAGATTTTTCCATTTTTACAAATTTTTAGCTATTTTTTCCCCCAGATTTTTCCATTTTTACAAATTTTTAGCTATTTTTTCCCCCAGATTTTTCCATTTTTACAAATTTTTAGCTATTTTTTCCTCCAGATTTTTCCATTTTTACAAATTTTTAGCTATTTTTTCCCCCAGATTTTTCCATTTTTACAAATTTTTAACTATTCTTTCCTCCCGATTTTTACAAAGAATTCGCAAATTTAACAATCAATTTTTTCCTAACAAATAAAAACTCTCTAAGAAAATACCCCTTAAACTTTGTAAATTGCAACAAAACGAAATAAAAGCAACGTTTACGTCGTGAAAGAAACTCTCATAGAAATTGTGTAAATAATCACTTCTTTGCCACAAAGTACAGATATTATAATTGGAGAAAATCTCTAAATTCCTAATTTTTTAAATACATAAAATTCATTCAGCAACTTATGTATGTACGCTTCGCGTACATTAACCGAAAAAAAACATCACTGGATGCATGAAACTCGCTGTACAGCAATCTCTAGAATGCATGAAACTCATTCACGCAGCGGTCAGCAACTTATGTATGTACGCTTCGCGTACATTAACCGAAAAAAACATCACTGGACGCATGAAACTCGCTGTACAGCAATCTCTACAATGCATGAAACTCATTCACGCAGCGATCAATAACTTATGTATGTACGCTTCGCGTACATTAACCGAAAAAAAAACATCACTGGACGCATGAAACTCGCTGTACAGCAATCTCTAGAATGCATGAAACTCATTCACGCAGCGATCAATAACTTATGTATGTACGCTTCGCGTACATTAACCGAAAAAAAACATCATTGGATGCATGAAACTCGCTGTACAGCAATCTCTAGAATGCATGAAACTCATTCACGCAGCGATCAATAACTTATGTATGTACGCTTCGCGTACATTAACCGAAAAAAAACATCACTGGATGCATGAAACTCGCTGTACAGCAATCTCTAGAATGCATGAAACTCATTCACGCAGCGATCAATAACTTATGTATGTACGCTTCGCGTACATTAACCGAAAAAAAACATCACTGGATGCATGAAACTCGCTGTACAGCAATCTCTAGAATGCATGAAACTCATTCACGTAGCGATCAATAACTTATGTATGTACGCTTCGCGTACATTAACCGAAAAAAAACATCACTGGATGCATGAAACTCGCTGTACAGCAATCTCTAGAATGCATGAAAGTCATTCACGCAGCGATCAATAACTTATGTATGTACGCTTCGCGTACATTAACCGAAAAAAAACATCACTGGATGCATGAAACTCGCTGTACAGCAATCTCTAGAATGTACGAAATTCGTTCACACAGCAATCAATAACTTATGTATGTATCCTGTACACATTATCAAAAACAAAAAAAACAACACTCGATGCACGAAACTACCTCTACAGTAATATCTAAAATGCAAGACACACACTTATCAAATAAAATCAATAAAAATTCACTTACTTTTATTTTTCAAATTTACCCTTTTTTTTAAGGCTTCGGTTTGTCATAATCGCTATCGCCGATCACTTCTGATGAGGCAGCAGTATTTATACAAAAATAACCCTTAAACTGATGTATATTGACGATATAAGCAGGCACTTGATGTCAAGCACACAAGTCAGATGTATCTTCTCAAGAAACAAACAAACAAACCCTTAAACTGCTCACTCAAGAGGACAAAATTCAAATTTACCTCTAAATAATCTATCAAAAACACCTAAAATATCCTAAATTTTCATTAACAACACACTACACACACTATTTCAAATTCACACTTGCCGCTTCGCCGAATTCTTCATAAAAAAACAACACGTCAAAAGATTAAATTCACTTCACTTCGCAAATCCCAGAGTTCAAACAAAAATAAACATGCGATGTGCCGTGATGCAACACTAAAGTCGGCCCAAACAACTTGGGACTTGATTTGAAAACCTCTCACTGTCCAATAAATTCAGCCCTTCTTCCATAAACTGTTAAAAATATCCTGAAAAATTACCTCTGTTTATAAAGGCTCTCTATTTTCTGACCAATGAGAATGCTACATGAACGCCCTTGGCGTTCTCATTAAATTCCGAAATGATAGGTTTCATTCTCAAAGACATTTTTACGGTATAGAGCACCTCTATCTAACTCATCACTCTCTGAATCCAACAATACGGCACACAATAAACCAACCAACCCAACCAAACGAACGTAATTCACTCATAAACCAATCAAATTTCTAGATCAAACCGTAGTAGGCGGGGAAGAAATGCAAGGAACAAACCGGTAGCAAGAAAAACTCATTTATCGCTTTGCCAAATTCGACGCAGCCAAGCATCGCCCTTGTTTGAGGATTCAACCGTATTTATCTTCTAATATTTATTTTCCTAAGTCAGAGAAATGCAAAGTTCTACCATTGTTTTTTTTTGTTTTTTTTTTTCTAGTGAAAGTTTATTTTCAAATGTTAAATATAGATTTTACTTAATAAATCACGAAATCAGTCGTCAGTTCTCGGGGCAATGGTAGACGTGGCATTGGAAACCTAAAAATCATGAGAGAGGGTAATATCTTTAAACAAATCTTGTAGCAAAGTATTCAGTAGTATCTTGCACCAAATATAAGAAATTGAAAAAAAAAAAAAAGGTACTGTATTCTTCATTTTTGTTTATGTATTGTCAAAGCTATGCATTCTACCGAATGTTTTTATTCTTGAAATAGACTATTTAAACAGAGATAGAAGTTTACCAAACTTTTGTTTCTTTCTTCATACATAAACAACATGGAATTAAAAATATATTTTTGAAATATTTGTTAATTAAGTTAGAAGTATTTGTGAAATTTGTTTTTGAACCCGTTAAAAAATCTTCACAGCGCATGGAAAAATAGAAACGCTATAGAAGGATTTTTTTTTTCTTCAGTTACCCTGAAATTAAAACAATCAATATATATATATATATATATATATTTTTTTTTTTTTTTTTTTTTTTTTTTTTTGGGGGGGGGGGGTTTCAGGAGTGAAAAACGTTCATATTTACTGATTTATTAGTTGTTTGTTTTCTTTTTAAAATTAAAATAATGTTGTTAAATAGCAACATCATGGTGTAGAAAAAAAAAACATTAAAAAAATGTGATGCATCGTTATGTACGAGAGATCAGTTTCAACTGACATTACAAAAATTTATTCACAAACTAAGACAGATAATTAAGAAAAATAGGTTAAATCCTAGAACAAGCGAGACGCTTGGCGTCATCGAATTTAGTGAAGCAATAAATGAGTTTTCTTGTTACCGGTTTATTTCTTACGTTTTTTCCATGCCTTCTGTGCTTGGTTCTAGCATGAGCAGAATGCATGGTTCTGAAAATTGAGCTGGTTTTTGAGGGAATTAGATTTGATTGGTTGGTTGACAGATTAGAATATTCTATAATAGAGTTCTATTGTCTGTGGGTTGGTTTGTTGTGTGTCAGATTTGTTGAATTATGTTTATGAAATGTGTTTTATGTCATAAAGGATAAATCCTGTGAAATATTAAAAAAAAACGAAGGATGAGAAATAACGGTAAGTGCATTTTTGTTGATTTTATATGATAAGATGTATTTTAAGCACTTTAGAGATTGCTGTAAACCGATTTTTGTGCGAACATTACTGACCGCAGCTTGAATGGATTTCATGCATTCTAGGGAGTGCGGAATATAGCAATTTTTGTGCATCCAGGATTTTTTTTTTTTTCAGTTAATGTACGCGAAGCATACACATATATACATATATATATATAAATTATTAACTGCTGTTTGAATGAATTTCATGCATTCTAGAGATTGCTGCACAGGGAGTTTCATGCATCCAGGATTTTTTTTTTCTGTTATGTACACAAAGTGTACATATATATGTTACTAACTGGTGCTTGAATGAGTTTCGTGCTTTTGAAAAATCAGAAATCTCTAGATTCTCCCCAATCGTAACCTGTGTTCTTTGTAGCAGAGAATTCACTACTTACACAGTTTCTATGAAAATTTTTTCACGAAGTAAACATTGATTTTATTCCGTTTTGTGACAATTTACAAAGTTTTAGCAAGGAGGAAAAAATAGCTAAAAATTATTAAAAATAGAAAAATCTGGAGGAAAAAATTGCTAAATGTTTGTATGTAAAAATTGAAATATCCAGACGAAATATTGCTAAAAGTTTGTAAAAATAGAAAATCGTGAAGAAAAACTTGCTGAAACTTTGTAAATAATTGTAAAACGAAATAAAATTTATGTTAAAATTGTATAATAAAGCTTGCCGTAAGCAGTGTGTAAGTATCTGCTTGCTTAAGCTTAAAAAGCATTCGTTCTGATTGGGTAGAATTTGGAGGTTGCCGATTTTTTGGTTGACGTGCGTAAAAAAAATAGCCAAATCGGATGTTTTGCTTGTTCTAGGATTTTGCCCAATATATTTGATTAATGAATTCATCGATTGATACTTTGGCTTAATTAGGTTTGAATTGGCTTAGTAATTTGAATCTTATCATGATGACGTTTTGATTTTGCATGTCCCTGTATAAAAAACTCCTCAATGATATTTGCAAGATAAATACACTGTCACAATTAGATTCAAATTGGTTCAGCATTTCAACAGTGATAGTAAGGATTAAAAAAAAATTCATATTTTTTGCTTTTGTGTGTACCTTTTAAACAAACTGTAAGAGCTAAATGCTTGATTAGCTAACTCATTGATGATGCGGCTAAGTTTAGGGATTCATCCTCAGTTAGCCATCTTGTTTTTAAATCAAAACATTTTAACTTTTATTATTAAATATAAATCAATCAGTCAGTAAAATTAAATAACATGCTTATAATAAGTAAATATGAATGAAAATTATTTTGGAAATGAGAAACAAAACAAATATGTTTTGAAGTATAGATAAAATGCTTCAGTGATTAATTTGTAATCACTTCAGCATTTTATCTATATTTTAATTATAATTAGTGATCTTCTGTGATTATGTAACATTTCAGTGATGCTGGATTGAATCCCTGAAGCATTTTATCTATTTCGAAAAACCGAAGTCAGAGAAATGCAAGTTTTGTGCATCCAGGATTTTTTTTTTCAGTTAATGTACGCGAAGCGTACTCACACATATATATATATATATATATATATCAATTATTAACCGCTGTTTGGATGAATTTCATGCATTCTAGAGATTTTCTGCACAGGGAGTTTCATGCATCCAGGATTTTTTTTTCTGTTAATGTACGCAAAGAGTACATATACATGTTACTAACTGGTGCTTGAATGAGTTTCGTGCATTTGAAAAATCAGAATTCTCTAGATTCTCCCCAATCATAACCTGTGTTCTTTGTAGCAGAGAATTCACTACTTACACAGTTTCTATGAAAATTTTTTCACGAAGTAAACATTGATTTTATTCCGTTTTATGACAATTTACAAAGTTTTAGCAAGGAGGAAAAAATAGCTAAAAATTATTAAAAATAGAAAAATCTGGAGGAAAAAATTGCTAAATGCTTGTATGTAAAAATTGAAATATCCCGACGAAATATTGCTAAAAGTTTGTAAAAATAGAAAAATCGTGAAGAAAAACTTGCTGAAACTTTGTAAATAATTGTAAAACGAAATAAAATTTGTTTATTTTGTGAAAAAGCTTGCCGTAAGCAGTGTGTAAGTATCTGCTTGCTTAAGCTTAAAAAGCATGCGTTCTGATTGGGTAGAATTTGGAAGTTGCCGTGTTTTTGGTTGACGTGCGTAAAAAAAATAGCCAAATCGGATGTTTTGCTTGTTCTAGGATTTTGCCCAACATATTTGATTAATGAATTCATCGATTGATACTTTGGCATAATTAGGTTTGAATTGGCTTAGTAATTTGAATGTTATCATGATGTCCCTGTATAAAAAACTCCTCAATGATATTTGCAAGATAAATACACTGTCACAATTAGATTCTAATTGGTTCAGGATTTCAACAGTGATGGTAAGGATTAAAAAAAAATTCATATTTTTTGCTTTTGTGTGCACCTTTTAAACAAACTGTAAGAGCTAAATGCTTGATTAGCTAACTCATTGATGATGCGGCTAAGTTTTGGGATTCACCCTCAGTTAGCCATCTTGTTTTTAAATCAAAACATTTTAACTTTTATTATTAAATATAAATCAATCAGTCAGTAAAATTAAAAATCACAAAATTCGTCAAATGATCTCGGGAGAAAAATAGTGAAATTTGTCTAACAATCGCGGAACAGAATTGCAAAATTCGTCAAATGGCAGTGGAAAAAAAGTGCACAATTTGTTCGTTTATGGAAAAAGTCGTGAAATTCATTAATCGATAGTCAATAAATCACGAAATTCATCAATCGATAGCAGAAAAATCACAAAATTCATTGATAGTGGAAAAATCACAAAATTTATCAACTGGTTTCAGGGGAAAAAAATTTCGAATATCGTCGAATGGCTTCGAGAAGAAAAAAAATCACAATCCGTCAAATAATTTCTTTGAAAAAATCGTGAAATTCGCCAAATGGTTTTGAAATTTGTCGAGCGACAGTGGGGAAAAAATCTTTTTCCATTGAATCATCGCAATTGGAACTATTAAGTTTGACCAGTGGTGGCAGTAAAGTCAGTCGGCAAATTTTCAGTATTACTCGCCGATTGGCGAATGGCAATTTTGTCCTATATTTTTATGCACTTTATCGATGAAATTCATGATTTTTTACACGCCTGATCGATGAAATTCAAGATTTTTACGCACCCAATTGATGACTTTCTTGATTTTTATGCATCCGTTTGACGAAATTAATGATTTTTACATGCCTGATAAACAAAATTCATGATTTTTATGCATGTGTTCAACAAAATTTATGATTTCCCTTCTCCCGATCCACAAAATTCATGTTTTTACTGTGCCTGATTGACAAAATTCATGATTTTCAACTGATATGCTTTCCATCGGCCAATTAATGAAATTCACAATTTTTCTTCTCTAGACAATGGCGAAATTCGCAAATTTTTTTTTTTTTTTTTACCGTTCGTTGAAATTTACAATTTTTTCACAAACATTCGATGGAATTCTTGATTTTTCCAAGCCCAGTTGTCGAAATTTGCGATTTTCCATGCCTATCGACAAAATTCATAATTTTGCAGAACCGATAGACAAAATTCATAATGTTTTCCTATGATCTATGGACAATTTGCAAATTTTTCCTGCAACTGTTCGTTGAAATTCTCGATCTTTCCACGCCATTCGAGGAAATTCGCTGCTCGATCCATGAAATTCACGATTTTAAGTGCCTTATCGACAAAATTCGCAGGTTTTTTCAATTGATTTACAAAATTCAAGATTTTTTTTTTTTTGAGTGATTGACGAAATTTGCAACTCCGGAATTACTGATTTTGGCATCTCTGGTTTCTGTTGACCGATTATTGAAATTTGCGTTTTTTTTTCTAGCGACAAAATGGCGAAATTTGTGATTTTTCCATGCCCATTTGACAAAATTTGCATCCAGTCGATGCAATTCATGATTTTATGCGCCTGATCGATGAAATTCATATTTTCCTACGATTTATGGACAAAATTTGCAAATTTTTCTCACGAATTATTAAGGAAATTCGAAATTTTTGGATAGGTTGGCATGTATGGTCTCTGCGGGCCACCAGTTATCCATCACGGGCCACAGGTTGTGCATTCCTAATCATGATGCAGTTTGGCTCATTCGACTCGACATCGATAGAACTTACTGATTTTAGTTTCACCACCAGGGGCAGTTATGTTCATATAGAACAGAGAGCGCCCCTGGCAGTGGAAGGGGAAATTAATGGATTTTGGAGCTAACTCAAGTTCTATGGGTCCCATCACAACATGGTTTGATTCATTCAACTTGTTTCAAGTTTGACCACCAGGGGGCGCATTCCCATCTTAGGTTCTATGGCCCCGATCATGACAAGGTATGGCTCACTCAACTCGAAATCGACAGCCTCAAAAATTTCAGCTGTTTGTATAGAACAGAGTGCGCCCCCTGGTGGTGGAACATGGAACTAACAGATTTTGCAGCTAACTTGAGTTCTATGGGTCCCATCACAATGCAGTTTGATTCATTTGGCTCGACATCGATAGGATACATCGATTTTAGTTCCAAGTTTCACCACCAGGGGCGCTATCCTATCTCGTGTTCTATGGGCCCGATTACGGTGAGGTATGGCTCATTCGATTCGAAATCGACAGCCTGAAGGATTTCAGCTATGTTTGTATAGAACAGAGTGCGTCCCCTGGTGGTGGAAGATGGAACAAATGGATTTTGCAGCTAACTCGAGTTCTATGGGTCCCATCACAATGCAGTTTGATTTATTAAACTGGACATCGACAGGATATATAGATTTTAGTTACAAGTTTCACCACCAGGGGGCGCTTTCCTATCTCGGGTCATATGCGCCCCATCACGACGCGGTATGGCTCATTCGACTCGAAATCGACAGCCTCAAAGATTTCAGCCATGTTTGTATGGAACAGAGTGCGCTCCCTGGTGGTGGAATATGGAACTAACGGATTTTGCATCTAACTCGAGTTCTATGTGTCCCATCACAATGCAGTTTGGTTCGTTCGACTCGACATCGGCAGGATATATCGATTTTAGTTACAAGTTTCACCACCAGAGTGTGCTTTCCTATCTTGTGTTCTATGTGCCCCATCACGACGAGGTATGGCTCATTCGACTCGAAATCGACAGCCTCAAAGATTTCAGCTATGTTTGTATGGAACAGAGTCCGCCCCCTGGTGGTGGAAGATGGAACTAACGGATTTTGCAGCTATCTCGAGTTCTATGGGTCCCATCACAATGCAGTGTGATTCATTCGACTCGACATCGACAGGATATATCAATTTTAGTTCCAAGTTTCACCACCAGGGGCACTTTCCTATCGGGTTCTATGGGACCGATCACGACGACGTATGGCTCATTTGACTCGGAATCGACGGCCCAAAAATTTTCAGCTATGTTTGTATAGAAAAGGTTGCGTCCTTTGGCGGAGGAAGATGGAACAAACGGGTTTTGCCATGCATTTTCATCCTTCTAATTGTGTTACTCTCTCGCTGTATAATTTAAAAGTTGAGTCTTGGATTCCTCTCCCTGGGCCACCACCCTCATATTTTATTGGGGTCCAAGGGGTCTTTTTTAGCATTTCTTTAAAATTTTATTTTAATGATTAATTTATACCCTATGCTTAATTTCGACTAATTGACATTCTCATCAATAACCTTAAAAAAGTAATGATATCAGTACAAAAACCCTTAATGGGTTAAAAGTTGTGACGCAGCACTTTCTTTTGGCTTTATGAATTTTAAATATGGGTCTTAAAAGCAATGATATCAAATTTAAGTGACGCTATGTTAATAATTATTTTTTTAAATCATAATTTTCTTTTTAGTTTTATTTATATTCACAGGTGCAATTATTATCTTAATATGAAAAAATATATAAAATTTATTCGCTGATGCTTTTTCATTCACATCTCTCATGAATTCAAAATATGGGTTTTAAAAGAAATGATATCAAAATTTGAGTGACACCTTGGCGTTAATTTAATAGGACTCTTTTAAAATTCAATTTAAATTATTTTTGGTTTGTCTTCTAAAGTATATTTACACATACAAACAATACTTTTAATTTTTCAATACACTTTTAAATATATTACTTTCACTGAGCCTATATTATGTATTGAAATGTATTTATTTAAATAAATTGATTTATCTTCTGTGCCACGCTATCCAAAATCATAAGTAAAATTTATGTAAATGATTATTTTGCGTCATAGTATCCAAACAAAGGGAAATGTATTCAAGTGGATAATATGACGCAAAATAATCATTTACATAAATTTTACTTATGATTTTGGATAGCGTGGCACAGAAGATAAATCAATTTATTGAAATAAATACATTTCAATACATAATATAGGCTCAGTGAAAGTAATATATTTAAAAGTGTATTGAAAAATTAAAAGTATTGTTTGTATGTGTAAATATACTTTAGAAGACAAACCAAAAATAATTTAAATTGAATTTTAAAAGAGTCCTATTAAATTAACGCCAAGGTGTCACTCAAATTTTGATATCATTTCTTTTAAAACCCATATTTTGAATTCATGAGAGATGTGAATGAAAAAGCATCAGCGAATAAATTTTATATATTTTTTCATATTAAGATAATAATTGCACCTGTGAATATAAATAAAACTAAAAAGAAAATTATGATTTAAAAAAATAATTATTAACATAGCGTCACTTAAATTTGATATCATTGCTTTTAAGACCCATATTTAAAATTCATAAAGCCAAAAGAAAGTGCTGCGTCACAACTTTTAACCCGTTAAGGGTTTTTGTACTGATAAATATATACCTTCAAATCTAGTTATTCTATTTATGAAATTCTACTGAATTCTTTAATAATTTTTAATAGTAAATGTATTAAAATACTTTTGCAACATAAATTATTTTTCATAAAATACTTAATGAACTTCTTAAATTGAATCTATTTACTTCTATTCAAATATGGATGTAATAATTTTAAATAACTACACAATTATATTATTCACTACTTTAGAATGCAATAATTTTAAGTTTTAAACAATAAAATTCAGCTTCCTAAAGTGTATACATTTTTAAAAATTATTAGAAAAATAAAACATACATTACTGTAAAATAACAACACCAACAAATATATTTAATATTTAATGCACTTTAATTTACATTTTTAAACTTTATAACAAAACATTTAGATTTTTTGAATGACATTGTCTTTAAAACTTCTTCAATGTGTGCACTTGATATATTATTTTCTTTCTCAACAGCATCTGGAACAAATAATTTGTAAAAACTGATTAAAATTCAGAGTAAAATATCATTATGAATACAGAAATTAAAAGAAAATAAGAAAAAAATTTAAAATATTTTCACATAAATTAAAATATTTCTTGCTAACATTTTAATATTTTTAAATGATTTTTTTTTTTTTTTTCATAGGATAGCTGAAATCGATTTCTAACTTGGCTATTTTTTTTTTACTTTTTTATTTTGGAAGTTACTTACACTTTCGAAACCGGTTCATAAAAAAAAAAAACTAAAAAATACCCTGGTTAGAAATCTATCTCAGCTATCCTATGCAAAAAAAAAAAAAAAAAAAAAAAAAAAAAAGTTAAAATGCAAGAGAGAAATTTGAAAAGAATGCTCCCGTAGGTTTAACATTAGCGTGTCAGTTTCTCTGTGTCTCCCATGTAGACTCTTAATGTGCCTCTCCTACATTATTTAATTATCCACATCATTTTTATTTTCTGAATAAATTTCCCCCTTGTAACAAAACTGAAGATCAATTGAAAATAGAAACAATTTCATGGAAATTTAAATAATTTGCTTTTTACATATCAAAACACAAAACTACAGAAAATTTTATGTTTTATACAACAAAATATTAATTTCTTTTTGTTTTTGTTGAAAATTTTGAACATAAATGTACGTCCCCAACTTATTGTGCAGTTGAAAACTAAAAAACTGAAAAGATTCATTCTAATCAAGCTGTAAATAACTTATCTAAATTAGACAGTTTATCTTCCAATGGCTGTTCTAAATAAATTTTATCTTAAGTAATTATTTGTTCAATATTTAAAAGCTTAGTTTCAAATATAAAGCTTTTTTTTTTTTTTTTTTTTTTTTTTTTTTGCTAGAACAGTCAAAGCAAAAGTTCTTTATCAACAGAATGACAAAATCTAACACATTTGAAAAATTTATTTACATTTGTTCTGGCTGAAAATATTATAAATATCATAAATAATATTTTGAAAGTAAGTATTAAATGTGTAAAAATATCAAACTTCATCATATTTTGAAAATAAACATCAGATTATATGACTATATCTGCATGAACTTGAAAAAGTTATTTTAACAAACTGTTTGATAAATGGCTTGATATAAAAATTTAAAAGCATAAAACCAAGCCGATAAAATATAAACAATTTTCAATGGACATGACTGTGGTGATAATAAATATAAATGTGTTGCACGAATCAATATCAAGGTTCGTAAATATGATATTTTGACACACAGTAGACTCCCTCAAATCCACCACCCTAAAATATGCAAATTCTTTAAATCCGCACATTGTTTTAGATGTAAACAATGAAACTTACAGTTAAGATGTAGGTGTAAAATTTAAGTTTTTTTAAAAAAAATTTATATCATTCTGTACACATTTTAATATGTAATTATTTTTGATATGATTCAACTCATGTTTTCTCATGAAGGAGTAATAAATTTATTTCTGAAAAAATTCTCTAGATAGTGCTGATATCAGTGGCGATCACAATATTTTTACCAAATAATTTATGCATTAATCAAGCATTTTTGGTTATTAAGTATGGCTAAACATGAATGAAAACTTATTTTAAGATTTTGAAGTGAATTATCAATGTATATTTATAAGATGAGTTTCACTGAATAATTCAAGAAAAAAATATCTCACTATACATATTCAGTTATGCATTATTAATTATTTACTTGACCTTTACTTTTAATATTTAATTTTTTTCTTTTAATTAACTATTTTACTTTATTGTAAGCATTCATTATAATTTTGAATGCATTATTAAATTCAAATTATTGTTTAAAAAATGTAAACAAAACAGTGACCAGAAATCCACAAAATTCTAAAATCTGCATAACCTCTGGTTATAAGCTATGCGGATTTAAGGAAGTCTACTGTATATCCACTACTTTCTAAATAATCAACTTACTGCTAATTAAAAATGTTTTCAGACTTAATATAAATTAAAAACTACAATTGCACTTATCATGAAAATAAAACAATATTCTAAATGTGTTTTTATTTTTTCCCCGCATTTATAACAAAACTGAAGATCAACAAATTGGAAGCAGAAACAATTGAATTTACCTTTAACACTCAATCGAAAAACAAAATATAGGATTCAGTATCAAATATCGTGAAAATTTTATGTTTTATTCAATAAAATTATAAAGACTAAATATTTTTTTTTAATTCTAAATTTGAATAAATGTAACATTCCCTAACCTGCTGTGCAGTTACAAAAACCAAAAAAATTCTTTCTAATATAGTTGTAAATAAATAATTACTTAATTAGACAGTGTATTTTTTTTATGGCTGATTTAATGTTGATACTATCTCGCATAGTTATTGGTTCTACATATAAAAATTCAGCTTTAAATATAAAGCTTAGAATTTTTTTATTTATTTTTTTTTTTTGGGGGGGGGGGTGTCTAAAAAAGCCACTGACAGAGGTAAAAGTTTATCTACAAAACGACATAGTCAATAAAAGTTGAAAAATTCATTTACATTTATTTTGACTGAAAATATCATATAGAAAGATGGGCTAAGATGCTTTACACTCATGCAGAGAAAAAAAAATTAATAATCGGTTAAAAAAAGGGAAAAAGTTGCCAAATTTAGGGGATTTTTTTCTTTAATGGCAACCTAGCCATTGTATTGAGTTATTCGTTTGGTGCGGTCTTGAAAATTGCGCCAACCAAAAAGTCGACAAACTTATGTTTGCGTGAGTGTAAAGTATCTGTTCCGAAAGATATTTTGAAAGCAAATATCGAATATATGAAAACATCAAATATGATATTTTGAAAAGAAATATCAGATATAAATAACCCTGATCAACACAGAAATATAACATGTTCAATGTAGAGATCAGGGGCCCTACCACGATTGTCTCGGAATTCGATCATTCTCGGAAGTTTTCCGATGAGAAGTCCATTTCCGCCCTTCCGCCAAACCCCGCAAAAACGGTATAAATCGGAAATGCCCTTTCCGTTTCGGTTTTGGCTGTCGGAATCGCACGGAAAATTTTCGACCACAATATAGTCAGTGGAATTGAAGAAAAGATGGCGGCAATTTTAGCGTTAGCTGTTATTCAAGAGAATGAAAGAGTGCCGAGAAATATTCGTCCATCAAGATACGACAGCTTTGAATACTTAGTGGATTCCGAATTTATAAATAATTTTAGATTATCAAAAACTTTGACTCACCAATTAATACAAGAACTGACACCCTTTCTCCAACCGAGGACTATTAGAGAAGATGTGATTTCGGTTGAAGCAAAGGTACGTAGCTTTTTCCTTTTTTAAAAATACTATCTTAAATAATAAAAAGTTTACATTATTAATAGAAGAATTTAATTATGTGTATATGTATACCTCTTTCAAGTGTAGAATTAGTTTTCTCGCTTAGCAGCATTTCACATTCTGTTCATTTTTATATCATTCCAAACAACATTTTAAATTTCAAAACAAACAACTTTTTACGCCGAAACTTTTTAAATATATTGTAGTTTGTTATGAAAGTTCAAAATAAATTTTAATCTAAGCATTTGCATATTTGTACTTCTATTGATTTAGAAGTTCTTAATACCGAGAATATTTTTTATGTATGTTATCAAACATTATTTAATTTTTTTAGATAAGTTTTTTATTACAAAATATGTGAATCACATTGTATTTCGTGCATGTAAATAACATCAGAAAAATGTAGTTGATTTCCCAAGCTACATGTCATCTTATCCAATTTTTATTATTTAAAAAAAAAACTGCCTTTAATATCTAAAATTTTTTTTACCCAATAATTTTTTAATATTTTTGTATTGCAAGTGGACAAAATACTGCACATTGACATTTGATTATCGATCCATTTGTCATGTAAAAAGTAAAAATAAGCTGATATATCCTATTCAGAAACATTAAAGGTAATTTGTTATAGTATTTTATTCATTTTTGGGTCTTTTTAAAAGCAAATGCAAATCTTTCCATTCTACCTTTTTGTTTTGGTTTAATCTACATTTAGTGGAAGTTCATATTTACATACGAAACACACTAACATATTTACCATTGTTTAAAGGAAACAAAAAAATTAAAATATAATACATTTTAACAATTTTTGAATATTATATTTTTTTATTAGCAGAAACAGCAGAAACTGTGCAGTATTACAAATTAATCTAATACCTTAATTAATATAAAATATTCATGCTTCAACAAATGTAACAGGTAAACATTTTGTAATACCAAAAGATGTTTGTTTTAAATAATCCAAACAATTGCTTTTACATGCTTCCAGTAACAATATAGAATATGACACATTGTTTTTATGATTAAAATTTGTTCGAGTTAAATTGGCTGATTTTTATAGTTTATTTACATTCTCTTTTAAGTGTATTGTATTACTTTAAAAAAATTCATATTTAAATGAAAGAATTTTTTTATCCTATGTATTGTTCAAATACACCTGATATTCCTATCTCATCTAGTTTAGGCGGTATTAAAAAAAAAATTTCCCACGCTCAACCGCTAAAAAATTTTTGACACGTTTCCAGATGCATTTTTTAAAGTAAAAACATGAAACTTGCTGTCATGATTTTTAAAGAGTTGTCTAAGCAGCCGAGCGTTTTTATTTTTCACTTATATCTAAATTGATTTCTAAACAATTATTTTCTCTGTACAATCATTTTTTTCATTCCAAGCTCTCTTGCTTCGGGAAATTAGGGTTCAAAGTATCAACTAAAACAGGCTTTTTTTTAAATATATTTTGCCTTTATCAAAAAATCGACAAGCATGGAACATTTTATAGTTTCTGAATAAGATAATCTGCAAATTAGATGTGTTTTAAAACAAATATTAATTAAAAAATAAGTCAGGAAGAAATGCACTTTTGAATTTGAATACACCCTTAATCCTGTATTATACAAGTCATGCATATATATATATATTTTTTTTAAATTGTCGTTCCTACAAAGATAGTGTACAGGAAATTTCAAAATCTGATACATAAATCTGTAGTTGCAATATCTTTTTCAGTAATTTTACTTTAAATATTTACTTTAATCTTTTTAGTTCTTGTAGATTTTTATGGAACTTCAATGTTAGAATATTAATATAAACCTTCTCTTATGGCATATCATTGTAGGTTTTGTGCGCCTTAAACTTTTTTGCATCTGGATCATACCAGCTGATTGTTTCCAACAATTATTTGGTTGCAATGTCGCAGCAGAGTGCAAGCAACTGCATCAGGCAGGTTGTAGGTGCGATGAATAAACATTTGTTGAGGAAATATATTACCGTAATTTCGGGAGTAAGCGCCGCGGCGCATACGTGTTTGAAAGTTCAAAATATCGGCGATGCGGCGCATACGCAAGGACGGCGGGTACAATGATTTTTTTTTTTTTGCTCAACATAGCAAAATCTGGATATTGTGAAAAACAAGCCTTCATTTCATGTTTTTTTTAAGTCTTACTGCCTCAAATACACTTGTAAACACATGGATTCATTAACATTCATTCATATTTCACCTTTATTTACATTCATTTAATCTCAGTATAAAGTTCATAAACAGTACATAGTATCACAATATATCTTTATTATAAAAACATAATTACTATAGTCAAAATATATTTAACTCCCCCATACTTCTCTATTTTCTGTTCAAAATTAATAGCTCACTCTTTAAAAGTATTTATTGTATACTTTATAATAGTTGATAAATTATATTTATTTCATAAGCACACCGCGTACGGTGATATTCGATTAAAACGATAATCGATTGGCGAAGTACGTATTTTTTTTCCTATTGTATTTTAAGATAACCTGTGTTTTATTGTTAATTCATATATCTTGTAAGATTTTATCACTATTCTTGTTACTTTTAATCCAATTTTGCCGATCGTTTTTTATTGTGACTATTTCATTTTTACTGATTTTTCAATGATGCGGCGCTTCTAATGGGTGCGGCGCTTACATGTTTATTTGTTTTTTTACCGATTTTTCAATGATGCAGCGCTTGCGATGGCTGCAGCGCATATATTCGCGGCGCATATTCCCGAAAATACGGTAATAACATCATATAAATATTCATGCTCAAAAATGTCGAATTTCGTTCCTTCCAAAGAGCATTTGCGGACTGTGCTTTTGTTTCTGTTTCATTCCAAGAAATCGGCTGCTGAAAGTCATAGAACTCTTGTGAAAGTTCATGGTGACAATGCATTATCAGAAACAACATGCAGAGATTGGTTTGACAATTTAAAAGTGGTGATTACAGCGTTGAAGACAAAGAATGTCCAGGTCAGCCAAAAAAATTTGAAGATCCCGAATTGGAAGCTTTGCTCGACGAAGATCCGTATCAAACACAAAAACAGTTGGCTGAGGGCTTAGAAGTTTCACAACAAACTATTTCCGATCGATTAAAAGCTGATTAAAACGGCCAGAATGGGCTAGAAGACATGGAAAAGTGATTTTGCAGCATGACAATGCTCCGGCTCGTACCACAACTTTGGTCACTGACACCGTAAAAGCGCTGGGATAGGAACTGCTGCCTCACCCGCCGTACTTTCCAGACCTGGCCCCGTCCGACTACTATTTGTTTTCATCAATGTTGCACGCATTGGCAGAGCAACACTTAGATTCGTACGAAAATGTGAAAAAATGGCTCGATGACTGGTTTGGCTCAAAAAATGAACAATTTTTTTGGCAAGACATCCACAAATTGCCAGATAGATGGGAAACATGTGTAACTAGCGATGGCCGCTGGTTTGAATAATCCATTTTTATTATTTCCTATGTATTTTTAGCTTCAAAAATCAATAAAAAACAGCAGGAATTAACCGGTACACCTAGTACCTTCGAAGTCGAAGTGTTTATGAAATAATATAAATTTTGATTACTGTATGTCTT